>JARFOC010000546.1:312554-356510 GCA_031763485.1 Osmoderma eremita
ATTCCCGAAACACGTGTCGTCCCGAATTAATTAATACTTGTGCGGGAGGAGTAATCCGAACAGTGTGTTTATTGTTTGTCATTAGATGCTTTAAAGCCATGCCTTACATGGCCTTACATGCCTTACACGATGGTTGAAGATTCCTCCGATATTGGGTTCATAGAAAGTTGGAAGTCATTGACAATTGCTGATGGAATTATATTTATCAAAGGAGCAATGGTCGAATTGAAACCAGAAACGATAGTGGAATGTTGGAAGAATTTGTTGACCCACAGCTCACAATGATAATGAATATAGCGTAGCAAATAGCTGGAGAAGGATTTAACGATATACCCAGATCCCGTGAGTTAACGTCATTTATTTTTGTGGGGTTACCTGAAATCTCTGGTTTATGCCGACACACTACAGGCGGTTGCCATTCCACTGTTATCGTTAACATAAATTGGATCTTCACAATTCGAGACACCCAGTGAAGGCGCGACGGTCATTTGGCTAATATAATTTTATAATGTCATCCAATACGCTTCAAAATAAATATAAAAGTATGGCCATATCACTTACACAAGTTGCTTTATGAAATTTGAAAGCATCTGGTCTTATCGGGGAACACAAACAAGGGAGATTAAGGTTCGCCTTAGATGGGCAACTTCGAGATCTGTTGTCTTCACGGGTGAGCCGAGGTTTCGCCTGACTTGATGCGATGGACGGGTTGTGTTCATTTGATAAATAAGGGGCTCTTGCTTTTTAATTTTGCATATATACGGTCATTCATTTATTTTGTAAGCAACATAGGCCACCCAAACTGGTGTTCCCCTAATTAAGATTCCCTATTAAGATTCGCATGGCTACTTAGACTATTTTTCAAATGAATGAAATTACAAGATGGAGGGAAATGTCAATTTAACTTCATTTGTTTTGGCTCACTCTATACCTACACATATACATACAATTAAGCATCTCCAGTCTCCAAAGTATCATTCAACAATTATTACAAATTGTCAAAGTACGTGGCAACTAAAACGCTTTATAGCTTTTATACAATTAAAAATTCATCATAGTTATAACATTGTGGGTTTCTAATTTAAGCATTAATGGTTAATTACAAGATGTGTAGAATTGCTTCGAAAATTTTTGTACTTCTCGCTGTTGATATAATAAAATATAAAATTAATGATGAGCAGGTTGAAGTTAGAGGTTACAAAAGAAAATTATGCAAATTATGTATGTACTTTTTTATGATAATATAGCAACAAGTTAACAGTAAAATGTAGTCCAAGAATGTCCAAAATGTTGCATGCCAACTAACGTAAACATCACCCTGAAATGGATGTAAAACTTTTAACAAATTTAGAACAGAGTGTGTGAGAGTGTGTATCTCTCTGTATAACTAATTGACCTGGCATCACGCCATTACTATGTATAAATTATTTACTGCAGGTCATTCCGCGATTTAATTATGGTTATACGAACATATTAGTCAAAGCATCGTTAACATTAATTCTAGCTCTATTTTTTTTTATCAAATATTAGTAATACACGAAATAAACAATAAAAATATATTGGAGATGTAATTGAAAATAAATTATAAGAACCTGGTAAGACAAACCTGAATCTTCATGTTGAAGTTTGCTGTATTTAATCGACGTATCCAACCATCTGTCAACGTTATGATATTGGTGAAATAAGCTGCCATCTGGTGTAAAATGCATGCAAAAATAACACACAAACCACATAAAAGCTTCATAAGGAAACAATCACGAAAATGAAAGAAATGCAATAAAAAACATTCCAAAATAATAAAACAATAGTGATACAATAGTGTTGTTACAAAAGTTCATTATAGAAAACTAATTAAGGCTGTTAAATTTACAAATAACTATATTTAGCACAAATAAAGATGCAGACAGATTGAACGTTAGATATACAAAATAGGTGGTAGTTATATTTTTTTGCAAAATAATTTTTAATATTTACGAAATCCAGTTTACATCAAATTTTATTATTTATAAGTTTTTATAATTTTCAGATCGATTGCTTAATGGACCAAGTTCGTTTTGTAAATTACACAAACTATAGTAGTACCTGTACAATAAATATGTAAACAAACCTTTATGTATTTAAAACTCATTTAAATAAAAAATAAAATTGTAGCTGTGTCTATATACTCTTAGCAGCTTAATAAGTATGATTATATATTAATGACGTTTTAATCTGTTTTATTTAAGGTATTTTCTGTAGAACTTGACAGAATAAGTTATAAGAAAGCAAAAACTCATTCGTGTCCCCAAGAAGATTTATTTACAAAAATTCCATGTTTTCTTGGGATAATTTTATTATAATAGGAGGTATAGTATATTCATACCGTATAAAATATAGTACACTGAGATAATCTAATAACCAAACATAAGCTCTGTTCCAACACGCAATTGGCTGACGGTTCCTAATTAGGTAAACCAATCGGACAACAGATTCGAGTCCTTGAGAATTGAAATGTGTTTTCTGATTGATTCACGTGATCATGAACCGTCAGAAAACTGCATGTTGGAACAGAGCTATAAGTAATCGCCGTTGTTGTCACAACACTCACACTCAAATGTCAAATATGGCAACTTCTGCATACACATATGAATGCTTTACTCAAAAGCAGGATTTTATTTGTGAAATAATCTTATAAGTGAGAAATAGATTAGCCAAAAATGCAAATCATGTATACAGTTAACAGCAAATTCTTTCCATTAGCGAACACAAGAAACACACAAAATAGGAAATCGATTAGTAGTGGAAAGCAAACAAATCCAGTTTATCGTTAGTTAAGTGATAAGTGTAGTTCAATTGATAGTAACCCTAACCTTGAACGCCCTGTAATAAAGCTTGACCGAGGTTTATAGCAGTTGGCCTAGAAGGAGGAGGAGCAGTAGTAGTAGCAATAGCGACAACAGAACTAGAAGGAGAGTTGGAAGTTGTAGCTACCCTAGAAGATTGTAACGGCGGCGTACCAGGGCCTAGTTTAGTAAATAAATAACTAAATAAATAAGAGAACAGAAAACTTAAGGCGTAAAGATGAGAACTGACGCATACATACGTAAAACTAGAAGGGAAGTCACACGGATATATTTACGTAGACATCTTGAAAGCAAGATAACAAACCGATCTTGTGATTCTAAGCGAGTTTGGATCATTAAATTTCTAAGACGGCTGCCTGTGTGTATATAGAAGAACGGTAACGGTGTTTAATTTACAATTGCAAAAATTATAAGCAGATGGAAATGAATGTCGTTCAGAGGTAGCTGGAATGTATCCAAATTTCCCATTCATTCGGATGGAAACGATATTTATTTGAATACAAAAATATCTCAGCTCCTTGCCTGTATGTTAAGATTAACAATTGAATATTATGCATGGCATATTCGTAGTAATATCAGAATTTAACATAATTCTTATGATGTTTACCCGTAACATACTAGAAGTAAACAAACATATATTATTTGTTATCTTGCTTTCTATTTATTGTATAAAATAAACCTAGTATAATCGACGACAATAGTGTACGAGTAAAAACTTTGAAATAAGTGAATAAAGACATTTCATAGCGTGTATGTAAAATTCATATAAAGAAGTCAGCAATAATATGTAAGTATTTAAATCGATAGGAAAAGTTTATATCTTTATGGAATCAACCAAAACCTATTGCTTTCATAAACTTGGTTGAAAACAACAATAATGCCAAAATAATCAACCAAAAATATGCTATTATAGGCTCATGGTCTATTGTATGAATCACCATATCACACAAAAGCAATAAAAAGAGTTACTTATTGCACACTATCCAAATTAGCGTCCTTTTGTGTCCAAAGTGTGAATGCATTTTTTCGATTGATTGCTGTGAAATTTTTGATGTTTCTAATGTTACGTCATGGTTAAGCCTTCTTGGAACCACTACATACGCAGTTCGAACATCTAACGGGATTCACATTCCATACTGTCCAAGCTAGATCAGCGACTGTATTGCCAACCTTCATTACGGCCGTCCGGTTGGTTGGATTTTTAACCTGTGTCCTCTAGATGGCGCACGTCTTGGCTCATAGCAATGATGTGGATGGATCTGCGACGCATCAGCGATAAAAGCTGGTTTAGCATTCGGAACGACGACATCTAGTAGGCAGAAACTCGAGTCCGTCTTTAATGCTTGCACCCCTTTAATTGCTTTTGTTTGGTCTGGTGATTCTCACAATAGAGCATAGGCCTATAATGGTCCGGTTGAAAGTGGTTGAGTTAATGGTGACGATAATAATGATAAAAACTCAGTATACTTTGGTTAACTCTATAGTTCGCTTTATTATTTGAAGAAGTGAGGTAGTGATCCTCTATTAGAATAGCAAAATTCACTCTGAACATGCTTTGAACGTAGCGTGTTTTAGAATTTAGGGTATTATTCCAATTTTCCGAGCAGAGAAGAGGACAATTCGAGAGGATGCCACTTGTTGTCAGCGCACAGGGAGATCAGGTAGTAAGTTAATACTTATATAAGTCTAATGAATTTTCGTTAACTTTTAAGTAGATTGCGATAGATGTAGTGTTTTAAATATGGACAGCACCTTAGGTAATGGTCGGCATCGGTGCTATTTTTATGTTTAAAAGACTAAACAACAGCGTTAATTCAAGTTGTAGGTAATATAAAGTGGTATTTTCTCAACTTGGAGCTAACAAAATTGAACGATGTATAGTTAGATAAACATATTTTTAAACTGTGCAACATTTGAATGTTATAAAACATCTACAAAAACATTCTTTCTTTCTAAAACTGAAAACATCACCGAAATTCAAAATGCTGTTGTTGGTAGGAGTTGGATAGATAAATATAGTAGACGTAAGTGGCCGAAATAATGACAAAATGCTTTACAACATACCTAAATTACTTATTTGAACAAACAACATGTAGTACATCGAATCTTCATTACTAATGCTAGAAGTCTTATATATACATACATAAGTTTTCCGATAAATGTGTTTATGTACACATTACTTTGTCAATTGCCTGTTAAATAAATTTAGTTTAACGACGTACTTTAAGCGTCCGCTAGACACTCAACAAAATTAACTACCCATGAATAAAGGAATAATAAATGTAGGAGACACTACGGGTAGACGCAGAGACATTTTATTTTATTTAAAAAAACATCTCCGATCTACAAGTGTGACTATATATTATGAAAGATATCTGAGTGAGTGACTGTAGAGCATGTCCAATAACTGTTAGTGCTAATAAGTTAACTTGCCAAATAAGAATGTTTCATACGGTTGACGATGCGAATCCCCTTATCCTGAAAGGGGTATCTTCGCTTCTACAGCTTTCTAGATTTGGAAAATATTGCGGGGTAGATCAATCCCCATTCTCTTCTGTTTATATCTTCTCGCATATGTCTCTCCATTTGTTTCAGTCATCGGTCTTCTCCTGCCGTCTGTGCACGGTCTGTCTACCAAGGTCTGTCTTCACTTCCTGCAGCCATGTAGCTCTGGGACAACCGCGGCGTTTTCTTCCTCCAGGTTGCCAATCCAAGACATTGTAAATTGTAGTTTTGTTTCCAGCTCTCCATACATGACCCAACCATCTTGCCATCTTGTTTTATTTTTCCGACCACGTCTATACCATCCAATTCGTTTGCTACGGCATAACTTGTTCTGCGCCTACATTCATTATTTTCAGTTTTTATCGGTCCTAGTATTGTTCTTAATATTTTCCGTTCTTGTATTTTCAGGTCTTCCTCTTGCTTCTTTGTCATTGTCATTGTTTCTGCCGCGTACAGGATTGTTGGTTGTATTATTGTTTTATAAATTCCCATTTTTGTTTTCTACCCAATATTTTACTTTTTAATAGTACTTTATTTGTTCATATTTATTACTCTATTCTTTATTTCTGCATCCCTGCTGCCAGTTTGTTATGGTTACTCCCATGTATTTAATTGTATTTACGTATATTTATGTATAGTTTCCAATTTCAATTGTGTCAGTCCTATGTTGCTGTTTCCTATTTAATCTCATCATTTCTGTTTATTCTGGATTATTATTTTCAACTCCATTTTGTCACCCTCTTTCACTATTTCCTCTAATATTTTTTTGGTTACCTCACGCTTCCTCATCTTTCTTGTGTACCGTTACTATTTGTCCAATTTCCCAGTCCTGCGGCATTCTCTTCTATCCATTTTTTTTTAAATCAGTTGATATAGTTTCTCTTATAGTACTTCTTTTTCTTTTTTCTAACTTTTTGTTTCAACGTTGCGACTACTAGAAAGTGGTCTGAGTCGGCGCATGATCAGTGGCAAGGGCTGCACCAAAAAAACTACAAATTAATGAGAAATTCGTACCTTAATTTTATTAATTGCGGAAAATAAAGTCCACGCGACGGTTCTTGTAAATCACAAACTTGTCTATAACTTTAGAATTAAAGTTTTTAATACCATTTTGAACTAAATTATTTTCTATTGATGACATACTTTTAACCATTCTTGGAACACAGTGCTTCTTAAAAATCTTTTTTAGCCTAGTAGCATTCCTGCTGTAACTAAAATCTGTAAAAATTTGGTAACTTCTTCAAAGGTATGTTCGACATTATTGCGTAGTATAAATCCCTAATAACGGCAACGCAACACCAATTTTTCGTAGATCTTGTCTCTCGTATAATCTGTCAATTCAGTTTCTATTTGTTGAGTCTGTTTGTTTTTGTTTAATATGGGATATGTTTCTACCGCAATGTTAAAATTATTACCAGCAAATATTTTGCACTAAATTCTATACTATCAATCAATTTTGCGAAGTCAAAGTGTTCCATTGTCTTCAAATTGCGATATTATCTAATCACAAGTGCTTGTGCTCTCTGAACAGTTTTTGCAGATTTCGAAGTCTCTAGTTCTTCAAAACAATTTAGTTGATTGCTTTAATCTCGTATACTATCCTAGGTTTAAATTCTATCCGGTAACATTTACCTACTCTAGGAATGCCAGGAACTGCTTGATCTACTGCAGCAAATCGACAGAGGAGTGTGAAGAAATGCAGGTATTCCACTTAAATTAGAGAAAAATACTCTAGCTCCCTTATTTTGTGAAACACATTGAGTCATAATAAGATTTAACTGATGCGCCTAACAATCTACAAAATGAGCTTTATTTTAAGATTCCCTTATTTTGCCTTGAGCACCATTTACTTTTCCGCTCATAACCCAATTCCATAGTCGCTATTTGACTTATTATTGGGCATATATTTTTTTAAATGTATTGTGAAATCGCCAAAGCGTTCTGCCCTTCAGGATTTAAAAAATCATATAATTTTCCATAACGTTCATATCTTAACACTATAATAGTTTGAGTTATTTCAGAAATGTTTGTTGTGTCATCAGCAATAATGGCAACAAACGCAGCTGTATGAATCTCACTTCATTTTGATTTTTATTTGATGTACCTTTGAAAACATTATCGCTTTCGACATGCTCTATCCACGCTGCTCATTAAATTAATTAACCCTCTAAAAAGGATTGCTTGATACCTCAGATTTGTCCTGCCTGGGCAGCGCCAGTTCAAGTGCTCCACAAAATGTTATACAATCAAGAATTAATTTTTCTCTATCCGTTTATAATGTTTCTGAATAGATTGCCTATAAGCGCCGCGCCGTCCACCTGAGTGGAGATGTTCTTTCGACGGATATTTGAGAGATTAAGAGCTTTTATGGGGTTTTATTTCATGGTTTCTTAATATCCTCCTGCAAATGCCCGAAATTTGTTACGCGCTTGGAGCTCCATGAAGGTTTCCCTTTAAACAAGTATTTGTTTTCACAACCACATATCCGTATCCTCGTGAATTTTATTACTAAATTGTCTTTTATAAAAACTGTTTTTGCTTTGTCCATTTTGATTTAAAGTCACTGTGGGTGCAAGCCGTCCCAGGGAGTTAATTTATATTTTTTCTTCAAAACTCCACATTGAAAAAGGAATTTTTAAATATTCTTCAACCGAATTCATATTGAGTTTGCGTAAAACAACACAGTGCCGATGACTACATAGGATGCGTTGAGAAATTCTTGCAGCCAACCTGTCCATGTTGGTTACATACATCGAGCTTTGGCTTGACGACACAGTCAAATATTCTGCCAGTTATTTTATGCTTAATCCACACTGTAATCTGCTATGACGTAATCTTCCTATTATCTTTTTATATGGTCGACAAAATCTGCGATGTTGTGCGCTCAGATCGTCGGTTGACGGTCAGAATGATCGGGGAACAGTTGAATTTGTCTCACACCACCGTTTATCAAGTTTTGACCAATGAATTGGGAATGAGAATGATCTGCTCGAAAATGGTTCCAAAAAACCTTTCGCAGGAACAAAAAGGCATCAGGAGAGAAAAGTGCCTTGGCCTTTTAGGAGTTGATTGAAAATAATGAAAACTTTTTGGAACGTGTCATTATTGGTGATGAGAAACGAAACACCAGAGCATGGAATGGCACACTTCAGGCTCTCCAAAGCCCAAGAATTCGCGAATCAAAGATCAAGAGTATGCTGATTTGTTTTTTTTTTGATAGCCAGGGAATCGTCTACAAAGAGTTCGTGCCTCAAAGTCAGACAGTTAATCAACATTTTTACCGAGAGGTTCTCGAAAGACTCCGAAAAAGGGTCATGCGTGTGAAAGCAAACATCAAGAACGTTGGGATCCTGCATTATGACAATGCGCCTTGTCACATAGCAATTTCTATAAACGGTTTTTTGGCCAGTAAAAATATTTCTATGGCCCCTCAGCCTCCTTATTCACCTGACTTGAGTCCTTGTGACTTTTTCCTCTTCCCAAAAGTGAAAGTTCGTCTGAAGATGCATTATTTTGGGACACTCGAAAACATTCAAACGGCTGTAACCGACCGGCTAAACGCGATTCCAATATCCTAGTTCCGGCACTCCTATGAGGAATGGAAGAACCGTTTCCAACGCTGTGCGGCTTCGCAAGGGAGTTATTTTAAGACAACGTTCAATTCCAATTATATTCAAATAAGAATATTTAAAAATATCAGTCCCATTACTTAATTTACACACCGCGTATTTCCAATGTAAATTGCATAATTTTATAGGTTACCTGAATTACGGGAATTTCTAAAAGCGCTTTATAATATGCATATTAAATTCCATAGTGGTCCTGCCCTCCTTTACTCATAGCTGACTTAGCATACTAGTATATGGTTTCTCACATTATCGATCCCGCTATTTTTCTCTTTATCATTGGGAGTGCCACCGTGGATATAGGGAGGTTTGTTGTTCATTTGAAAAATGCAGCAGCCTTCTCTTATTTTCGGAGGAGAAAATGTTCACAGTGTTTATACTTAACATCCACAAAGTATTTTTTATTGATATGTAGGCGTGTTAAAAATTTAAAATGTTAATGCCAACATTTATACAGCAGGCGAAAATTATAATTCAAAACTTATTTTCTAAAACAAATCTCAAATATTACAACTTCCTGCTTGTTGTTTAAATAATTCTAGTAATCCAGAGGAGATATGCTAATAAAATTGTATAAATGGCTACTTAAACCAGAGAAATAATGGAAATTATTAACATTAAGAAACCAATATTTCATATCTAGACTGAGTTATAGGTAAGTAATAATTTCTTCTTTCAGAACTTATTGAAAAATCGTATATAAGTTTCCTATAAAGTTTCCCAGTTCAGAATGCGTAAATTATTGAGTGTTGGGAGTTCACATTTAAATTTCTATTACGTTTCAGGCACTGTTTATTTGCGCTACATCCGGTTTTATTTTGTATATGTTATTTTGACTTATTTAGTTTTGAGGCTACAAAAACAACAAAAATACCTTCCAATTACTTCATAGTATGCATTTAATTCACGCAAGTCAAAATTATTAAGTAAAAATACTGTACTTTCATCAACCAAAGATATAAATTATATAAATAAACTCACTTTTCAACTGTTACATTAATTTACGCACTGTTCTTTTTAATTTCTATGTATTTTAATGTAAGTGAATAGGATAAATGTGGTTGGTTGTGATTCCACAAAGATATCGTTAGAGTGATAAGTGAATTACAATGCCCATGGTTAAATGGTGAATAATAGTTGGTACTAAAAGCAAATATAATGTTAAAATTGTAGAATAGAATTTAAAAAAGCTGATATATAGAACATTTGAGTAATGAAATTACGCAGGATATGAGGTACGTACTCTCTCTACGTTTACTGGTGCCCAGCACAGCAGCAACAGCTGCCATAATATCTGCGAAACAACCAATTTTTACTGCTGGTCACACTGGAACACGCGGAACGTGACGAGGCACCACGACCGGTGGAAACACGAAATAAACGCGCACACACTATCACTCGCTATAACGTATAAGTGCGTAAAGGTATATCTTTGGTTTTTTGCAGCAGCGGTCTACGTTACGTCGTCGCCTTGACGTTACGCCAACGTTAGCGTCGAGTATTCCCTGCCCATTAGTCTCTGCCAAAATTTACGCGTACTGTACGACAGCGAGGAGTCCGTCGCCTCTACCGACATTATTGACGGTTTCCGAGATGCAAATAAGACTTAAATCCATCCTACTATTTATAAACGCACATTTAAAAATAAGTTCGATTCTTTCTAGGAAGAACGTAGACGCATAGTAGATACTACAGACTAAATAATGCCTAGTATGTTGTAGGGGGAATTAGCTCATTTCCTATATATTTACTATTTTGTATACGCACATGTATGTTAAAAAAATATAGCAAAAACATATCGGTGTTTCTTTTTTTGTGTTATTTTTTTGACGAAGTATTTACTTGTTGAAACTCCAAAAATGTAAATAAATATAACGAATGTTAAAGGTTCAAATTATAAATGCTTTAATATCATCAGGTGGAGGATGATAACTATATAAATAATACTTTGTCACAATATACAGTGAGCAAGTAAATATTAGGATAAATTCATTTAAAATCCAGGTGTTTTTTTCTCGAAGAAACGTCGATTTTTGATTGTAGTTACCGTTTTTCTGATGATGTATACAGGATGAAACAAAAACATGTTATAACAGCTCACTCATTTTTTTAATGGAAACACCTTTTTTATTTCATTTTTAAATTCTATCTCAAATTCTGAACATATTTTATGTATGATGTCCCATACCGGAATTCAACTGTTTTCGAGAAAAATGCACTGTAACTTGAAACATGAACATATTATATACTTATAAAAGTAGTAAAATGCAATAAATAAGATAAGATTAGTTTATCAAATGTTGGAATTGACCTCCACCAACTTCCTGGCAGTACCCGGTACGATATTGAAATTCCTGCAAAACGTTATTAACTAATTTATTAGTTATTAGCACTTTTTCCGGACGTTATTCCACTATCATTCTAACCACCCCTCCAGTGTAAAGTTAAACATATTAAAACCGATGAAGAATCGTGTGTTGCAAATTTCTAACGCACAATTTCATAGAGAAAATTTAAATAAATTAAGAACCATATTTTTGTTTAACGGATATCCCAGCGCTTTGGTGAATTCGATACTATTCAATAGCTTGACAACAGCTGTCCGGCACAGAAGCATTGTGCCTCTTCAACCTGTTGAAGCGTTACTTATTAAGAATTAATAGCCCCTCTGCTATTGGTGGGATAACTACAAGGACATCACCCCAACAGTAGTTGCAGTGGTTGTCGTATTATTGACACCCCGCATGCACACTTCATTTTTGAGTTGCTTTCATGGTTTTTCTTTATAATTTTGACACTAAATATTTTAAATTATTGACTTTATTATAACATTCAAGTATTTCCAAATATATAAATAGATTACTTACTTAGATGGGAAGTCGTTGTCTTCAAATATTAATACTTATATCCTCCGGCTTGGTTTATAATTGTTGTCCAGCCTGTATGTGGCTCTATTGATTTTACGGCCAGATATCCTCAAGATATGTTGGTGGTTTCATCTTTTTGAAGTAGGTACTGATGACGCGGTATTTTGTGATTCCCGCTTTCGTGATGTCGAAACATGGCGATCTCTGCCTGGATCGAATCACCGATGTAAGTTCTCCAGAGAACTATGTAGGGATTTCATCGCTTTTAAATTGTTCGTCTGCTACAGGGTGTAAATGTGTTATATATTTCAATATTTTAACGTGTTAATGTAAACATCTAGTCTAATCATCTAATTTTAACAATGTCAGAAACTATTTTAATGCACAACATGTAAGTAATATTGTTCAGTATTTATTGCCCTACCATCATATGTCCTTCTAGTATGCACTTTTGAAAAAGGTTTAAAATAAAACCCGAAAGCTCGAAACAATAAACAATAAAGCTGTGCTTTAATTGCGTTGGCTACATACCCAATAAATTCAATTTTATTATTAATTACGTTAGGTTCTGTCAATCTCATTTCACCTCTTATCTTATTCTTTAGGTGTATATATTGTTTGGTCAGTTAACGTAGACCTTACACTTAAGATAACCCCACTGAAAATAATCCAAAGGGGTCAAATCTGGAGATCTGGCCGGCCACTCAATTGGACCCTGTCGATCACTTCATCGTTCATTGAATACCGTATTGAGGTACTCAGGTGTATCAGGGTTATTTGGATCGGGGAACTAGATCTCATCTTCTAAAAATTCTAAATATCTGTCGCCGTTTAAGTTCCCATCAAAGAAAATTTTGTTTTCAACAATGTCGGCCCAAACATTAACTTTTTGAGGATATTGGGTATGACATTCCATTATCCAGCGGGGATTTTCAATATCCCAATACCAACAGTTTTGATTATTTACACCTCCATTGAGACAAAACGTTGCTTCATCCGAAAATACAATTCGTTTTGGAAATTGTGGATCGTTATTGCCCAAATTCATGAGTATCGTCTGCCGTGGTCATCTTCATTTAGTTCATAAACCGACAGGATTTTGCAAGAATGCAATTTATTTTCTATTAAATACTTTAGGATGTCTGACAAATCTGATTTTCCAAAGCAATACTGCGGCAAGGCTTATGGTGGTCTTCTTGAACAGCCAGTAGACAGTAGCTGTTTATCTTCTGATACCGTAAACCGACCTTTCGTATAATTATCACTGACGTGACCCAAATCACGATATTTTTCTTCTCTCTTGCTGACAGTAGATTGATATATTGGCTCCCTAGAATTTTTTTCGAGAACAGTTGAATTCGGGTATAGGACATTATACATAAAATATGTTCAGAATTTGACGTAGAATTTAAAAATTAAATGAAGAAGGTGGCTCCATTTAAAAGAAATAAGTGAACTGTCATAACATGGTTTCGGGTCAGTCTGTGTACGTGAAATAATCATCAGAAAAACGGCAACTAAAATCAAAAATCGACGGATCCAAGCGTATCTTCGAGAAAAAACCCCGGAATTTTAAATGAATTTATTCCAACCTTTACGTGCTCACTATATACACATTACTTCACTTTTTCAGTAATGTATCCTAACTCCAACAAATAACGCTTAGAAATGTATTTTGTTTATTTACACCTTAAAAAGATTCGAAAATGTTTCCATTTATAGTTCATCTTCAAACTTCCAACATACACATAGTGCTAAACGATTGTTCAATAAAATGTATCTTAAAGTAGATGTTTATAATAATCACAAATAAAAGTAAATGAAATGGCTTCGAATTTCAGGTGTGTATAAATAAAGTTTGCTTCATGCAAGCTTTTCCTTTCCGTTCATCGGATATAGTACACAAAAATTACTGATCGCTTCATTAATTACAGTGCTGTAAACTGGATTTTCTGTTAGCCTGAAGTAAATTTACGTGTATATCTTTATAAATTGGGCATTTCCTTTCAATAAGTAATTAAATAAACCTATTCTTGACAGCGTTCGGTCAAGAGCATAGCTTATTTTGGAGTTAGGCATTTGTTTCGTACATATATATGTACAGAGTAATTTAATTTCAAGTGAAGTGTGTGTAAAATTCCCTAGCTCCCATGATTTTTATATTGATTGCTGTCATTTGATTGTTTTGCATTAATATTATTTTCTTGTTCTTTTTCTTTTCGCTATATGATTGTTTATGTGAGTTTTTCGATATCTGTCTTTATAAAGACATAACTGAAAATTACATATTAATTTTTTTGTGAGAATCGTGTGATTTTTCAGACAAATTTTATACAGTAATATTAGTATAACCTATCGTATATTAAAGTCGAATTAATTCGCACTACCACTATCCCCAATTCCTCAGTCACGGCGACTTAAAATCTCTGGTCACGTGGTCTATAGTTGAGATGAATTACTTTTGTATGTGCGTACAATCTAGCAAGTTGAGACTGTTACACTAACACAATTTAAAAAAATACATCGTGAAATATTTAAGTTTTTATAAACAACTTAGTTTCAACGTGATTATTTTCTATAACTTGTATACACAAATGTAAAATTTAAGAGTGGGCGGAAAATGAAAAAAAAAATAATAAATTGAAATAATTACAGTGCTATTAGTGCGCGAATTGTTTTGTGAGGTTTATATTTTCGATTGAATACATGCCTTCAACACTCACCTTGTATAAAATAATTCGCATACATAATGTGCCTAATATGTTTGGCTACCTACAGATAAATACTGTAACTTGATATATACACTCGAATCTGTTATTTTTTACTACCACCGCGATGGATCTATTTCGACATTATGCACACATACAAAAAAAGAAGAAAAAGTGCTAATAGACGATGCGATAGAAAGAATAAAGAGGAATGCTCTTCATCATGCTCCATTAACATGCGACACACAATACTCTAATATACGCTGCTCTTAATATTTCCATTGATTAAAATATGTATATATTATAGATACGCGCGCAGCTTGCTGTCGTACGACCTGGGAGGAAAATGGGAATGACAAACATTTTTTAATTAAATTTTTAATGTGTATGTCTCTTACGTTTATCACCGTCGTCAATTAGCATTATTGGATGCGAGGAAAAATGCGGCAGCGGCTTGGGAAAACGCTTCCATTACGCAAACGTATAAATGAAAATCATTGACCTTTATTCGTATATAACTGCCTATAAAGAAAAAGGAAACTTTTGCCTAACATTGCATTATTGTATAACATAATAATTTTTATTAAATACACTTATTCTCGCCTTCTGCCTACTAATTATAGGGCCCACACAACAAAGAAGGAACATAACGATTTCAAAGCCTCGTTCCTCAAAAAAGAAACTAAAAATAACTATTAATTCTCTTTATATAAACAGGCTTAAAATAACTCAGAAGTTAACCTGAAAGTGAAATTATAGTAGTACAGTGTAATAAACTATAAGAACATGAAAATGTACATACATACATTAACGTCATAAAATGTAACGGAGAAATATAAATCTTAATAAAACAATTTCCTGAAATATGTAATTGTTCCATTTTCCGTAATTTTCTCCTGGTGTTTTTGGCAGTACTATTATTGATTTATACACACTTTGCACAGAACTTGCGCAATAAACATTTATAGAAGGTTTTTTTTCATAGTCGATTTACAATAGTTTTAAAAAATATTAAAAACTTGGCCCGTCTTAAAATTTATTGCACTCGTTGAAGAATTCTATTGAAAGAGTGGTCGTAACATTTTATATAGGTACATTGTCCGACCACGTTTTGTTAAAAACAACAAATCAGTTTTGATTGGTGTATTGGCACGTCTAACTATTTTACCACGTTTTATTTTTAGATTTAGGAGCAATGATTGTAGAGATGTTAGTTTCGATATACATACATTGGACTTATGTAATGGATTAATTTAAAAATAAGGTTTTGCAGTTACATTAGCGTACCTGTACCAAAAATGGAAAATAAATAACAGCTTAAATTTATTATCATGGAAAGTACAAGGGATGTCCGGTCACTAAGATACGTATACGCGACACACCGCCTACGTCGCTCCGATCAGGTTGAAACTTGCACGCATTGTAGATGTGCATATGTACTGCATAGGTGGCTATTGTCATTGCAAATAATGAAACACCTACCGAAATTTATAGAAAAATACTGAAGACTTACGGAGAAGGCGTCATGAGTCGAAAACAAGTTAGTGTTTCGTGTAAACAGTTCAAAAGTGGACACACAGCTCTGAACGCTATCGTCAGGAAAACGGATTTCCAGACTCTATAGTTACAGGAGATGAAACGTGGGTGCACGAATCAAAAAGACTTGATGGCGTGGAAGAATCCGAGTTCACCAACACAGAATAAATTCAAAGTTCAGCAGTCTGCAAAAAAGACAATGGAAACTGTGTCCTGGGATATTCAAGGCATTTTGCTCATTGAGTTTTTACCACCGAAAGCGACAATCAACAGCGATACTTATTGTCAAATTCTCGAAAAACTACCATAGCCATTCGGCAGAAAAGAAGAGGAAGGTTGACGAAAGGAATCAGGTTGTTGCATGACAATGCAAAACCGCGGACCTCAAATCAGACGAAGGCAATTGGGAAGTTATTGTCCATAGTCCAGACCTGCCTCGTTCTGATTTTCAATTGTTTGGGCCGTTGGAAGCTCATTTGTTGGGTGAAATGTTTGAAGACGACGGCGAAGTTCAAGAGGAAGTACGGCAGTATTTTACAAATTTGGATCGCACCTTTTATGAAGAGGGTTTACAGAAGCTTGTGCCTCGCTGGGATAAGTGCCTTAAAATTGACGGCGATTATCTTGCAAATTAGCTAATAGTTCACGCTTTTACTCGCTGGATGTTTGATTTCTATAAATAATTCACAAATGCACCTTAGCAACTAGACATCCCTCATACTTCACACTTTTGCTTCACACTTTTTAAAAGATTCGTTCTTTATTAAAGTAGTTCACTGAAATAACGACATAACAACAATCAACTTATTCCATATAAGTATGTTATTTACATATATTAAATTATGAATTTGTGAATATACACAACCAAATATGTTTCGAAACTGTATCAAAACTGTAAAGATGGAAAGCTCTACCATTACGCAACATTAAAAGTTGTTCATCATTTTATATAAATATAGTGTTAGTGCGAATGTACACGTTTCATGTAAACAACGCACGTTTCATCTGCAATGACAAAAATTGTGTTTCCATCTGTATTTCATCAAAAGCGAACATCAAAAGTGACAGTGAATAGTGCAAATCGAATTCCTGCTTTGGATGAATTGAATGAATGATTCATCCTCGATGTCAGGTTGGATGGTTTACATTTTTCATTTTTGATGTAGAGGTCTTCCATTTGGAGAAGAATACGTACGCCATCACGCGCAAAAGTCGAATTTTCCTATCGCGAAATTCCATTGGCAGGTTAAGGACCGATGGCATCAGTGTATGTGATATTTTAATAAGGCTGGTTTACAGTTAGGACACTTATTATAAATAAGAATCACAGTGTTAGGGATCATAACTACGTGACGTATACAACAACCAGGCAGCGAGACAATTATGTAGATTTTGTTTATTATATTAATTTATTTGCAAATTGCAATTTTATCTGTTAACGTATCTTTTCTCTGAACCTTTTTTTATATTGATGTAAGCTATGCCTCTGTTACTTTTCACCTGTATCAGGTCATTCATCTAGAGCGAGGCTAACTATTTTTGCTGTAAAATAATAAGTCTAGTCAGTGATTAATTAATGACATTAAAATATGTTACTAGGACGATAATTTTCTTAATGGCACTATTAATTAATGTAACGCACAATACATAACGCTACTCCAAGAGAGGTTACACCAAAAATGCATCAGAAATTAATTCAATCAAGCTGTTGGAAAATATTCCAAGGAGAAAATAATATAAGGGTAATTTCTCGAATCAAGGTTAGAGAAATTAAAAGTTCGGTAGTCGGCGTTAAATAAGAATATTGGAAAAAAAAGGTATGCCGTGTCTTCAGTACCCAGGAACAAGAAAGGCCTGCTGATATAAAAGTGAAGTTCTTTGAGAAGATCAGCGTTTGTTGATATATTTTTCAGAAAGGAGTAAAATCCTTGGAAAAATGCATCAATATATACACGTATGTCCACATCGAAACGGGGGATTGCTTTGTGAATGGGAACCGCGCATTCGAATCTCACTGACAACGAAAGATATCCAGTCGCAGTGTATCATGAACCGAGCATGGGTAAGCACGCATGTCCGCTCAAACATGTAATACTCGGTAATTTTTCTGTACTCTCAGATTATGGTAATACTGATTTTGCAGTTGGTATGCGATGTAGGAGAACGAAAAAGTAATTCTAAGTAAGAAAATAAACAACGATTCTTGTTTCATTATAAAAAAAATATAAACTCTACAATTATACAAAATTAATTGAAATTTTAACAATGTTACTTTATAGATAGTTCGAAAATATCCCTATCCGCGATCAAACAATAGCCGAGTCTATCGTAACACTCCCACCTCACTGTCTCGAGATTTCTAGGGGTTATTGTCGCAAAAATTCTCAGCAGTGCTACTTGCAACTGTTGCAAGCTCACTATTGTTGCAAAACTGTAAAGATTTTGTTTGACATAACCCCACAGAATGACCGAGATGGCGATTTTATCGTACCCTTCCCGGCAATAACACGATTAGGAAAGGTTTTTTCTAAAAACTCCATTACCACGTTATTCGCGGGACAACCGTCTTATCTAAACCAAACTGCATCAAAATCGGTGTAAAGCTGACGGAAAGCGGAAATAATTTGCGTTCGCAGCAAATTCAAGTATTTCATTCCATTCAAATTGCCGTCGATAATAAATGGTCCTATTACGGACTAGATGTTGACCAATATCGCAGGACTGCCCTGCACTTGCTGAATCATCTATTCAATTCATACAAAGTAGGAATCTATTCTACTTTTTTCGCTGTCATTTTTGATGTTCAGTTTTGATGAAATTTACACTTTTCACGATGAATCATCCGTTTTACACATTCGGAGTGGCAAGTGTAAATCACCTGTAATTCCACTGTTAATATGCACTGTTAACGTGAATGCAAAATTGGACAAACGCAAATTGTTTTTTTTGCGTTTAGTAATAGTAGTAATAATTCATGCCTCTTCCCAACAATTACAGGGGGCCAAAGACGGCCATCAGTTATTATTACGCATTATCACTGCTGATAAATCATTCGATCCACGCAAGATGCAAAATGTAAATCCGCCTTTACCTTATTCTATTCTTAGTGTTACTATAGTGTATATGAGTAGCAGTTTGTCTTATTTTATTTATTTTTAACAATCGTTGCATTATTTATTTTTTTAGTGTATTATTTAACATATATCTAAATTATCCATACGTTGATCTGATTAAAATACTACTTTTCAGTATGACAAAAAAATGTACGTTTGTACTTATCAGAGACATAGCTCTTAATACGACACATGTAGAGAAATTAGAAAAAAATCAATCTATACAACTTTACATTTTCTGTATTGCTACACTAATTTTAATCTTTACTACTACTAAAGGAAGTTATTAAGTGTTCGGCATTATATGGTTTACATACCTGGCAATTAATCTAATTCGTGGCTTTTATTGCATTAAGATGCTTAGAAATGCTAGCTGATGGCAGCATATTCTATATTAAAGTTTAAAAACATCTTTTCTCTGGCAGTTAAATTTTAATTTTTAATTTGCACTTTTATATATTTAAACAAATCTTGCCGTTTTTCTTCTGAATCTGATTTCTTCGAAGTCAATAGTCAATACTTAGATAAATTGCATTAAGATTTACTTCTTTATTTCTTTACTATAATGTTAAACGAAGCATCTTTGTGAAGATAATCACTTGCCTAGCGGACCTGAAAAATTCCTCATTGGATAAGATCCTGAGCTACCTCAAGGGCCTGGACTTGTTCGATGAATTCTAGGATGGCATCCGCTCTACAATAGGACCTAGCGGCCCCAGTAGAAGGGACGATTAATCGAGCCAGGGGCATGACATCGCTTCATCAAGTAATCAAGTAAGTAAGCATTTTTTTACGTGAAATGGGGTACTGTCAGTTATAGGTATAATTCACTACACCGCACACGCACTAAGAATTTGTTATTCCCATTTTCCCAAGTACGCATTTACTAAGAGAAACACTAATTATCATGCAAAAAGTCGACAATCGTCAGTACAAAAAAAAACCTCTGAGTGAGTGATCTTCTGGACGTAAAAAGCCTTAAATATTTATTTAGAATTAAAATATTTGTTAGTGTTGCACATAGCTCGAAAAATATAAAAGTAGATTTATCAATATAGAAAATAGATTCAAACACTTAAAAATGTAAAACATTTCATAAACGAGACAATGATAAGTAAATTGAAAAAAGTTTTACTTAAATTTAATATGTGTATCAAGTGCCGATTATAATGATAACAAACACGAAAAACAATAAATACGATATATGAAGTATTGGTGATAAAAAAAGAAATGTGATGTAAGAAAATGTATTATGAAAAATGTAGTTAATCCTGCACCCTCGTAACATTTAGTATGTTTTTAAACGTACGAACATTGACGACATGTATAAACAAACAATGATTTTTTAAAGACAATAACCAGGGTTAATTATATATTTTTGTAATCGGATTAATAGTGACAATAGAATTAAATTAATAATTATTGACTTTTAAACTGTGGAAACGAAAAAGCACAACCATATTATGCATCTCTTTACAGTTCAGTAATTATGTAAAAGCTAATGAAATTGAGCTCTAAATATATTGCTGGTAGGGCAATGGTGTGCTATGTAGTAAGAATTTCCATATTTAATTTCAATAAGAAAGAAATGCCATAAACATTGAAGATTTTACACTTGATGTAAGAAAAAATTTCATAAATTCATCACGTAACTAAAATGTACACTTTTTGTTGTGTTAGATCTATGTGCATTAAGAGCCTAGAATGGTCTTTTCCGGTTTCGTGCGTTCCTCTTTCAGGCTTCGAAAAATGTCACCTGAAATATTCCCGTTTCGGGCGTCCAAATTGTATTTCATTTTCTTAAATCCCATAAAATTTGCAGAAACCAATAAAAGCTTTAAGCCTCTATTAAGAGATAATTATTGAACTCGTCAAGGGATTAAGAATTATCTTTACATTAAACTTGACTAGGAATTAAGGTACAGGTTTGAATATATAATCACTTGCATAAGAGGTGAAAGTTGTTAAGGGATTGTTAAGGGGCTGTTAGCGGATTAAGAATCAATTTGTTTTGAATTTATAATTACTTGTAATTGCATAAGGAATAAACGTTTACAATAAACTACGCGAATATAGGGATGATATAAAATATTGTACTATTACTAAAATAAATTAGTTCTTCGGAAATCCTGAAAGTGCAGTAACGTTATTATTAGATTGCTTGCGATGGCAGTGATAGAATCAAAACGTGGAAAACGAGTCATCCTGTATTCTGGATACAAGTCCAAACTTAAAAGCAAAAAACAAAAACTTAACTCTTCGATGGATTTGCATAAACAGGAACTGCCCAGAGGCGATTGTTACTGAGGAAGTAAAATCAAAAGTTATCAGTGAGAAAAGCCATATCTGTGTTCCAGATATTGTAAAAAATGAAGTTGATAAGAGTTTGTATAAAGCCAAAAGGAGAACAAGGGAAGAAAAGACGTCAGTATCGCAAATATATCAGCAAAAGATGGTGGTTGCTAAAGACAGATGTTTGGATTTCGTTACAAATATTCCACACTTTACATCAGTGGAACATGCATTATATAATGAGCGACACAAATCGCTAGGCATTAGCTTGCTTCCGAAAAACCAGAAGATATAGAGATCCCAGATTTATGAATGAGTATGTCATAATTGACGATGGTATGGAAGACAGGATTCGTGTATTTGCAATGGACGGAGGTAATTTGTTAGCAGGAGGTTCTTGCTTCCTATTCGATGGAACTTTTAAAAGCTGTAGTTCAATGTTTTGCCAATTATATACAATTCACGTGGATAGTGGTAGTACAGAAGAAAGAGCAAACATCAGTCCTGCCGTATATGCCCTACTACCCGACAAAAAAGGGGCCACGTATAAAGGATTTTTCTTCTTATTAAAAAATGAAGTCAAGAATTTCTTACCAAAAAATGTTTTTTGTATTAAGTCGCCGCAATTAATGCTTTAGAAGAAGTTTTTCCGGCTACAGTTATCGAAGGATGTAAGTTTCATTTTAATCAAGCCCTTTGACCTAAATTACAAGATTTAGGTCTGACAAACTTGTATAAGGAAAACGAGGAAGTAAGAAACTACATAAGGAAGTGTGCTGCATTAACTCATCTGCCAGAAGATAAAGTTACAGATGGTTGGCTCTGTATAATGGAAAATTCTCCTACCGATGAAGCCATTGCAAAATTTAACGATTATTTTGTTGATCAAAGAATTGATAATTCTCGCCGAATATGGACTACAAATTCTGTAGAAGGATGGCATAACAGACTTAATAGACGGATCGGAAAAGCACATCCCAATATATTCGAATTAGTGAAAGTCCTTCAGGAAGAAATGCACTATTATAATACTGTTTTCCTGCAAAATCGTGCGTGCATAAGTACACCCAAAAGAGCAAAAAAATACTGTGAGTTAGATAGGCGGTTAAAAATAGTTGTAAGTGACCTAATTCAAAATAGACAAAATCTTAGTGACACATTGAACAAGCTGAAATGTATTGTAAAATTATAGATAGCTTTACCTTTGATTTTAAGTATTATATAACATTGAGATAGATAAACATTACTCTACATAGAGTTAAAGGCACTTTTTTCCTTTAATTTTCCATATTTCCTGTAAAATATAAAATTGACGCACGAAACGAGAATTCAAAAACACATTCACTTCCCATCTATAAACTGAACGCCCAAAAAGGGAAAATTTTATGAAACGCACGAAAAGGGAACACCCGAAACGGTCACAAATCGTCTGGAATACAACTTCTTCGTAGTGAACAATTGCAGAGGCGGTATACGGAATTCCACACACCAGTGCGTGGGTCCGGGACTTGGTTGACAATGGGAGCCCACGAGCTCTCGAAGCATATGTACGGAATTTATTAATACCATTTGTTGTGGGTGGAATTCTCGATACTGTGTATCAGTAACTTATAATTTAAATTTCAAAATATTGTTTGTAATTATATTATATCCACGCATATTAAGCACATTTTTGTAATTTTAGTGGTGTTTCAGTTTTGTCTATGCGTTTAGTACATTTGCTTTAGTTATACAACATTGATACAACAAATGCCTTCACAAGTTTTGATTTGAAATATCTAGAAAAAAGTATTCTTTTTTGTATATGTTAATGTAAAAATTATGTTTTCTTGTTTATATGAATACTTTAAATTATTAATTAATGTTCACAGTATACCTAAAGTTACTGCCAAACCATGTTAGAGGTGTAGTCGAGGCTTAACAACTTTTTTTTAATACAATGTGTGAACAGCTCGGAGGGCGTATACATTTCTTGTGTGAAGATAAGATGTTATTATTTATAAATGGAAATTAGCTAAGTTATTATGTCAATCTACAGGCTATTAAGTCGTAAACCAAAAAATCCTTATATTTCTGAACTGGCTATAACCGGAATTAATTTTGAAGAATTAAGGTTTAATTATTTTATATTAAAGCATATCTTAAATTTTTTTAACCACTATTAATCCGATGTTACATACCGTCCCGTATGATAATCGAAAGAGCAATATTGTTACAATGGATGCAGTATCTTGTTTTACTTTAATTATTAATGGATTGAAAATATCATTACCTTCGGGATCTTTTGCAATAACAGTTGAACTACGGTCGACTCCGCCTTTCTTATCCTCTGAGCGAAGCCCAGAACACAAACACATTATCTATTGCCAATTGATGTAAATACCCAGAGTAACATGAGCTATGCGTAAGAGCCATTAGAATTTGATTGGTTTAAAAATATATTTTGTAATATTTAATAATTCAGTTTTAAATATTATGTTTTAGAATCGTTATTTAGCCATACATGGTACATAGAAAGCAAATAAATACAATCATAATTATTGAACTTCAAAACATAAAATTTGTTGTTTATTATTATCATTATTATTAGTTAAAAATATGAAATATTTTTTTTATGGGAAAACAAAGTGTTCTGCAAGTTATTTATTTATTTGCAATTATTAGAATCACTAATATAGAATATAGATTGCGATCACAAGTTACTGCATTTTATGTTATAAATTCAATAATTATCATTATTGAACATAAAATATTAAATTATGAATACATTGGCTGCCTTTAAGATTTAATTTGATATCTTTAAAAACTCTAGGAAATATATCGCAGCCAATGTAATATAAAGCTCATAAACTAAGTTACGTAAGTGGGTACGTATTTACAGACAGGGTGGTGAAAAATTTCCTATTTCCAAAACAACCTTGCTTCATAAGCCAACTAAGGGGCGAGGAACAGAGTTAAAATTGTGTAAGAAATTAACATGCAATCTATAGTTAATTTTGTCATTAAGTCTCTAAATCGCTATAACAGAACATATCGTATTATATATTTACAAAGTACCATTGTATTCAACTTTAATGGCTTCCACTGTAAAGCTATGCCACTCTGCATATACACTAATAAAATATAGTTTGTCGTTTATCAAACCCTGGTTAAGTGAAATGCAACAGGTTAAACTATTAATAAATGGGTATTATTAATCAAATCAAGTGCCATTAATGTTAGTCATTGTGCTACGTGAATGAATTCTGGATGACGATGAGGTTAACAGCTGGTGCACTTTAAGCTCTAAATGTACGATTCAAAATAGAGCAACCCTTTGGATGTGACATGTATCCCAGTAGGTATAATCGCGAAAGTGAAGTTGCCATTTTCAGTATAAAGGAAGATTATTTGTTTAAAAGAGTATGTACGTAATGTATGTATGAATATCGAAGCATTCAAATTCGTTTTTGCTAATAATATCAAAAGTATTTTTTATCTTGTTCATCTATACGTCAAATACTTAGTATAAGTATAGATTTTTCAAAAAAAGTTTCAAGTAAAAGTTTTTATTAGTAAACTTATCTTAATATGCTTTGCAATATACAGAAATGGTTCATTACTAATTCTAAGAAAAACGGAAACTACTTTTTTTTCTAAATAGTAAATTAGTATATTTTCTCGTTTTTGCATACTTCACCACAACAATAATTGAAATATGAAAACCACATGCTGTGTTTATCTGGTCAAAAGTTACAGGGTAATAGAAGTTAATGAAGATATCCGTCCGTCTAATACTCAAACTTTTAAGGATAAACGATAGTAAAAGGCAGATGTTTTCTTAGTACTTTTTCTTCCAAAAGTGTCTTTACTTGGAGTTAAATGATGTTAAAATCTTTCGTTTAATTCCATTTAATTATGTTAATTATGAACATATGTCAATAAGGTTGCATAACTCAGTTGTTACCAGGTTCATTGAAAGAAATTTTGTAATGAAGTGTACTGCATAATTGTGCTGTTCTGCTTAATGCGACGCAATTCCGTACTGTTTCAAAGTCGGTGAAACTCTGGCAACAATAAAACTGGCATATGACTTCAATATGCAACCTTATAAACACATGCGCATTTTTATCAACATAAATAAATGGTCCTAAGAACGTTAACACTATTTGATTCTAAAATAAGGCATTTTTGGAAGAAACATTAACAAGAGAAGATTTTCATTTTATTATTTTTTACCATTCCTAAGAGTTTGTGACTTTCAGACGTATAACAAAAAATTGCTGAAGATGGCAACTTACACAATCAATAGATTTACCTTAATAGTATTTTAACTACTATAAATATAAATCGATTCGAAGTTCATTGAAGATAGTTGACTCTATTATCAAACACTGCTATTGTTGTAGTCATTAGTCTAAATAAACCAGTGGTATGTTAGGGTGAATGAGTCTCTATTCACAACAATCCTAGCTCGTTTCGCAAAATTAAGTTTGTGCATATAGGGAGTCAAGGGGGTGGGGTAATAGAACATGAATAGTGAACGAACAAGATATAGATGAGGCACTACAAGGCAACGCTAACCTTCCAATCTTACCTTTAATATCATCGTCTTCCAGTGTCGTCGAGCTATCCGTCGACTCTTTCACTTGAGATCCGTCACCCTTCTTCGGGAGTATGCTTCGAGCTAGAAAATTGAAACGCATTCATTTATATCTTCCATATCTTTAAATACGGACAGGGAAAAAAGGAACTAAACGAAAACTAACCAAAAGGAAAAATACGTACGTGCTTATTAAATTTTATGTGCCTCTTAGTAAAATATAGGATTTTAGATATAGATGTATAATTTTTTTTTTATATACGGGATAAATATATGTAATTTATTAAATGTCAGCTAATATGAAAGAAATAAGATAGTGCCCTGTAAAAGTGCACGAAGAATTACGTAAAATATTAGCAAAAGTAATATAAGATTAAGTGATTAATTTAAAATAGTGCAAAAGAATAAACCATAAAAAAAGCGGAGATGTGTAGGAAATGGGAGCTTATGCAATAAATGCTAGAGGCCGCATTTAATGATGTATTTATAAAGATAACATAAAAATGCGTTCAGTGCTTCATGTTTTCGTAGTTCGACAAGACGGTAAGACCCAATCCATTTTCAGAAACTTTTCGAAACTAAATGAACGAAGTAAAAGTTACCTTTCCTGAAGTTATGTCTACGCATGGCGATTTACTCAATTTATTAACACTCAACGTTAATACATTATTCACTTGTCCATTAATGAATCAATACAAGGACGTAAAGGAACTACACAAAACAGCTAGCACTCCAACAAAATATAAGTTAAACTTCTCAATTAACGTTTTAATATAAGTCTGTTCTTTAATATAGCGTCCTATTTAGAAATTCTATATTTTACATATACCGTTTCATTTTGGTCACAAAACTAATGAAACCGATAGTTTTGAAAACAAAAAATATTTCAAAACATTACAACTTACTCAAATCATCCATTGTTTTAAATCTAACTGATACATCCTTAAGCTTTATGTTCTAAATGAGTTTTCGTAGATATTGTTATCATGTGATTATAATCTACTTCTAAATTTTGTTTCTATTTGTACTTTTATTTAAATCCGATTTACTTGATATCGTAATTGTTTTAATCGTTAATATATTTTTTTAAATTTATTATGTTAGCCTAAAGATTTCCACCAATACTACACATATCATGTTAAGTGTCATATTATGTAAACGAGTCTGTTACCTGAAAAATGTCCCACAAATTATAAAAACTGTCACAAAAGAAGTACAATTAACAATAAGCTTTCCTATGAATTACAGTGACGTTCTTCGAAATTATGAAATTTTATTGTTGGGATTATGAACTTGTAATTTTGTTATTTATCATGGATTCAATAAGTATATGTTATTTTAAGAATCGGAGGCGTGGCGTAGTGATCCTCTGTTGCAATAGGAGAATTTTGTTATACTAACTTTGAACGTAGCTTGTTCGGGAATTAGATATAATATAATGTACACTGTTTTGCAGAAGAATGTCTCTCCCATTAACAAAAAATATCAAACCTACTCTCCCAACAGAACGGTACCTAGCTGGGGCGTTTTCGGTTAGAAGTAAAAAAAGTCGTTGAAATACAACTGTTTACTTTACAGAACGACATTAATGATAAGCCTGTTTATGAAACCATTTAATATGCTCTTTTTCTTGGGCGCTGTTCAATAGATATTTTGTCCTGTTTCTTCGTGGTAGTAGCCGCGTTCGGTGATATGTGTTACAGGAAACTACATTTACTCTTACGTTTTGATTATATATATTTGTAATCTTTTTCAAATTAAAACTAAAATTAGAGTAAAATTGTTAACATTATTTTTTTTTTCATTTATCTTTCATTTTATTTTAATTGTATTAAAAAAGCGGTAAGATAATGGCCCAGAAAGCTATAACAAAGTAGTATACCTTTATTTTCATTTCTTTAGAAATAAATCATTTTGTAAATATTTATTGTAACAGAAAAATAAACGAAAATGTAGGCGCAGTTTAATTTATTAGATGAATGACAGCATTCAGGGTCACCTACTAGTACGAAGAAAAACAATAAATGACACCGTTTAGTTATTGAATTTTTAATTAGCCTGTATTTCATAATAATGGTTATCCCAAACACTTGCTTAATAAGTTAATTTATAACTCCAATTTCTCTGATGGGCCTACAGATGACGCTGCTACTGATACATGTAAATATAAAAAATTACTATCCATACCACCCTTAACAGATAAAGTTATCTTACACTTTAAAACCTATAATAACTTAAAAATTGCTAAATATAATACCAAAACTATTAATAATCTTTTCACAAAAACAAAATATAAAGTTGACTTAATGTTTAATAGTGACTTAATTTATTGCATTCCTTGTAGAGATTATGAAGGATGTTACATAAGCCAAACGGGAGAAACCTTAAAACAAAGAATTATACGGCATAAGAGTGATTGCCGTATCGGAAAAAATCCGTGTGCATTAGTTCAACATTTTCAAAATTTAGATTATAGGGTGGACTATGATAATGTGAGAGTTTCCGATAAAGAACCAAATTATAAACACAGATTAACTTTTGAAACGATCCACATTAATAAGAATGATAATTGAATTAATTTTACATCAGATGTTGAAAAATTAAGTAATATATATTGTAATATATTAAAATTCTAATTAAATGAATTTTAATTACAATTTGCTTTGCTCGTATGACCATTGGGTAGTTAAACATAATGAGATTCACAGTAGCCGCTTAGGGGTAAACTACATATGAATGTTTGGATAATGTGTCTTTTGCAGACTGAGGCGAAACTGATTCACATTTGAACTGTGCTTTGGTTGAAGAACTTCTTTTAAGTGTAGGGGTACGTAACTGGGTGCCATGCTATTGGGAGAGTTGGTTTGATATTTTCAGCGTTAACGGAGGAGGCATTACTTCTGCAAAGCATGTACAGCCCCGTTTTGGAAACACTCCTCGTCGTAAGAGGGCAGCAGTGTCGATTTATCCTAAACACTGAAGGGTATCGGGAGAGGTACCGAACACCCTTGCTGCAACGGACCTTTATAAACATCGATTGCCGCAACGGAGATTCGAGCGCTCTTACTATTGCGCTATCCAGGCAGATCAGCGTTTTGGTGCCTGTAGTTTGTTGTGATGCAGATTTAAAAGTATCAAGTTTAATTGGACCACGTCACTCAATTCTCCCATTAAAAAAACAATGTATAATATGATACACGTATTACAGGTACGTATCCAAAATGTATTATGTATGACAGCTTGCAAAATCGGCAAAAATTTTCAGTGATCTTATGCTGTACTGGTCGATAAGAGCCAAAAAGATAGGTCATCTGAAGTATTTTATATATTTCTACATCTTTTCTTTTTTGTATGGGTGGGAAACCTTTTATAGGCACTGGGTACATCTACATCTACCCTTTCTTCCACTTTACTAAGCTAATGGGAAAGCTCCCTTGCAATTTCTTACAAGCAAGAATTTCAAATTTAATTCCTTATACTTCACAATAAATATTTGAGGAACTAATGACAATGTTTTTTTTATTGTAAGAATCGTTTAAATTGTATTTTACATTTAATCATAGCTTTATTTAATGGCACTTATAAAATTTAATAAACACCGGATACATCAACTAACAAAAAGTATATTTTCAATAATTGACAACGTATAAATGATAAACAGAAATAAATACGTACTTTCAAAATGTGATAAAATATAACAAGTCAACACCGTAATAATTATTCGAACTCAAGACGATCAAGTTGAACCAAAAAACTAAACTCGCTTTTGTGCGAATTTTTGTAGGATTTAAAGGGATATAGTAATTGTCGAAATTTGTCTAATAGAATAGAATTTGTACTCATATAGTTAACTACAAATGTTACTTACACCATTTAGTTTATGACAGCCTAGAACTCAAGTTTGTATCGTTCAAATTCTACCAGCAACCAAACAGTTTGAACTCAAATTATCGTTTCTTGTTGTTGTAAACTTGTCGAAAATGGGTTCTGGTAATGGCAATCAAGGAAAAATAATTACCGCTTGATTGGGTATCAAGTGTGTTGGGATGTGTATAGTCAATTACTATTAACCTTTAAATCACAAGGTAAAGTTTTCATGAATCGTGAATGAGGTGAGTTAAAGAGGAAACAACATATTAACAAACACAAAAACAAACCTGAAAATGTAATTTAAAATTATTAGAAACCCATGCATGAAGCCCACACACACACTCAAAACCATCGAATTCTAAGTTCTATGTTCATTTATGTAGGGAAATAGTGCTAATTCATAAGTATTGCTTATACGTTATACTGTTATAAATAATGACTCAAGTACTCAATTTTTGGTTATATTTAGGTCATAAATCTTAGAAAACGATTAACGAAAGCGATGGATCATGGTCGGATGGTTTAGGTATTTTGCAGGTAACTGTGTTCTTACCACTTTCTGGTTGCATCAAGAAGGTGAAGTGAAGTGAGGTAGTAGGGTGACGTAAACAAGTCCGCCACAACCAACAAAACAAAGTTACCAACTACTCAGTCCTCTAAACTAAATCTAGGTGAGCACAACTACTTTTCTTTTATATTTTTTTAATAGTGTGTGCTTATCATAAGGTAAGTGTAAGTATATTCTGGTGGTGTGCAATTTCTTAACTTTATTAACACCTGGTACTCTGTGGTAACAGGTATGCAAAGAACGGCTTAGTTTTAATGGAAGTAAAATAATTCTTAGTAACGTCGACTAGTTTTTGAAACAAATGACATGATCTAGCTTACGTAAATCAAATGAGTACACAGTATATAAAAATAAAATTACGATTACTAGTAATCTACGAATCTAAGCTTAAGTGAATATCAGATAAGCAGGATTAGATACGTGAATTGAAGATTACCAGGTCAAAATCTATTCCGTAGATGGGATTTGAATCGTAAAAATTGAGGCAGTTATAGTATCTATACAGATATAATGATTTTCCATTTTATGATTAAATAAACTGTCTATTGATATAGTAATGTCGCTAATTTACATTTGTCAATAAAACCCGATCTTCACAACAAAAATGCAAATAGAAAGTAGACATCCCACAGTTCCTGCGATAAATATTATCAGATAATACTGGTTAACAAGTTTTTGTACCAAGCACAAAAATGCCCGATTCCCATATACTTTTGCATACTGAAATCAATTGTCAGTTGTCGGCTAGAGTTCGGAACTGATCAAGCAGCATGGATACGAACGAAATATGCCTTTTGCTATTCCTATGATTTGGAGGGAACTATCAGATCATATTACCGATTGCTATTTTTGTCTTACCAATATAAGTGGTATGACTTCTAAATCCAAACATACTGTAAAATATCCTAATATTCCATCTGCACTGAGACCAGTACCTCACAATCCGGAATTACCTGTGCCTAAACCTCCACAAAGCATGACAGTAAGCGACGATGAAGGTGCTGATGAGGAAGTGAATGAAGAAAGTTTTGCAGGCGACAATATGGATTTGGATTCAACATTTCAACCTGATTCGTCTTGTCGTGTGTCGCATCTTCTAAGCCAAGAAGACCTCAACGACCTCATCCACGATTTAAAGTTGTCTAAGAAGCAAGCCGAACTTCGAGGTTCCAGATTAAAAGACTGGAATCTTTTTCAGAGTGGAACAAAAGTTGCTCTTTTTCGTAATCGCCATGCAGAATTTGAGAATTTCTTCTCTATGGAAAAAGGACTTGTATTTTGTAATGACGTCCGTTCTGTTATGATGACGCTTGGTCATGAATATAATACAGATGAGTGGCGTTTGTTCATTGACTCTTCCAAATTAAGCTTGAAAGCGGTACTACTACACAATGGAAATAAGTTCCCCTCTCTACCTTTTGCTCATGCAAGCGATTTGAAAGAATCTTATGACAAAATTAAGTATAACGACTTTAAGTAGAATATTTGTGGCGATCTGAAAGTTGTTTCACTTTTGCTCCACATGCAACTGCGTCACACAAATTATTGTTGTTTTCCCTGTGAATGGGATAGTCGGGATAGGAAAAATCATTATAGAAAGAAAGAGTGGTCAAAACGAACTTCACTGATACCAGGAAATAAGCATGTCATTTGTGCCCAACAAGTGGATCCTCAAAATTTTTATTTGCCCCCTTTGCACATTAAGCTTGGATTGATCAAAAACTTTGTAAAAGGTGTGAATAAAGCTAACAGTGGGTATGCAAATGTGAGGAGTAAGTTTCCTAAGATCAGTGATGCTAAGATAAAGGAAGGTATTTTTGTGGGATCCCAGATCAGACAGCTACTTCGAGATGAAAAATTTGTTGAGGCGTTAAATTGCAATTGAAAAAGCAGCATAGTTGTCTTTTAAGGAGAGACTTCTTGGGAAATCGTAAAGCCGAAAACTACTTAGAGATTGTTAACAATCTACTGGCCTTATATAAAGCCATGGGTTGCAATATGTGTTTAAAAATACGTTTTCTTGGCTCCCACTTGGACTTTTTCCCAAAAAACCTTGGAGCAATCAGTGATGAGCATGGACATTCTACTCATGTAGAAGAGATACCAAGGCAAATGTTGGCACACTATTGCTGGGCGCTGAAGAGAGATGTTTCTGATGCAAAGTGCAGCCGAAAGTCATAAATCAACACATTTTCCAAGTAAATACATGACTTTGTACGTCTTTTTTCATGATTTATACACATATAATATATACTTTCATAAAATTTCATTGCTTTGTTACTCTGAAACCTTGCCTGATATAAAAATTCTGAAAACACATAGGAAATAAGTGTAAAAAGTACTACCAAGTTTACCCACTTTACCTCGTGGGACAAAATAAATCTGAAATTTTGTTGGCCAGTGTTATCAGATAATCCTTTAAGTGGTAAAACAAAAAATCGTTAAATCTGTATACAGACTATATTAGAAAAGAAAAATTAATCGAACAAAGAACCTACTTTTATTATCAACTGGGTATTTTTAACAGTGTCAAAGATTTCGAAAGATTAAGAAACCAATTTAAGGGAAATAGGAAATGAAGCTTTTCTGAAGAAGAATTTTGTGACGTTATTTTTAAATTTGGTATAGTACTTAAGAATTCAGGCGACAGAAACCTCAGAAAGTAGAATGTAGAAGATAAACTGTATAAAACTGCCATGGTTTCATACGCCAGACATCGAGTTTCTTTCTACTGATTTTCATGCCATACATATACAGGGTAGAAAATTCAACATCTGTAAACAGGAGCGAAACACATGTATAAAAAACCGCTGAGATTGCCAATCTAATATATGTACATGATGAACGCTTCTCTATTGGTCCGAATTGATACCCACATTCAAAATAAAAAAATTCTATATCTGTATGTACTCATATTTCTATAAAAAAACAGCAAGTGAATCTAAGAAATATAATTATTTTACTTCCAGAAGTGTATTTTGGTACTGTACTTGACAATATGATAACGACAAAATAAAAACCAAGAAAAGTTTAGCAAACTAGTATTCTCTAATTGACTCATGCATTTTCTTATTAAGCTTTCAAAGCTAAAGTCGAAGAGTTTACTCTACAAAATTTTGCAATTGCGAATGTAAAAAATGTGCCGTGAATGTCGTTTTCATTAAAAAAAAAACGGATGTAGGTTACTGTTCCTAATGTTTGAGGGTGTGTACGTGTGTAATTTGTTGTGGTGCCATCAATGGAAATAGTCGATTAATCAAGAAATTAAGTCAATAGTATTTAATATATACAAAAGAAGTATTCGATACGTAATCATTCCAAATTTGTTTTCATGTGTCAGTGTTTTATAATGATTACAAGTGTATCGGATTAGAGAAAAGAATGAAATGGATTACGTAAGAATGCTAGAAGAATGTACAAAAGTAAAGAAAAATCACTACAGACTTTAATTATATTGTTATATTAGTTTTGTACATTTACCAATTCAAAAGGAAATGAAGAAGATAATACTTACTTGAGAAGTTACGAGTAGCCAACATTGTAGTAAGTATTGCTCCCTAGAATGCAACACAGATGTATATGTAATTTGAAAAATGTTATTAGGAAATTCCTATTTGAATTGCAGAAAAAGGTGTATTAACTTAATTTGCGACCTATCGATCAATCGACGGGAACATTAATTTTTTTTTTACTTCTTTGGAAATGACATCAAAAAGCAAATATTTTTTTAAAAATTGAAGCAGCTGCGGACAAGAATGATTGTAACTTAAAAGTTATGACAATTTGAGGCGCATATCGTTATGTAAAGCGTGGGTTATCCACAAAATGTTAAGATATTCATATTTGTTGGGTACTTTAAGGTTGTGATAAAACATCCTCTTACAGTTATGATTTCATAGAAGGGATGGTTTGTAAACACACGTTTATATGTAAGTAATGGGGATGCAGTTGAAAATGAAGGATCAGTGATATTTGAAAGCAATTTACTTACTTAAATTAATTCACATGACAAAATTATGATGTAATGATTGATGAGGTTTCTAAGATTTCAAGAATGTAGTGGTAGTCAATATTTTGAAGGAACTACAACGACACACTGGCCGTATGTGTTCATGTGTAAGTAAGTAAATAACTTTCTTCAACCTAATATTCTTTTAAGATAAGGATCGTAAATAAAACAAGTATATTAATAAAAAAAGATAAAAGGTAAACTAACAAATTTTACTACAGCCATTTCTATGTATTTGCCGGAGTATAATTACAACTACCTGCAGGCTATGGTTTGGCCCGCTGAAAACTATATTAATGGTCCTTTATTCAGGTGCTATAATTACCAAAGGGTTCGTGAGAAGCAATCGTCTCTTAATTCCTGCTATCTTTAATGTCTGCCTCTGAGTTGTGACGGTATTCATATTGGCGGAGGTATTTCACTCGCAATGTAATATCACCAATCCATTATTATTATTAGAGCTAGATAGCTCTAGCTATCAATAGAGCCCAAGATTACTGTGTCTACGCTCCGGAAGAGCAGCAAGATTTAAAGTGTACTACCAACGAGGTGAGGTAGTGCATCGTCACTTTGCAGCATTTAATCTTCTTCGAGAAAATCCACAATTACTTTATTGATTGAATCAGCCATACCTTTCAAAATCACGTTCTCCATTAACCATTCTGCAGGTTTCTCCGTAGTTTTCTCTATGCATGATTTAATTATAAACATGACGCTGATTAGGGATTTCACGACTGTGTCTAGCTCGAAACAACTGACTATCTTGCTTTCAAATAAGCCTCTGCTCTGATGGTTTCCGATTTGCAACCATGTTATAATAATATAAATAAAACGGTATACTAATGTATACCATATGTTCTTCAGGAGAACAGGGACCGGTAACTCAACCTATCCATCACCGTAGATCATCGGTAAAGAAGTTTGGAATCTCAATACATTAAAACCGGTACGCCATCTCTGGCTTGGGAATAAACCAAAATTCAAACCCACAAAATTTGAAGTAAGCTCCAAAATCAGAATGACGTATTATGTCCTACTTTATAAGAACACAATTTCATCTCAATTCATCAAAACTATAGACTTAATATCCATTGACTCTGCAATCCATGTGTAATATAATAATTAATGCACGAGGCATGAAGATATTATTTAAAGCTCACATTTGACATAACTAATTCACGTTATAATATGTTCAAGTAAGGACGACTTCAGAATATTATACATTCAATATGGTTGATAATATCAAATTTGAAACGAGCATAGGCGACCATTAGCACCATCTGTATGTGCGGATACACTATTGCCTTAGCCCCACTCCATTGATTTAACATTCCGCTGATGATAAAAAAAGGGGCCCTACCGAGGAAGAAGCCTTTCCCCTCTTAAAAAGCATGTCCGTGCACTTGGCATGGTTTGTGGGAATTCTGTTATGGTGACTTAAAGTTTGAAAGGCAGGTCAAAACCAAATGACTTTTCATCAATGCAGTTGAACGTACTGTCATCGCCCCTCCCGCCAGTGCATATCGCTTTGGAAAGGGAGGCCAGATTAACCACATTTCGCCCCTGGCACATAGCGAATCAATCGCCGCGTACTCATGTGTTCTTGGCAAATAAGCTGCTCGATACGGTTGTCTGCGACGGCATGCGGGGAATGCCAATTGACTTGATGTGCGCACGACACATGATCGACACATTCTTCACTATCTATCTATAAATGAAGATGTAACGAAACGAAATTGACGCAAGCAGACACCTGCTGGTTTACGGGTGGATCGAAAATGCAGCAGAGCGTTGTCGCAGGAATATTCTGCAGTAACCCGAGAGTTGAAAACCACTACAACTTCGGGCAACATGCAACAATTTTTCAGGCTGAATTCTATACCGTTGAGATGTGTGCAAGAGAGATTTTGAACAAAAACCCCAATTCCTTCTCCCATTTAATATTTATGTCAATGTCAGATTCGCTTAGGAATCTTTAGTCGCTGTCGTTGGAGGATGTCGAGATCATAGCAGATATTTTAGCCGTGGAAACGTTCGATAACATTTAAAGTGACTTTCGGTCACGAAAATTAAGAAGCAATTCAAATCAGCGCACACATTACCTCTCAAATGAACATTGTTGGTATTATAATGTCTGAAATTGCTTTAATATTGAATTGTATATCATGTATATGTAATGACTTAAGTATTAAATATAATTATAAATAACTTATTAGTTTATAAGCAGATATTTGGCACCTAAACTAACATTCTAATAAAGATTAGATATGTTTCTGTATGTAACATTTCAAAGATGAAAGGTGTATAAAAGATTTGTCAATAGATTTTTAAAAAATGATTAAACAAGTGTTGATCAATTTTATAGAACATTTTCTCCGGCATTTTCAGTGTCATTATAAAAAAAGTCACTCCTTTTAGGACTAGATTATCCAAAAATTCGTAATAGATAGAAAACAATATAGGTATACTTTCCCCACCTCACATTCCTGAATTGAACAGTTTGAACTTTGTACGAATAAGTAGTATATAAGTAGTATCAAGCAGACAGACTTGACTTTTAAATACAAAGATAAGTGAAATTAAAGAACATATATTACAAATGAAATATGTCATAACTGTTGAAAATTAGTGCTTTATAACCTTAAAATACCACACTCTAAATACAAACATCTTAAAATTATGTACACGTTTCTTAACCATAAATGGACATGATCTTGAAGGTAAAATCATTTTGCTATGTAACTGAGTGGAACCCTTTTTTAACGAGCCCAAGACAAATAATGCATAATTTCGTGCTTCACAAACTTTAAAGTATTTACCCACGACCAATTTATATATGTAAGTGTATCATCATCGTCATTTAGTTTTCATTGTAAAAGCTTAAAGTTAAAACAAATTAAAACAAATAATAACTTTAGGTTGAAAAAACAGTGCGGGATAGTGTTAAATGTATGTTTCCCCGTATCCTAATGTAGCGAAAGTAAGGTTTAAGAAAATTAAATTTTACTACTGTAGAATTATACTTAACTGCATTTACATACATACATAGTATACATATCCTAACAATAATTATCGCTCCTTGGGAATGTTCTCACCTTAAGCTTACGCCTGGCATTGAATTTCTTGAGACAATCGACAGTCTCTTGCCTGTGTACCACAGATGCAACACGTTCTCTTTGCTGTAAACGAAAAACATTTTCGAAACAGTGACAATTTGTACCTAAACAACTTGACTTACGCAGATCCATGGGTGTTTGAGAGCTTCTGCGGCGGTTATCCTCTTACCCGGATTTACTGTCAACATTTGGTTTATGAGATTCTTAGCTTCTGGAGTTACAGTATCCCATTCGGGACTAGGATACTGAAATTGATATTAAAATATAGCTACACGAGCAAGTAACTTTTTCAATTAAGACGGTCGACTAGCTTTGTTCGAAGCCGATAACCACACAAATGCGGTACGTGACGAAATTCAATAAAATATTCGCGAGTGACGCTTATAAATATCAATCAGGTTTTTTGTATTATACTAGGAAAACGGTAAAAGGTTATACAAGTGACAACCAGTCAGTAATACTATGGTAAGAATACCGCATTATATAGAGTTTTTGCGGTGTATTGGAGTTAAATTTGTATTAAAATAGTGTTAGTTCATTGATACCTAACGATTTTGGCACAGTGGATAGAACATTCAATGTAAGAAAGAAACATCATGGTTTGGTTTCAAATATGCGGGCAGTGAAATTTAGCAGAATGCAAAATTGTATTTCGTACGTGGAATAAAAAACCGTGTACAGAAGTCAATTCATTATACTGCACAATGTATTAACAAATTGCTGAGTAACCTGTGTATGCATGGTGAAAACCAGATTAAGCTCATACTTCGCACCCCCAATATACAATTTCATTGAACTATACGGCGTGTTTCAGAAGTTATGGTCAATGTTGTATGCAAAATCACTGTAGGTTCAAGGTCTTGTCAAAACTGAACACAGGGCGAGTAAAAACTCAAATACATTCATTTCTCATTTATTTTAAATGGATCAGCTTGTATTTTATATAAATATCATATAGTAAAAAAAAAATAGTATATCATAAAAAGAAAGAATAGTTTAGTTACTTTCATTTTTATTAAGCACACTCTATACCTAAAGTCATTAGTATCTAAGATATTTTAAACTCTTTTTATGAAAGTGAGATTTTTAGAAGTTATTTTATATAACCAGTTAATCGTGGAAAAATAACAGTAAGACAGTCTTAAGCCTTCATTACCAGCTAGGAGATTATGTAGTTGGACCACATTTTTTGGAAGGACAAGTGAATGGTCAAGTTTATTTAGACTTTTTAGAAAATCATTTACCGTTGTTAAAGGATGTGGTATCTGCACGATGGAGCTTCGTTACTTCACCTTAGGTTAATATACGACCATATCCTTGAAAGATGGACAAAGAGAGGGGAACCAACTGAGTGACTAGTTCGTTCACCGGGGTTCACTAAAATTGACTTTTTAGTGTGGTCATATGTAAGAAAGAACTTTGTATAGCAAACACCGCCAACTACACGAGGTGATATGAAAAACAGAATAAGAAAAGCATTCTCGAGTATTAATTAAGAAAGGTTAAGTAATGTAAGACAATCGCTTGAAGAACGGCTGCAATGTTGTATTAGTGGATATTTTCAGAATTTATTATAGAACCACATTGTAAACAGTTGGGTTAATTAATTGAATGTTAGTAATTAGTGTAAGTTATGTATGTTTATATTTTGTAGTTGTATGAAACACTAACTGTCATTTTTCCATGACTAACTTGTTATATTAAAATAATTTCAAAAAATCTCACTTTTTAAAGACTTCAAATATCTTAGAAATAAATTACTTTAAGTATAGAGAGTGCTTAAAATACAGATTGATCCAATTAAAATAATTGGGAAATTAATGTACTTGAGTTTGGACTCGCCCGCGGTGTTCAGTTTTGAAAAAATGGCACTTTGCTATAAAAGTGGGCCAATGTAAAAAATCTATGCTTGTAAAAAAAATTCAGGCTGTATCATTTGCAGTATACAACACCTCGAACTCACATCAGTGATGTGAATATAAAATTGATCATAACTTCTGAAACACGCTGTCTAATGCAATGAAATTGTATATTGGGGGTATTGAGTTAGATCTAAATCTGAAATAATATATAGGGTGTTCCATTTAAGAAAATGTATGTTTGGTTCACCCTGGTGATATGAAACATCCTGTATATATGAAAATAATTTTAAAATGTTAATTTCAAGACTGTCTACAATTTTCGTAAATAACTTTTATGTTATAATGATTATATGATATCGGATATATCGATCTTTGCCACACTAATGCGTCACCCTGTGTGTACATATATTTTTGAGGAAATTATCGAGAATTGTTATAACACGAAATATTGCCAGTATTCAACAAAAATAAGGGAGAGCTCAGCATCCACTTGTTTCATTCAATTTAAGTGAAATATAACGATCTTCGGGAAATGTTGGTTTTCTATTTATTTACATTTAATGCATGTAATTATTTTTGAGATTACCAATTACAGTTATAATAATAATTATTAATAATCATACATGCCTCACTCCAAGAACGTGAGGCAATTACAGAGGGTCAAAGGTAGTCTGGAGTTGTTATCTTGCGGCACGAACAAAATGCTTCTTTTGTGATTTGGCGCACTTGCCGTTATTCGATTCTGATCATTATATGATGAGTCACAAAAGCGTGACGTGTGTCTTGCGTGTAGTTGTTTCATGCTGCGCCCGTGGAGTGACCAAAGGAGAAAGGAAACCACAGAAAACCTGACTGAAAGTTGCATCCGGCTTCGGACCCGAGACCTCCAGCGTAGTAGACGAGTCGCTACGCCCCTTTCCCGGCAATCATTATTATTTGTAATACCCTCCTCAAGATAATAACAGATATTTCATAAAAATAAGCTTTTAATCTCATTATTAGTTCTCCGAACACATTATTGTGCATCAAGGGCTAAAAGCGCTTGGCACCTTGACGGTATGGAGTAGAACGTTGAACAATTCTTGGGTAATATCCTACTCCTCCTTGTCAACAATTTGTAATTCTTGAACCGTTCTCGGTGACATATTTCGTGCAGCAAAGCATCTCAATGGCGTTCCAAAGAATTACCGGAGAATTGGCTGACCACTCCATTCTCTGTAAGCAACACCTCATTTTCTATGAAATAAAGGTTAGTGTGCCGTCTAGTCCTTATCCCGGCTCATACCAATACACCTCCGTCCCCATATTGAGGCCTTTCCCAGACAAATAGTGAGTTGTTGCATGTGATGAGTTTATGCCCAATCAGAATACGTCTATTATCTGGCCACAACGTAAATCCGAAATTGTCACTGAATAATAAATGCCCCCATTCCTTATGACTCCCATTTATGTGCTAATTACCACACATTATACGCGTTTTTATGCTCTTCAGTAAAATACAAACCCAAAACACACAAAAATACAAAAATATAACAACAATTGTAGTTGCTTTGGTCCCAGCTCTCAGTTCCTACTGGGTTGCATTATGAGTGCTATTTCTACTTGCCAGTTGCGACAGGTATTGATCGTCTCTTGGTGTTGTTGACATTGGCTCTTATCTTCGTGGAACATTTCCAATTTCCAAAAGGCATTTCCAAAAGTCTGGAAATCATGCTTTGACTCACTCTAAGACATTCAGCACATTTGTTCGTATTCTTCTACTTTTTTTCCCACTTTCCGGTCAACTGAATGGCCCTCCAACCCTCTATCTCTGACAGATCATGGTGTGATTCCATTTCAGAAAACATTCAAAATTGCAAATCTCCACTAATCACAGCTCTAGACTTTGAGTTACTAACCCGAGAGTGTGTTGAAGCGCGCTTATGTACGCCAATGATGATCGCTTTAAAACACACATTGACATGTTAAAATAATCTGTGTATTCGGTGTCTGGTTTGAAAATGTTGGCATTAGCTTATAGATATATTTATACGTGTTATATTAATTGGCGCTACTTTGTATTATCAATTATGTGGTATATCCGTTAATTGTTTTGAACAGTACATCTTTAGGACTATATGATTTTTACAGGAAAACTTGTTTGTTTTTGAATTTGCCATTTCTCAACCACTACTTTTAATTAATTTTTAAAATACAAGTTAGTAACTAATATAAGCGATTATGATTATAATCATTGTTTAGGATATTTGCAATATACATATATCTTGCTTAAGCTTTTGTATGACATTTATGTTGGAATTACAGTCTCTAAACTTAAAACTAATCGGGAAAATCACATAAAAGTGACCATTGAAAACTGGTTACCATTATTAAACATAACCTTTATTCGTTTTTAACTATAAATCGGGTGAAATAATAAAATAATTTCAAATAATAAATAGTGTAAAACATTCGAAAAAACACTTACATCGTATGCTCCAGCTTTAATCTGGGCGTAAAGTCTGTGTTGATCTTCGTCCCAGAAGGGTGGATAACCTACTAGTAAAATGTACAATATCACACCACAAGCCCATATGTCTACAGGTTTTCCATACGGTTCTTTCTTTAGAACTTCCGGTGAAAGATATCCTGGAGTTCCCGCAAAACCGAACCATGCTTGTTGCTCTCCTTGTACTTCTATTGCTAAACCGAAGTCGGCTAATTTCACAGCAGCTCCTTTTGCCTTACTTGCTAATAGTAAATTTTCGGGCTGCAAATAAAATAAATACATGTACACACATAAAAATAATAATAATATATTTTATTTAAAACTTATAAGTTTCAGTAGAAAGCATCTATGATTTTGTTTTCCAGTTTTAAAGGCTTGTTAGATAGAGGTAATTGAAATATAACATACTTTAATAAACACTAATAATATATAAACTTTGAATATATATATATCAATCCTTTCGAGTTTAGGATGGTTTCAAGTCAAGAATATTTTTATTTTCAAAATGACTAATTGTTCGCCCATATATGGGCTTATCGTACGATTGTTAATAACAATATTTGTTTAAATCAAGAAATGATTTTTTCGTGTGTAGGGGTGTTTGAATAAGCTCACACAGTTTACTAATTTTCGTTACTAAAATTTCATTATCCATTAATTAATTAAATTACGTACAATTGTGTCTTATGGTTGTAATTATTGTATCTCTGTCAGGTGGAACACCCATATAAGAGGGGAAAATATCACAGAACACACTTAGAAGTAAATAGGAAAACATTATTAGGGCAGGTATTTTGCCGACATAAAGCAAGAAACGCTGCTGACCGAAGCTATATCAAATGCTTTGCAATGCTTTGAAAATCGTTAATTGATAGATGTGATCGTGGAAAGATACTCCATTATAGGACTATGGGCTATTGTAGGAATCGCGGTACCAAACAAAAGCAATGAAGGAGGTACAAGTATTGAAAACGGACCCACGTTTCTGCCTACCAGACATGGGCAGCGTCCTTCCAAATGATAAACCCATTTTCACCACTGATGTGTGGCAGACCTGTCTGCAAAACGTCCCAATCCTTATATAATTCAAGGCATGTGCCACCTAGGGGCCACAGGTGAAGACTACAACCAACCGGACAGCCGCATAGAGACCGGTAAAATAGTCACTGATCCAGCTCTGATAACTCATGTTCATCTCATGTTCATGCTAGCGTCAGTTCCGCTAAATGTCCGGACTGCGTATGTAATGATTCCAAGAACGGCGAAACCATGACGCAACATGATAAACTTCAAAAATACCAAAAACAAATGATTCAAAAAATGCCAGTATAATCACAATACCAAGCAAAAGTACATATTTTGCTAAATAATGATTTTGAGTTTAATTGAGTTTCAGATGCTCACAATCTATCAAGAATACGAATTATATTAATGAAGTAATTTCTAATTTTAAATTACCCTCTACTGACTAAACCCACTCTCGTTAAATTTACTGAAAATCAGCTTTTTAAAAGTCAATTCAACTAATTTCTTTCAAATATTGTGTAATATTAAAGTATTCATCCGTTTAAATAATTATTGTTAAATTGTTCCTAGCAATATTTATAAAACCTAATGTACCCATGTGTATTTACTACAACACACCACAAATATATTTCCGGAATTGAGTTTTAGATTAGTATTTTTCATTCATGATAAATAAGATGTAGTAATCATATGTATAAAGAAAAAATGAATGTAATGATATAGGAATGACAAACTAAATATGTTTTTCTTTATAATTTTTGATAAAATTAAAATATTTGATTTCGATGCTATCCAAAGATGTTTTAATCCGTTTAAATAATTATTGTTAAATTGTTCCTATCTATATTTATAAAAACCTAATGTACCTATGTGTATTTACTACAACACACCACAAATATATTTCCGGAATTGAGTTTTAGATTAGTATTTTTCATTCATGATAAA
>JARFOC010000546.1:360568-375274 GCA_031763485.1 Osmoderma eremita
TGCACCATTCAATAAATACGAGGGTTATCAGATAGGTAAAGTGCCTCTATCTTTTATTACGGATATGTCCGTAAAAAAATAGAAAATCGTAAAACTGTTTACATAAGCGTAAACATAATAAAAATATCTTACAAATGGAAAGTATGTTCATGTAACATACTTTCCATTTAAAATTTTAAAGATAACAACGTCATCCATCTTACGTTTTGAGTTTAATGCATCTCGCTATAACCAAAATATCGTAATTTGCCTCTAATTTCACCTCGTCTTTGTTTCGTTTCTACGAGGGTGTGGGGGAGGCACAATTTACCTCCGCACTGTAGTCTAAAACATGTTTTAAATTGGGCAATACTAAATCCTATAAATCTTTTATAGGAAACATTCAATCGATCAAGATTCGGTGCGACACCTGTAAATATATACATTATGCATGGTCCATAGTCTGGGCTGTACTTTACATCATTACTATTAATTTGGGTTTGTAATTTACCTATATAATGTACCCATTAACCCGCGGTCTATCTAAATTAATGACCTACGTCGTCCCATATCGTCGAACAATTATTATATTTTGATTAGATCTTGCGGACGCTATACACCCAGTTTGATGAGATAAGAATATATCGAAATCTGGAAATACCGTTTATGGATCAACATTTGATACATTCCCTTTGAAAGAACAAATGTAATTCCAAACACAATTGAAAACCTTGTCACCTATTCAGAGCATAATTAGAGGTTAACACCTGATGAAATAAATAGAACAACGAAATATTCTTAGAGACCTATTTAAATGTATCACTATATCCCTGAAAGGAAGTGACGCGGTGGCTGGAATTGAACAACAAGAGGAGAGGCAAGATCACTGAAAATTTAGATAAGAGGAATGTAATTGCATATCTTCCCAGCCATCATTTGCCTTATATCTTGGGGAAATGTAATATTCATACAGAATGAAAAGCTTGTGTATAGTATTTTAATGCAAAATAACAAAAGAAGGTTAGCATGGAATAAACTTTTACAGAATATCTTTAATTATAAATAGATATGTTTTTTATATAATTCCCCATTACACTGTTAAACGGATATATTGCCTTGCCCACCATTAAATAAACTCTTTCATTATCACTTTCGAAGAATACATAACACTAACTTAAATATATGTACATACCTTAAGATCCCTATGCACAACCCCATTTTGATGACAGTGATTAACCGATTCTAGAATCTGTTGTATACAGTGTGAGGCATCTGCTTCTGAGTAAAATTCCCTGGCTACAATATCTTCGAAGAGTTCACCACCGGTTACTCTAAAATAAAATTATAAGAAGTATATATTAGCGTACACAAACAAATTTCATTTAAAAGACATAATATATAGTTTGCAATCTCAAATAATTTTTATTTCCACGTTATGAAGCTTCAAATTGATTTGCCAATATTTGCGTTACTAACACTAACGCAAAGTAAATTTTAATATTATGATGCCTATCATTTGCTATTAATCCTTGGTAACATAAGTTACCAACGATTAATCTTGATTACACACAAGTGCATTTTAAAAGGAGGAAAATTCAAAAATGTAGGGATTTTCTATATATTTACATTAAGAACTAAGCAAACTTTCTGGTGTACAAATATTAAGTTGCACGGAAATTTTTTTATTTATGAAACAGCTCTAATATTGCTAGCTTTGTAGATTAATTGCATTGAATAATACGTAGAGATCAACAATTCTAGAGAACCACCTGACCCGTCGCTTCAGTAATTTTGTGATTTCGTTGGGTTGCAGATTTTCCTGCGTATTTTTACTTGAACGGAGTCCAGAATTTTAAACAACAAATCTAGGTTAGTAGTGTTACAAGCACTGTTCCCGACGATATAATTTAAGTTGGCTACATTTTTAGACACCTGGTTTTAGGGAATTGTAGATCTCTCCATATATGTACATAAGTACATACGGCCACTAGGAAAGCTTTAGAATAACAAAATTTAGTGGGCAATTTAGTAATTTTAGACAATTCAGAGCACACGGCCAATAAAGAACATAGTAATGAAAACGTGATTACTATAAAGAAATACAGTTGGAAACAAAGTAAATACATATTACTTCAACATCAAACATTGGCGTATAGTTTGCTAGTGTTTAGCAATATCTATACATATCAGTTCCCAATTACTGCAAAGCAAAAATTACACATATCCCTTTTACTTAATACTACACCCCACCTAACCAACTAATCTAAGTTGCATAAATACTAATGTTGACAACAAATTAACAAGAAATATTTGCATCCCTTACTGATTGCAGAATTAACGCAAATAACTGCTTCACTTTGTGCAGGTCAGTGTTTTCCAATATTTCTTTAAACACTTAGAATACATTGAAATTAGCTAGGGTACATTGTTTGCCATCTTGTATCTTGTTTAAAATCATATTGTCTGACCTCGGTGACTGTTTTCCTGATATTTATTTATATTCTACGATCCAATGGTTTAATCTTTAATAATTTATTCATCTATAAGATCTTATAATGGTACTACATATTACATATAAATATTGACAATTGTATTGGTTATAACAAACTGAATATTTCCATATTACCATATCACCAATACAAACATTAAAATACAGAATTTCCCTATGACAGCCCTATTTATTTTAGCGAATTATTAAACATAATCTTTCCAGCAATTGAATTAATATTTTAACATTACAGGAAATCAAGTTATCTAATAGCATAATATTATGATTTTGATCATATTTTATTCACATATCTATTACATGTGGCAACGCTATACTGTATTCCCATAAGCGCGTCTAAGGTGCGAATGGACTATAGATACAAAGTATATTTCTCTGATATTTGAGGGCGTGTTCTATAATAACGGACATTTGCTTCCCACATTTATGTTACAGTTTTTTTTAGTAAACTTTCGCCTAAACCTAACCTAGCTATTAGTTGTTATTTATACCAGAAATATCAAAATATTGATCTTAAGATTATTTTTTAAGTATGACTATTGTGTAATATGGGCTGCATACGTAACAGAAGTCATGTGGGTTGTATTATTAAGTAAAAACCCTGTTTATTGCTATGTAATTCTTACGCGTATCAAATCAACGGTAAATAACATCGTAAATTCAATATAATTAGATATAAAATACTATCAACCGAAAAAATGCCATTATGGGCCCATGGGCTATTGTAGGAATCATCATAACAAGCAGTTGATTGCAGCATTTTTGATGTTTCTCATGATACATCATAATTAAGCTGTTCTTGAAGTCACTAAATACGCACTCTGAACATCTATAGCGGTACCAACAGTCCATGAGCTGTCAAGGTTAGATCAGACTTCAAGATCAGGTCATTTGTAGTATTAACCTGTGTCCATTAGATGGCGCATGTCTTGCTTTTTAGCAACAATTGGCATGATTTGTAGCAGGGTCTGACGAATCGGCGATGAAAGTGGGTTTAGCATTCGGAAGGACGATGTACCTGTCTGTCTTTAATGCTCATACCCCTTTCATGACCGCTTAATTCGGTACCTGCCATTGTGTTTGTAATTTGTATAGACCAGAAGGTTGTATGGTCGCCAACAAGGCTCTAGCTCATTTAGAGTTACCCACGGCGCAAGTGTGTTATTCGACCAAAGATAGCTATTTTTAAGTAGTTATTTACGTTGGAGAAACAAATATTTTCATGAAGACAAATGCAAAATTTTAATAATTCAGAAAATGTTCGTAATACACCATTAAGCGATTACTATAGATGAGGTACGTCAAATTATTATTAACAGATAAATGAGAAACAAGATTAAGAGCATTTAACTCAAAAACATTTATCATATGTGCAATATTATTTGGTTGAGCTGGTGGCGTAGTCTGTTAACGATCTACCTACTACGCTCGGGACGCGGGTTCGAACTCCCTCTCAGAGTGAGGTTTTCCTTGAATTTCCTTACTCCCTTGGCAAATGCTCAAGGTCAAGATCTTAAGTCGTCTATGGGTGCAGACATAATAACAATAATTCATGGCTGATCAAAAGGGGGGGTCTTTGATCAGCCCGCGCTGTTGGGGGATTATTATTATTATTATTTAATGGCTTTTCTTCACTTTTATCAACACAGAAGTAAACCATTAAACGCAGCATTTAACAACCTGACATACAATTCTTTATTCTTCGCTTCAATTCAATGATGTTCGGAACTTTTCGGCAGTGTATATTCTTTTTTTACGGAATTGTATAACCGGCAGCTGGAAAGCCGTTGCGAAATATCTTCCTAGAAATGTGCGATGCAGGAAATTACGAACACTTGCAATGACCTTTCCACTCCCATGATCTAACGCCTTCTGACTTGTGGGTATGAGTTATTGTGAAAGAAGGAACATCAATAAACTGGAGCAAAAAATTAACTATGTGCTAAGATTTGCATCAACAGAATTGCATATGAGGATGTTAAATATTAGCCTTCTCAATTTCTTTGTTTGTTGAAAGCAATGAATGAAGGGAGGGATTATGAATGAAGGGAGAGATTAAGGAAGACCTTATACTAAAAATATTGCACAAATGTTAAATGTTTGTTAATCTCGAATAATTGTTTTCCATTTCAGTGTTAAAGTGCTAACTCACCCTATATGTATTTTCAAACTAAGAAAATCTTGTTTTCCATTTCTTTTTGTTAGAAATATTTTGGTTAGCACATCCTTGACAGTATACTTATAATAAGGAAAAATTTTTTTAACGACATTTCATTCTTAATAGCTTTGTTTGCAGTGCAGTCAGAAACTATTCCAAATTGAACGACATTGGACGACCAACTGCTATGCGTTCACAGTGCTACAATTTCGTATTTGGACAATTTACAATCCGGTGTTCGCAGAGTAGTAGGATAACAGTAATAAACGGTTAATCCATAAAATTCACGGATTTAATATGAATTTTAAATTCGCACATGCGCATGTAACGAAATTAATTGAAAATTGAATCAGCCTGTGAACAACATCGGAAATCCGCGTTATTGCTCTCTTGAGATTGCGAAAATTTGTACATATCCACGCCTATAAATATGATTCTTAAGTATTGAAGCAAAGTAGAATATACTATTATTTTTAAAACTTCCCTTGAATATTTGCACGGATATTTCTTAATACAACAAAGTGCAATTCATCTCAAAGGGTTATAAACAAGAACTCGTTCATTGATAAAACGTGACCACGACATGAATCATTCTCATAATTATTATAATTCAACAATTGTTGTACACAGATGACGATACACTGTCAGACCACGTAAATTCGCAGAGTAAAATATCAAATCACTTTCAACCTACAATCCTTTTTGAATCATGCGCATTGAAAAATCCCGAAAAGTTACAAATTAAGTGCTGATTTGCATTGCGAACAATATCACGTGAATTAATCAGGAGATATAGTAAAAACTCCACATTTATACCGTCTAGATTTTTTGTTTTTGGAAGCAAATTTTTGGATATCTTTCTTTTTTGGATGTCCTTTTCTGATACTTGAATATTAATTTAATTCTTACTTTTTGCAAATAATTTTTATTGACGTTCATATACTTATGTATCTGGAATTTATTTCTGAAGACATAGTACCTACACGTAAATGCTATTTTAAGGTAAACGTCTAAATATGATGGTGATATAGGGGTATAACATTGCAATACACTAAATTAGAACAAAAGTTAATGCCCGTAAAATGCTTATTTTGTCATGAATGTCGTTCTCATAATAACAAACGGCCGTGGCTGGTGTATAAGGACTAAATTTTACAAAAGAATTTGCACGACATATCATATATATACAAAGTAATTTGGGAAATTACTTTTTATTTTGGTAAAATTTAGTCAGTGCTGCAGTGCGACAGTCCTCCTACACCAGCCTAAGGAGATGGAATATGTAATTTTTCGTTGTAAACATGAAATGCAATCTTATAAAATATGAAGATAATATCTTATCTCTATTAAATATTCAAAAATATAGTAGGATAATGGATATACTTACAGGTCAAAGACTAAATAATGAAAATTTTCTTCTTGTATACTATCGTGTAATCTCACTGAAAAAGAAGGAAAAGCAACCGATTAAAAGATAAACTTAAAACAGGTGACTTAAATTTGACTGATTGTGTCTTGTGATAATATACAAACAATAATAATACCAGGATCCAAAATAGAATATGATACGTTAATAGCATAAATAATTCACAAATAAATTGAAAACAAACAGTGAAGTGTGAATATACAATTCAGTAGATACACAGTATGCTTTTAATATATATCGTAAATACTGTAAGATGGTGAGAAAATAAAACACAACCAAACCTAGTGAAAAATATGAAAATCAAAATATGTCGCGATAACACTTCAAAAAGGTATGGTAAACGCAAGGCACCAGGAGGATAGATAGAGACTATGAAGACTATTAAGAATATTGGAACACAGAAATAACATACAACTACTACGGTTAGAGGCAGGCTTAGCAATAAATAACTAATACATTATAATACAATGCTACAAGACAAGATCGGACACCGAAGCTTTCATTGTAATGAAGCGCTGTTAACGTAATAGGATTTAGTCGCGCTACTCTTGATATTAATTCTAGAATACTCCATAATTTATCAAACGCATTAAGTTCTTAATAATAAAAGAGTAAAATAAATTAGGAAAACAAAATTATTACCAGAATTTCCAACGATTATTTCCCAGTAATATTCCTTTTAGTATTTACTGTACTAATTAATTAAATCCGTCTATAATTCTCATACATTATATCAATTAGATATAATAAATACCTATGGTTCTCGCAACGAAACAGCCTACTTTTGACAGCGATACTGTTAAAATTATACCAACACAACTTCACATTCAGCAAATGCATAATAATGTTAAATCTAGTGGCATTTCGTTCGCGTAGGGTTTCTTCAATCAGAGCGTTGCTAGTTGCATAGGTAGGGTAAGTTGTCAAGGCACTTACTTGACATTTGTCATTTTAACGTTCTATTTAGTGTTGATAGTTTCCGTATTTTTTAACCATAATCTATCTATATATCTGACAAACTCTATGATATGCTTTGCAAGGAGTGACAACCATGTCAAGAAACAACGAAGTGTCAAAAGTCGGTTGTGTAATTGCAATAACCATGTATATAAATATCAAACACAAGCAATTATTACCTAGGAGCGCTTGCTAACTAGAAACGCGCCCGCTAATAGTGAGAACTGCAATTAAAACGTAATTCTTTGAGTGATTACAATACTTACTTTATTATACAGTGCATACCGCTTAACAGAACAGCCGTTTAATAAATATCGCCGCTTATATGAACATTTTCTTGAAGAACATATATATTATATATATTTTCTTTAATATAGCAATGCGGTTGTTTAGATATTCCGCAAAAACATTGTACGTATATACTAAAAGGCATATAAATGGCGTACATTTGTATAAAATCGCGATTTTCGTCGAAACTTCGGATAGGGTTGCGAGTCGGGGAATTGTTTTTTTCCGATCGGTAGTATTTTTCCAAGATTGCCGGTATCTTTGGGCGATGCAACGAAATATTTAAATTTTAATCGGAGCTCCGAGAGGCTTGGAGAGAATTTTTCAAAGTTTTGCCTATTAAATCGAGACCCACGCGATCGCGCTGCGAATATACAGCTTTATGTTATATTCTTCATGTATTAACTTTTCATTTGAGAAGGGTCCCTTCCCATCCAAATTAAAAATAGCTGTAGTTAAACCTATTTACAAAAATGATGGTAACCTGATTTGGATAATTATCGTCCAATTAGTTTTCTTTTAGTATTTTCTAAAATATATAAAGCAGCAATTAATAAAAAAATAATAAACTACTTTCTAAACAACTTTTTGCAAAATACCAACAAGGATTTTTAGCAAATAGTTGTACAGACCCAGCTTTGGGTGCTGACATGTTAGCGAAGGATCAGCATGAACGAATAATAAATCCTAAATGTTTAGATGCGGCATTGCTAATATAGACTCTATGGTAAAGGGCAAGCTACTAGCAAACAGAATACCGAGATCTTTTATGGTGGTCTGCCTGAGTACGCAGTTTCAATACAGTAGGGGTAAGTATGGGGAGTTTTAGATTGAGAATAACTAACTACTAAGCAATTGGATTAGTTGACGCAGATTTTATTGTTAGCACACCAAATAATAATTAAATTAAGGTTATTTTGCGGAAAAACACAGTCCCATGGAGTGATGATGTCACAATATATCTTCAGATCATCTGCGTACGCTAATACGTTACACAGTAACTCTAAAAGATCGTCCAAATAGATATTAAAAAGCACAGATCGTGACGCAAGAGCGATTCGATATATAAAATTTTACGAGGTTCATGATATAGCTAGAGAACCCCATAGCAACCATCTGGTTCATTAGAATGGTATGGTTTATAGCGTCGAACGCCTTACTGAAGTCTGTATTGGTAACAGGAATTTACTGATGTTTTCGCTCAAATTTTGAGTTGTAGCTGTAAGGTTAGTTACTGTGGATCTGCCGGGCATAGAGCCATGTTGATGTATAGATAAGTATGGATTGACAAACATGGACAAAGACATGAGCAATCGGTTATATAAAAGAAGTTCATAATCTTTGGCGACGCACGACAATATACTTATTGATAGTTAACCACATCTGAATGATTACCATTTTTGCAAACTAGTTTAATCCTAACAATCTTCCAAGAAAAGTTGAAAAGTTGTTGCCAGGTTAAAAATGTCTGACAATCGCTCACACAGTACCATGCGATAGTCCATCGTTCATCGGAAGCTAACTTCATTACGCTTCGTGCAACATCAGGAGTAAAATCTATCAAGTTGGTGAAGAAATCATATCATCAACCACTGGTGCAAATGCCGGTGAGGGTGTTCTCCGAAACACTTTTGAAAATTCATCAGCAAAAGTTTGAACAATCTTTTTGAACAATAATTGAAAGAAATTATACTGTAAGTTAGAATTAAATGATAAATATTTAGTTTTAGGCATATTATTTATATTAATTATAATACTAAGATCTGGATGGTGAAAAAAAAAATCATGACAAAAACCGCTGCTTTCTCCTAAACCAAAAATCGCCAAGTATAGCTATCGATTTGGTTTCTAAACAAGAACAAATTCCTTCGTCAGTTTTTTTTTATTAGAATTTTTTTTCCTATTTCTAGCAAACTCTGAAACGATTAATTATTAATGATTAATGACAGCAAACAACCGTTTATGCATTCAACTAACACCTGTACAAAAGGATCTTTAAAACTTATTGTCTGTTTATGTAACAATGACAATAACCCTGCAACTTGTTAAATGTAACTATGTAAATTTAATGGGTATGAATGTTGACGCAGGGGAATAAAAAAAGGAGTCAGCACAGAGAATAATGGACGAACCGCCTCTGTATGTTAAATAGCATCAGATAAAATTAGCATATATATACATTCATACATGCCTCGACATATACAACAGACACTTTTTATAACTGATCTTTGTGATATGGTAGGGTCTCGTATTAATTTTTAAGAGAATTAATATGAGACACAACACTCCTTAAAAAATTACTCTTACTCAAAGCTTTTAAAATATAACCAAGGATCGTATCTCCGCTTCATATATGTATATACAAAAAGCTTTTGACAAAGTATCAAGACAACAAATTTGGGGAACTTTAGAGACATTATAACTGAATAATTAAAACTGAAGCTATACGTTTCAATTATTTAATTGGATGCCACTACAAATTTGTTTCACCATACTTCATCAGGTAGATGAAATATTAATATTACAGCGTAGAAGCTAAAATATATATACTCAGGTAGTCGAGCGGGGGAGAGTTGTGGTTTACAATTTTAAATTTGATCATTTAGAACTAATCCTAACTTATGGTATCTGTTCATTTCTAATTTTTTAAATAAAAATCGAGTTTTTTACTTTTTTTCTGTGTAACACTTTAAAATTTTGATTGAACTTATGGTTTGATTATATACAGTGGTTTGCAAAAGTGGAATCCGTTTTTTGTCTCAATAGCTTCTTTCGTGTTCCTTCATCCTGATCTCGAAGGTTCTCCCTGTTTAGCCTATGTATACTTTTTCCACAATCTTCACAAGCTAACTTATACTCTCCAGAGTATGAGTTTTTGTCTGCTCTATCTTTGTTGTTTCCAATAAGTTTTTGTATGGTATTATTTGTTTTAAAAGATATACCGACTTTATTAGATTTTTTAAGGAACGTGCCTGTTTTATACGAAATTTTACCTAAGCATGTAAAGGAACTGTAAGTTGTTTCTGTCTTGGCTTTGGTTTTAAGGTAAACCGAAGAGAGAATTTTTGATTTTTGTTGGTAATTCGAAATGCTATTGATGGTGTTTATGGAGGAATCATTGTTAAGCGCTATTGTGTAGATAGAAATGAAAATCAGAAGGAGCCACCTTAGGGGTCATCGTTCAGAGCTGTGCGTCCACTTTTAAACTGTTTACACCAAACACTAACTTGTTTTCGACTCACGTAATATATGCTGAACATATGGACAGAAGACTATCAAATACAAAATAAAAAGATTGCAGTAAGTACATACCTGCAAGTTATATAGAACACAAAAAGAATATACTTAAGTATGACAAACTAATAGAGCAAGTAAATAACATCATATATCTGGGAACTCTAATTAGAAGCAGAATTGCACAGCAATATCAGTAATAAAAATAAACCACAACATGAGCAACAGCTTCATCAACAAGAAAGAAATGATTAGGAGAACTAAAATGCGGTATTTGAGAGAATCTAGCTCCTAATTTATAAACAGTGAATCGTGGGTAATGATTCATAAAAGTTTAAAACGCTTGGAAATAAAATACTGAAGATCTGGGAATATAATATTATTTCATAAGAGCCATAAATAAATAATTAAAAATAATCTGTGTGTGTGGGAGGACACAATCAAAAAGCACAGGTAAGCCGATTAACACTAAAAGAAATAAGGAGAATGAGTCAAAAAGGCATGCCAAGGAAGGAGTTTGCGTAAAAGCTAGGCGAAGGTAAAATCAAGCGATAAAAAGATCTGGAGGGAGATAGAACACGGCATATAAGAAAAGATGGAAACCCCATATACCTCGTTGGTAGAAGCGGAATGAATATATGTACCGACATGTTTATCTCCTATACTTAATAGAAAGCGCAGTCGCATAATTTGCATTTATCAATTTTCAAGAAAAGGATGTTTGTCAAATTTTGCATACCCTCTAACGGTTCACAAACGAGAACGACTTCAAGAGCGAGTGTGGTAAGAGGTAAATTCTCAATAAAATAGAATCAACTTCACTCTTCACTTATGCATGTTTACGGCTTAAGGTGAATTTAAGCATGATTTACACATTTCACGCTGGATGATTCATCTGCGGTGAAAAGTGTAAATTGTGTCTTCATCTGCATCTCACCCAAATTGAACATCACATGTGACAGTGAACAAAGAACGAGGGATGTTCGGTTACTAAGGTACAAGTGAATTACAGACCGACTACTTTATTTATAGAAATGACACATACACTAAGTAAAAGAGTGAATCAGAAGGAACCACGTCTGGATTCTCATCCGTTTTCGTTGTTGATGTTTTTTTTTCGCACACCTTCATCGTTCAGAGCTGTGCGTCCACTTTTGAAATGTTTACACCAAACACTAACTTGTTTTCGACTCATTACGCCTTTTCCCTAAGTCTTCAGTATTTCGGTAGGTGTTTCATTATTTACGAAATGACGCGAATGACTGCTCGCACTTCAAATTTGGAGTATGTTTCGATCGGAACTGACATTGTGCGGCTGTCACTACACACATTGTACTCAACCTAAGGCAATGACAATAGCCAACCTATGCGGTACATATGCACATCTAAACGGGTGCAAGTTTCAACCTGATCGGAGCGACGAAGACGGTGTGTCGCGCTAACGTGCTTTAGTAACCAGACATCCCTCGTAGAATGGAATTGAAAAGACGATTCATCCCGGAAGTAATGTGTAAACATTTTCTTGTATAGAGCAAAGGGTGAACATGTGATTGCGGGTTGCAAACTTATTTTATGTTAATATTTACATTAATTTACTTTTGATAATATTTTCTTTCTCGTACTTTCGTGTGTCAAATTGACAAAGATACCAACCCGACACAACTACAGCAATTACAAAAATCAAAAAATCCCACATTACATATATTACCTTGGTCCAAATGAATTTTCTTTTTTTTTTCATTTTCTAGGATTCTCCTTTTAATTTTCTAATGACAATAATAAATTTATGTACATTGCATTTCTGATTGTGTGAATGTGTGTTACATTAATAAAGTGTATTTAAGAAAATATTTTTCCTTCTTGTAGTCACATATTGAAATCCCGTTAATTGTAACCTCCTTGATTTATTATTCGAGTCAGCCAAAGATCAAAGCAGTACTTTAATAAATATTTCATTTTGTTGTTGTTTGTGCTCTGTGTGTGACCCATCACCCAGTACCATTCTCCGTTTTTTTTTGTAAAAAAGAGTGACCATTGAACGAAAATAGTACACAAGAAAGATTACATTCGTACAGCCGGGATTTTTTATCGATTTAAACTGTTAGGATGAATACAAAATACGGATAAACATAATGCACTATGTTTATCCGTTCATTAAGTGCCCCAAGGTAAATAGTGTATACCTAATCTTACAAAGAGAATATTTCTTAGTTGCTTTGCTACAGTTTGTCGGCTTCGTTAAATTACTTTCATAACTTTAATTGCTTTAATTAAAAGTATTTTTTTGTGAAAGCGGGAGAAAATACCCGAGATTTTCACAATCTTCATAGAACCTACTATTCGTATTTCTTTATTAAATTTCAATTATAAAAACAGTTTAAAACTTCTATAAATATGTTATTTAGTTATATGTCAGTATATTTGTCTATAATTGCTTCCCGTAACTCATATTAATTTATATCAAAATCCATTATTTGTTTCAACAATTGATTTTTCACACATGGAAGTAAATATTCCACCAAGAAACTGTATCGCACTTGCAATTTATATTTAATGACTCGTTGTTACGTCTGTGTTTTGTGCGTCAGTAATCATACAAACGTTATAGTTTCATATAGTTCAATTTTATATTCTCGTTACATATTCCCTAGAATAATTTACATGTAGTTATTTCAACCACTACTGGATGTAATATAATCTAATACTCTATCCCCACAACTATGATATCTTCTAGATTCCATAGCCATTATTATAACTATCTACGGACAATACCTTCATAACAATCTTGGTTATATAAAAAAAAATTCTGTCCTATTATTGCTTCAAATTCAAGAAAATTATTTTTGCCATGAACGATGAAATCATTTTATACCAAAAATCTAACATTACAAAAATACAACAAATGTTATGCTGAGAACAGAATGACACGGTTCTTACACGAATTTTATTGAAGAATGTAGAGATCGATTGTGCCACACTTCCCGAAGCACATGGTATGGATTTTGAATTGAAGTCTTTGACGTGAATTTCAAGGAGTGAGATTTGCTTGAAGATGCATGGTATTAATTACTTGCTCCTACATTAACCGTAGTAATGTCTCAGGTAGTAATATTTTCCAATCACCTCCACTTATCACCATCCCTCAAGCAAATATACGTTATAATAATATATTTTTTAAATCCCTTAAATTTTTTACATGAGTTTGCTTAACATGAATAACGTCAAATTGGAAATTGTGATATGATTTCTTTATTTTATTAATTTTCATCCACACTACACAATTACATAAAGTAATTTTTCAATGTAACATTCATTTAACTGTATGCATTTGTTACAGTGCGGAACTTATGAAATTTCCCGGGTCGGTTTTGAAGAGCCCTTGCTGCAATATAACAGACTTAGCTTAGCTTAGGTTTGTTCCTTCAAGTCCGCTGTCAGATGAATGCTCAATGCGTTACAACAAACACACGGACGATATAACGAACTACCCCTAAATTGTTCCAAGGACGATATGGATGTGTCCACCTAACGATGGTACGAATCGGTATGGACGGTTTGCCAGCACATGCGTATTTAAAAATTACCTCATTTACAAAGAAGTACTTTTGTCTTTAACATCAAACAAAATCGTTTTATCAATAGTAATGGTTAAGTATCCGCAAATGCGTGATTTACTGAAATTTATATATTTATGTTACGTCGACTATCGACTAAAATATAAACACTATCGACGCAAGACAGCAATCAATAAATGCGCCAGAGAATAACCAATTGTAGCGCCACCTATGGGGGCTCTACTGCATCAACAAACACAACTCGTTCCAACAGACATTTATTTTCCATATGTTAATGTATCAGTACATGAAAGGGACATGCGCTTTTATCAATCGATGAACTAGTTCATGAACGCATCAGAATGGACGTGAAAGTACAAAGATAATAAGTTTCAACAATTTTCTGCGTTAATTGTGGATCGTGGAAACTTCCCACATATAACACAGTGACCGGCATAAAGTTCGTAATATATAAGATTTAAAATACAAAATAGGATACGGTGGCTTAAAATAGTAAAGAAATAGTAAAAAATAAAAAATACCCTTACCACCTCGATGAGTGAAGAACTCCTGGATACGTATATCGGCAACTAAGTTGCCATCC
>JARFOC010000546.1:384131-420066 GCA_031763485.1 Osmoderma eremita
ATGTATAAGTACATTCTATGGAGTGACGAGACTAATTTTTCAAATTGCGGGATGCATAATATGAAAAACATGCATTACTGGAGTAATGTAAACCCTCTAATTGTAAGACCTCGTCATCCACAGCAGCGTTTTAGTTTTAGCGTTTGGTGTGGTACTTATAAAAACAGAATTATTGGACCATATTTCTATCAAGGTTCACTTACAGCAGAACGGTATATTATTTGTCCCGGGACATAATATAAATATAGATAATTTAAAACTAATGAAATCGATAACATCGGCGCGCGAGCTAGATGCTTATGAATCCATTTATATTACAAAGAATAAAAACCTTCTCAATCGGGAGGAAGCGCCCTTGTCATTTTTGGTTCTGATGGATTTATTGGTGTAATAAAGGCGTACCCTTTAGAATACCGGGGTAGTCCTACGAAAAAGTTTTGCGCCGGGGGTGTGAGAGAAGTTTGTACATATGTTAGATATCGGTAGAGGGCAAAGGCAATGCATGTTTCTAGTTTCAAGTTATTTTCGCGTTCATTCGGATATTCGACTTAATAATGGGAATCTACGTATTCCCGAAACACATGTCGTCCCGAATTAATTAATACTTTGTGCGGGAGGAGTAATCCGAACAGTGTGTTATTTTCGTAGCAGCTTAACAACCGATCCAGTATTGGTTCATTATCGTTGCGCGAAATGTTTGCCGAACAAGTGGTAAGACGACTTAATTTGTTAGCATTTAACAAGTCTGTGGAACCCATTTACTTGACTCTCACTTTCTAGCTGATGAAGGTGCAAACGAATGGTTTCATCACTCACATTGAACATTTCTGCAAGCTATTGAATATCCTCGCACCGGTCAAGTCAACATCTCCCGGAGAAAATTTTTTTGAACCACTTCAGTGCTGTTCGATAGCTGACGGCATCATCTCCGAAAGCGGTACATATTTTTCACGGCGGCACTGCAGCTTTAGTATCAAGTTTGTAGAGTAAGCAACCTCGAATTAAAATTTATTCGTTGCCATTTTCAATTATTTAAAACTAAGAACTAAACCAAAAAGGAACACAAACTGTGTATGTGTCCGATAAAAGAAGGATTCATACTAAAGTAGATGACATTAACAAACAAGTGCTATCGATCAACAACGCAAGAAATATTCGTGGTACTCAACTTTATACAAAAACCGCACGAACTTTTTGGTTGCCGGATAGAAAAGATAATTTGCAAGTTTTTGAAACAATTAAAAGTGTAATATTATACGTCCTCTGTCGTTTCATTCTAGAGTTCATAATGGCAAATCCAAGCTAGTAATTCAAGTAATGTTACCACGTGATATAATTTAAGTTGCGTAAGTTTTTAGTCACGCGTTTCTCGGGAATTGTTGAGCTCCCTGTATAATAACACACGTAGATTGAAACTATAAATTCAACTTTGCGCTTATGATATTTTGAAATAATAAATAACTGTGCTCAATTTTAACTACTAGGATTATACAAAATGAAATAAAAAATAAATTAATTTGTTTCCTCGGTAAAATCTAACAGACATAGACACTTCTTGACAATAAAGCTCTTTTGCAATCACTATCCTTTTTTATACAAGTAATCCTGTGATAAAACAACAGCATTTACAGAACAAACTATTTGAATATTACAATGTTAACGGCACCTAATTTGTGTGCCTAGTTGTGCGCAAAAAACGTGCATATATCTCCAACAGAATTGATATTAAAGATACACAATTACAAGCAATCTGACTGAAAACATACATAAATATACATAAAATAAAACAGGTATTATATGAGAATCACGTCGTAATACTGTCTAGATTGCATATATCGATTATCTGCAACGCGCCAATTCCGACAAAGCTGAACCTCACACAAAACCTATTAAAATCATGCTACGTAGTGTAACTGTACCTCAACGCTTCAGAGAAGGTTTAGATTATTCGCTAAATAGAACATTCCCGTAACGTGTCGATTTCGTATAAGATTCCTTAGAGATATTCAATCATCATTAATGGATTCCAAAATGACAAATTGGATTGATATTATGTCGTTAGAGAACGTAAATCAAAAGGCAATTTGAAGTTAATCTTATTGTCGCAAAGTCTTCATATAAATATAAATCGAAAGAAACCATCAAATTTCAGGAAACGCCGAAAAATGCCGTGTGAAAATTTAATAAGGTTTCTTTTTAGGTAATTTTTTATTCGCCCTATATTTTTCTTAACTAATATGTGTCATATTTTCCTATTACTTGGTCTTATATGCTGTAATCCCAAACTGCCACTTAGTAAATAAAGAATGTGTTTCGTGATCCAACCAATAATTAATGAATTGTTCTTGGGAAGAGAGTATTTTGTTACACCTTTTCAAGCTCTTCATTTTCTAAAATGTCCAATACATATGAACACGTTGTGATCATAGATAATTCAAAAAAATAGAAACAGTGACGCCAGCGGTAAGTTTTACCTGCCAATTATCTGCTTGGAAAGTATAGAGACAGCATTATTGATTCTGAAATTGTTAAAAGTCAGTTCTAATGGTTTCAACTTACTTCATTCTTAGTCAGTTTAGCCATACCAAGAAATATTTCATGGGGGGTTTACCGACCAAATGAATTTTAGATAATTACAGATACATACATTTTTCTCCATCGCTCTGCAACTTAAGAAACCTACTAACACATATAATAAACTTAAGCACATAAAAATACAACGAGTATTGTGTTTAAACAAAATCCTCATTTCTCAACCAGATACATATGCAGAAATATTGAGAATATCACCAGTAAATTCCTTATTTGTGTTTAAAATTTAAAACTCCTTTGTATGGAATAAGGACAGTTGACGGTTCCGGCGTTTGTTCTAACTTTATATATGAAGTATGCCGAGAGCTTTAGCAGGAATTGTTATTTTCGAAATGTTCGGTGGTGTGGCACATAATTAAAGTTCCTCACAACTAAAGTAGGTCAGATAATATGCGAAAACATCCCAGCAATCATTTGGGACAATGCAAGGGTTTCTCATAAAATATCCCTGTACAAAAGACGTGGTAAAATTAATCTTACACAACCATAAAATGTACTCTTCTTGGTTTAAGAGAAAGTACAACTTACTAGGATAAGGTTTAAACATAAAAGCGGTGTGAGAGGAGGCCTAGCTAATTGTTTCGACATCTTCCGTGGTAGTATTTTTAGAAAAAAATATATGCTTCTGCGTGTAACATATTCCAATTATCATGTTAAGGTGGTGTGCTGGAGCTAAAGGTGAATTTACACTTTGGATGTACAAAACGAATGATTCGTCAGCAATAAACCTGCACATCAAAAATGACAATGAATAGAGCAATCAAATTCCAACTTTAGACGAATTGTATGAATGATTCATGCAGGATGTAAGAACGGATTTGCATTTTGCATTTTGGTTATACACATCAACCATCTACAGCGGGAATGCAAAATTTGACGCAATTGTTTATTACTGTTAATATCGTGCGGGTCGATGTGTTACATCAGACTGATATAACTAGGCAACTTTTGAAAAATAATATGACAAGTAAGAAATTTACTAGATTAAAATTATGACATATCAAAATTTAATTACGAAGATTAAAATCTTAGTGATGGTCATAAGTAGAATTTTGTAAATAAGTTGCTATGTAAAAGAAATACAACGAAATTTGACAATATTTCAAGCTGAATTCACTGAACTGCCCTCGTAAAGCTTAACTATAACGTGTTCCACTCTCTTCCTGTTCGATCTTCCTTCATTTCCCTTTTCCTAAGCTTCAAACATGCAGTTTCCTTTCTTCTTTTATCTAGTAACATTAATTACTCCTCATTATCTGCCACCGGCTGGACTGGAGTATTATTTATTCCCTAATTGTGTAGAACCCTACATGACCGGCAGAGGTTAGACATTTTACAATTTCATGTCCGATCATTAATACACATTAGCAATCCTAAATCACGAAGACTTAACAAGAAAACTAAACGTGCTGGCAAAGATAACCCTTAAATACCCAAGGGGGGTCCTTCTAGGACCCCAGAGCAACAAAATTTCAAACGTTATTTTTATTCAACCTAGTAGATGGCTCTGCCTTAAAGTATGTGGGTATTAATTTATGATCTACTATTATTTACATTTTCTTACGTTATTTGTTGTGATCTTTATAATTAAATAATATCTAAATCATCTGAGTGGGATCCACTGAGGATCGATATACATTTATTAGTTATATCGGTTTTTTATCGGAGTATTTTAGTTTCAGACAATTTTTTTTTTCATTGTGATTTTTGGGGTAGAAATGAGTCAATGGGAACGAACACGGAGGTACACATAAGCAGAATTGGAAAATATCGCGGAAATTTGAATTTGGATATTGATTCGTCAGGGAACACCGATATATTTATAGATACATTAGAACACTTGACATTTCTATTAAATAAGGAGGAAACATTGCAGAAGGTGTTTTTCGCGGGCGATTTTAACATAAACTTTAATATAAAAACAAGAACTACAGAAGGAATAAAAGATATATTGAAGGAGTACAAGTTAAGACCGTTCTTCAACGATCTGTCTAGAATAACAGAAACAAGCTGCTCCCTAATAGACAATGTCTTCACAAATGTGGAACTTTCACAGCTGGAGGGGGAGACTAAGGATATCAATCTGTCTGATCATATGGCGCAAACGATACAATACACCACGAAGAGCAATAACCACACGGTTAAGAGAAGGATGACTATAAGGAAAATAGAAACACATAATATTGACACCTTCAAACACATACTACAAAGTGAGCTTAACTTAACCCAACTACCATCCTATAATGCGGAAGAATTATTTAATAGGTTCCACAGTACATTTATAAGGCTCTTCAATTGCTGCTTCCCGGAAACTAAAATAACAATTACAGATAATAAATGGAACAATACCTCAATTAGCGAAGAGATTCACATATATAGAAATTTACTAGATGCCTGGGCAGTTACAGCTAAGACCACAAAAGAGGGTTACTGCTATCAAATATATCGAGAACTTAAAAAAGAATACTTAAGACTAATAACGGAGACGAAACGAAAACGTAATAGTGAATATATTGAAACCTCCGACAATAAAATCAGAACAATTTGGGAAATCATTAACAGAGAAACGAAAACTACAAAGCCGAATGGGGATGCAACGTTCTCATTGTCTGCCAATTACTTTGGCGAGTATTTCGGAGGGGTCAGCGAACAAATAGCTAAGGGAATAACCTCACAACACTCTTTCGAAGAATTATTGTACCCCGTAAACAGGCAAAGTGGTCATTCCTTCTTTTTCACACCTATCACTGCCGACGAAATTAGAGAAATTATAAAACAGCTGAAGAGCAAATGCGAGAATTAAGTATATAGCATCCCGTGAAGCTGCTAGAACTGCATACATCGCCTGCTTTCAATCCGTTCTTGGCTATGGAATACTTTTATGGGGATTGTCTGCGGAGACACTGAAGATTTTCACATTACAAAGGCCATCAGAATCCTGTGCGGCCTGGAGCGGGGCGTAAGCTGTCGAGGTTACTTTAGAAGAGAAAGGATACTCACTGTGCCATCAATGTACATTTTGGCAGCTGTGACCCACGTGCACAGTAATCAAAACTTGTTCCCCCTTAACGGCGAACACCACGAACACAACACTCGCCAAAGAAACAAAATAAGAACCCTGTACCATAGGCTGCTCCGTTCCCAAAAATCGATCGACTACTGGGGATCTAAACTCTATAACCTAATACCATGTGACATAAAGGCACTACCTCTGACCAGGTTCAAGACCCGGGTAAAGTCATCGTTAATCGATAAGGAGTTCTACACCTTGGAGGAGTGCCACTACTAGTGGTTCTCTGTTTATATTGGTCTTAACCATTCTCACACTAATATTTTTACATTTACATTCATATTCACTTAGATATATATTTACGTGTGGGACATTATACATCTGTTATGTTTCTTGTCGGTATTGTTAACCTGGATATGGTGATGTGCTTGTCATATACTTTGAATTTAATCGTTGTACTTGTATCTATTTATTAACTTTAACTTATTTTACTGACTATTGTACATAACATGTTAAAATTAGGACAAATTCTGTAATGGTGATATTACAAATACATATTATTATTATGAGGAAGATTATTACAGTGACGACAGTACGTCGGATAACGAAGATGTATGTAGGTAACGCAGAAGAGGTTTCCGAGACGGAAGATTCGTAGAAGTTCAAGACGAAGAGCAGTCAGATACGGAGCCTGAACAAAAGAATCAAATGATCAAGAATTTGTAGGTACTAAATATATATCAAAATCGGGTATTCAATGGAATAGTCAACCTTTTCACAGAAGAAAGAGGTTACAAAGAAATATATAGAAGCTACTCTGTATAACAACTCTGCTGCATCGATTTTAGAAATTATAAGTTTATTTATTACAAGTAAAGATAGCAAGGACTGTGGGGCAGCACAATAAACACACTGTTCGGATTACTCCTCCCGCACAAAGTATTAATTAATTCGGGACGACACGTGTTCCGGAAATACGTGAATTCCCATTATCAAGTCGAATACCCTATCTGACCCGGTATTCGACTTGATAATGGGAATCCACGTATTCCCGAAACACGTGTCTAGGCTACCAATAATAGACATTTAAGTTTCAAATTAGAAACAAATTTGTTGGTTTTTACATATTTATTGTTTTATCATAGTTTGTAACATTTAATTACCTTTCTGTTGTTAAATGGGGTCGAAATATAATATAATACATAACGTTTTTATTTAGATCGTAACGTATGATAAAGTTCATAAAATACGTACGGGTCCCCAGGAGCCCCCGGGGTGGGGGCATTTACGTTAGTTTTATGCACATGGGTATTTAAGGGATAATAATATATTCGTGAAACAATATGCAACTTTTTATTTATACATTATTTATTTGATAATAATGTTTCACCAAGTTCCGAGAGTGCCTTTCGATAAAAAATTAACCAATTTAGTGTTTGTAGTATGTTTACCTAAGATTTAAAGCCATTTCCTTAATTGGTAATTACCGTGTTATGTGGTTGACGATGGGAATCCCCGATGGAACAGATTTTTTTCAAAATGCATACAGATTAACACGATAAAAATCATCGAAAGGCGATTAATATAAATATCCATATCAGTTTGATAACAGGCCCAGTTTTCACTCTGCGCCGTATATTACAAACAAGATACAGGTGAGGTACGTCTAATAATGGCTGATAGTAAATATGTTTATTATTTTGAGATTTTTTACCAAAATGTACGGAGTATAAAATCCAAACCCAGATGCAGAGCCTTTAAGGAAGGATTATCAAGAAACATATTTAATGTGGATATTCTGTGCCTAACTGAAACGTGGCTTGACGAAACTATAGAAAATAGTAGCTTAATCGAACAAGATTTCGTAATATACCGCAGTGATAGAAATTTCCATCAACTAAACCTTACCAAAGGAGGAGGAGTGCTAATAGCTGTTAAAGGCAATATTAAAACATCGAGCATGGATTTATCGAGTGTTAGTGAGGTAGAACCTAAAATCGATATCGTAGGATGTAAAATTCATTACGATAGAGCAGATAATACCAAGTGTGTATACCTCGTTAACGTGTACATTCCTAAAAGTGTTTCGCGCGATGAATTTGATGATTTCCTTAATACTTTCATTCGCTACTATGAAGATATCTCAGACAATGAAAACTTCATTCTTCTAGGAGATTTTAATGTACCGGAATTTATTAAAGGACGAATATCAAGCGGAAAAGGCGAAAGCCTCAATAAGTTATTAACGATTTGTCAATTTCTACAAATGAATGAGGTATTTAATACCAGTGATAATGTTTTAGATTTTGTGTTTACTAATCTTTACGGTAGTGTTTCACCATCTAAGCCCATCGTCAAAATGGACACATACCATCCACCACTACTGATTGATATTTTTACACAGCGTGCTCAAGTTATAGCTGCTCTTGATACTAATTAAAATGATGCAAGAGATGTAATAATTTTTTAGATCGATTTAGTGATGATAATTATTATGATTATTATGGTTATCTTTATGACTTTACTAAATGGTACCTACAGCGATTAATAACTTATTTACTAAGAAATTCAGCGCAACCAAGTTTCATGTTTAGTTGCAGAGAAATAATCGAAATAGTATTTGCAGTTATACATATTTACAACGATGCTTCAACTAATTAGTAACATTAAAACTACTCCTGTGCTATAAGTGGACACGAAAGGAAATGATTTATTGTATGTAGAAAAACCAACAAAAGATATTAGTTTAACGAGGAAAATAAATCCCAGAAATATTAGGAAAATAGAGATTTATAAATGATGAAGATGATGTACAACAGCTGCACAACTAAATATTTGGCTTGACTGACAATTAAGACTCAACCAATCAAAACCGCATTCAAAATTGTCTAATTATTTCCAACGCTCCACATTCAGCACAAAAGGGAAAACAATTTCGTGATATATGTATGTATGTATGTCAACTATACGTCCATAGTCCGGTTCACCTTTAAAAGAAAGTATTGCTCTTATGGAGATCGCACCCAACGCTCGGAAATCCATTTCTAATGATACAAAAATCCCCGTTACAGAAATATATACAACAGGTATAAAATAAAAAAGGAGAATATACTCTATATGAGCAATACTTCCTTTAACAGGTGAGTTGTAATATAAAAGTATGTACAGATAAATTATAAAAATATTTATTTTTGTGTTCAATAAAATACTTAGTAGCAGATATAGATATTTTATTTAACTGATAAGACTTGATAAAAACATATTTGATAATAATTCAAACAAGTTTGATAGTTTGCCTTTAGGGATTAAATTATCTAATACAATTCTCTTACCAAACAAATAAGTCGTAGTATAATCTCTTGAATTTCCAGCAAACTCCTATCATAAACGAATTTATTTTGAATATACGAGATGTGTAAATTAAGTAATGAGACTGAGAACGTAGCGTTTGATACGCCAACACGGGAAGCACGGGACATGGAGGGACATTGTAATATGCGTTCAGTGCAAGTTTGAACTCTATCAAGTCATTTGGTTGTCCGTTGTCGTTCTTTTTGTGAACCCGGTTTTCGTAGTGCGTTCTACAAATGAAACACATTAATTTCGAGCAACGGTGTGTTATCAGGTTTTGCTTCAGACTTGGGCAAAGTGAAACAGAAACTTTTGTAAAACTTCAGCATGCCTACGGAGACAGTGTTTTGTCAAAACCCCAGGTTTTTCGGTGGCTTAAGACATTTTCAGAAGAAAGAGAGTCGATGGGAGATGAGCCACACAGAGGAACGCCTTTAACTGCAAGAACTGATAGCAATGTCGACAAACTCCGCGATCTTGTGCGTTCAGATCGGCGGTTGACGGTCAGAATTATCGGGGAACGGTTGAATATGTCTCACACCACTCTTCATCAAGCATTTACCAATGAATTGGGAATGAGAAAGATCTGCTCGAAAATGGTCCCAAAAAACCTTTCGCGGGAACAAAAGGACATCAAGAGAGAAAGGTGCCTTGACTTTTTGGAATCGATTGAAAATAATGAATTTTTTTTGGAACGTGTCATTATTGGTGATGAGAGTTGGGTGTTCGAGTATAACCCGGAAACAAAACGCCAGAGTATGGAATGGCACACCTCAGGCTCTACAAAGCCCACGAAAGTAAGAATGAGCAAATCAAAGATCAAGAGCATGCTGATTTGTTTCTTTGATAGCCAAGGAATCGTACACCAAGAGTTCGTGCCTCAAGGTCAGACAGTTAATCAACATTTGTACCGAGAGGTTATCGAAATACTCCGAAAAAAGGCCATGTATGTGCGACCAAACATCAATAACGATTGGATCCTGCATCATAACAATGCGCCTTGCCACACAGCAATTTCCATAAACGGGTTTTGGCCAGTAAAATATATCTGTGGCTCCTCAGCCTCCTATTCACCTGACTTGAGTCCTTGTGACTTTCTTCTCTTCCCAAGATTAAAAATTCATCTGAAGGGACATCACTTTGGGACACTCAAAACATTCAAACGGCTGTAACCGACCCGGTAAAGGCGATTCCAATATCCGAGTACCAGCATCGCTATGAGGAATGGACGAACCGTCTCCAACACTGTGTGGCTTCCCAAGGGAGTTATTTTGATGGAGACAACGTTCAATTGTAATTATATCCAAATAAAGATATTTAAAAACATCAGTCCCATTACTTAATTTACACACCTCGTATATTCAATATATATGCAACATATTCATACAATAATTACAACATCTAAAAACAATATAAGCATACATCAATGCGAGCACCAGCGTTATTCTATAGATTGGAGGGAGAGCAGAGTGTGAACAAAATTTAATTGAACGATATAAAAACAATATGATCGACAGTTCTCTGCCATTATCTGGTAAGGTTCTCGTGGAGCTAGAAGAATCTTTCTTCTACTTCCACGACATTGGCAAAAACATGCCCCGCGAGAAAGTGTGTCATTGGTCTAAAAAGGTGGTGATGGGATGGTGGACCTGTAAGCCGGACGTGGTAGCACCTCAACAAATTCTGCGAAGTTCTTCAATCACTATGCGGCCTAGCATTGTCTTGATGAAATAACATGTGATTTCTGTTGACAAATGCAGGGTATATGTATCTTATAACTGCATACATTCCAACCCATTGCCCCCAACATAGTTAGGAGTTAAACGCCCTACCTTCTGGTACAAATTTAAAGTGGATAACGCCATCGTAATTTAACCAAACACACGGCATCACGATTTGCTTCAAAGCTTTTGCGCTCGACAACAGCTTCTGCAGATTGGCCACGGCTTCACCACTGATTTGATTTGTTATGATTACGAAGGATAGATTCACTTTTGGTCACACGTTACAATTGGTTGATAGAAATGGAGATCAAGTGGATTAGCAGGAAGCTGATTACTGATTTGCACTCGTCACTTTGCCTGTACTGCAGTTAATTGATGAGGCAAAACTCTGCATTGTCTGTTTACCTTCCCCAGTTTGTGAAGTTGGCCACCTATTGTCCACCGCGAAATGTCAAGTGCCTGTGGCAATTGTCGCGTAGGGAAGCCCTAAGAGCCTCGATTATTTGCTCGGGAAGCTCCTGGTCAACGATATAAGATCTTCCGGAACGTCGTGCCTTTCAAAGATCTGTTTTAAACTCTAACTCACAAATTTCCCTGTATTCAGCCAATGTGGGTGATTACGCTGCGGACAATGCCGAACATAACGGATAGTCGATACCTACCACTTCACGGGAAAGTAGGTCGCATGGATATTTTATAAAGTTCACATTTCACATCATTCTTTACCAAAAAGAAATGAACAGAAGTATAATTACAGCCAGTCTTCGTATAACGCGCAAAATATACGTTCTCACAAAAACTCGCGTTATAAGGAACGCGCGTTTACTCTCTCGCTCATTCACTTCACCAGTTAATCGAGCTGTGAAATACGATCTACTGTTCAATACAAGTGTCGGAAAAGTTAAGCACTTGATCAGCACCAATTTACATAACACAACACCACCTAGAATTATAGCAGCACAGCCTCTTCAGGAAGTACTTACTATATGTGTACATATTGTCGGACGAAAATATATTACTATTTTTCACAATAACATATATTTATTTTTGTTTTTTCGAAGCAATTCCAGCATTGGTACGTCACTATTTCGAGGGAACTAACACCAAATCGATTATCCTAGGTAATATAATATCCAGTAGACGCTTGTCGAAACAAAAGCACTTTTAATATTTCAGGATATATCTAGGATCGTTAGGTAAGTTCACCACTTCTGTGGTAGTTCTTATTGATTTTCCTGATATCGAGAAAGATTTTGCGGGTTTGAGACGTTTGGCAATTGAATTGAACTTGAAATGCCAAATCGCCCGCATCGAATATAATACACTTATCTACCATCGGGCAAAATCTTTCGTAGAATAAATCATAAATTATAAAACATTAATTCGAAATGAAGTTTCAAATGAAATTGTTATAAAATAATAGGATACGGTGGCTTGACATGGTAAAACTAAAATAAAAACTACCCTTACCCCCTTAATGCGTGAAGAACTCTAGATACGTGTCCTCAGTAGAAACTACAAAGAAACGTTAGACGTAGTACCTTAGAAGATATGCTCTCTACAAGATCATCACTAGAGTAACACTGATCTTTGACATTTTCTGAAAGCTTATTTAAAGAATTATTTGTTCTGTACGCGTTGAGGAAATTATGGTCTTTGGAACTTTATAATAGATTTCTAGTCGATTTAAAAAAAGTTAGTTGTAATGGTACGATTACAATAATTTTAACTACGTATGACGTTGTCATTTAATAAAAATAGAAAGTAATTTCTATTAGCTTGGATAATGGTTTATTGAATTAAAATAATATGAGTATTCTTCCTCTACCTAGCTCCTCAACTTCTCAAGTCGTGCAGCTCTGGAGTAAGGGTAACTCGGTACCAAATAAGAGAATGTTTGAATAACTACACGTTTACTGCTTAACAAAGGCACACAAGAAAAAACAACAAAAGATGAAGTGTCAATTTGGGAGTCTCGTTTAAAAGGTGGTACAATACACAAACTGTGCCTGTCTAATATTTATTATTGTTATTATTAACATGAATAGGAAAAAATTAAATACGTGGAGTGTGTGTACCTAAGTACACACAACCCGAAGATCAAGAGCTTTTGATCTTCGGGTTCCAAACCGCTGATTCGCCACTTCAACCGAATTAAACCAGGAATTGGGGCTTCATACTCCTTTTTACAATACACGACTGATAAGTTAACAATATTACCTTAAGACTTCCGTGTACTAAAACAGACTTCAAAAACTAACTAATGACAGGCCCTTAACAAAATTACTATAGACACGTGATTGTAAAAATAAGGCTTTAGCGCATCTGACCAATAATATACTAAATAATATACTAACGATAAAGTTTCACAATAAATCGTTCTTTAAACATTTCCAAAACTTCAGTGACAAAATAACAAAGGAAACAGAACGGTATATACTCTCTTAATGTATTTACAAACCAGAAACAGATTCTGCCGTTGACAAAATGTGCAAGTGTTCGAACTAAGATACAACCAATATACAAGCTATCTGAAATAAAATTGCTATATGGTATTTAAATTTTAATTAAAATCTTTTAATTTTAGCGTTCCATTACATATTATAACAAATGAACCGCCTTAATAACTTTGAGATATCAGAACTGTATCGTTTTTAATCAACAATTTTTGTTTACCTTTCTTCAGTGTTATTCTTTATCAATGTTATTCTAGTGGTGATCTGCTGCAGAGCATATCTTCCAGGGTACTACGTCTAACATTTCTTTCCTTTGTAGTTTCTACTGAGGATGGCAATACGTATCTGAACTTCCTCACTCCTTAAGGTGGTAAGGGTACCTATTTCTTGTTTTAGTTTTAAAATTATTATGAATCTGAAATAGCACACCAACTAACCCATATATGTTGTACTTCTATCTTATGACCAAATGTATATATGTAAAATTACACTACACAAAATAGTATTACATAACGAAATACCATCGATTTTTTTGGAATTGTCGATTCACAAAGCATGCAACTATTCCACTTACAAAAGAATACATACATGCATATTGGAGCATCAAAATCTTATATTTAAAAGAATTTGTAACTTAAAGTATGTTACTACTACAACAGTAATATACACAATCTCATCATAAAACTCATCAAAAATTGCAAAAGCAATGCACAAAACCATCCTACACCGGTTCTTTCTCCAGGGGTATCCGGCAAAAAAATAAACATACAAAACTTGACTACAAAAAAGACGTAAATGGGAAAGCCTTCCGAGGATGTAGAGTGAATATTGTTAGTTCATTTTAGGTGTCGAGAAAAGAAAATTATAGTAACAGAATAACAAAATATACACGAAATCTAACCTGTCCTGCAAACCAAAATAGCAAATTGTGAATTATCTAATAAACTAGAGTCAAATCCAGTGGCGACTCGTGAGTATTTTGAATGGGTGGGCAGCAGTAGACATAAAAACTAAATATTTATTATTATTATCATTGTGTGATAAACTCTTTTGGGTTTGGACCGTGTCATATTAGAGATAGAGCATCTCGACGTTTCGCCCACAATCATAAGGGGTTTCTTCAGGAGAAGAGATAGAAGAGAGAAGGGGTAAAAGAAGAGAGGGACCTAACTTAGCACGGTAACTCAACGTGTAAACCAGGTCAGAGCCAAAATTAATCAGATGAAGAGTAGTTAGTCAACATATAAAGCATGGCAGAAGCGAAAACCGACTACGAATAGTAGGCATGATTTGCATGTTGAGTTACGGTGACCGACTAGTCTTCGTCTAGTTAGCAAACAGAAGTTTTATATCTATGTATCAGATGCGTTATAAATGTTGTATTCCGTACGGAAGTAGCTATAAAGCTGTAAGGAAGCAACTACACATACATCCCTATAAAATGACTGTGGTGCAACAATTACTTCCTCAAGATTATGAAGCAAGAATACAATATTGCCAATAGTTTTTGCATACCTACTCTTAATAATAATGACATATTGGACTGGTGAGGCATGATCTCAACTATCTGGTCAATTCGCAAAACTATCGAATTTGCATAACTGAAAATCTTCATGTCTTTGTCGAAGCAAGTTTGCACCCAATTAAAATTGGATACTGGGTAGCAATGTCCCGGATTCTTATCATAGGCCCTATTTTATTCCATTAAACAGTCAACGCTGTGAATTATAGGGCATTAATTCTAAATCAGTTAAATAACGATGAAATGTTGCATAGTTATTTTTAGCAAAACGGTGTCGCTGCTCATTCAGCTGCTGTTACGTTACGGTATTTAGAACAATTCTTTCCCGAGACAGTAATGAGCGGAGGACGATAGCCAGCCAGGTCACCCGAGCTTATTCGGTTACTAGAAAAACACTATTTATCGGAATGATCTAGACAAAATTGAAGAATTGCAGACCGCCGCAAATGAAAATGAAATTCAAAACATGAATCGTCAAACACTATAAAATGTTACCGGTAATTTAAAGAGAAGAGTCGAACCTTGCATAAACAATAACGGACGTCATTTTGAATATGTTCCGCAATATTTATCAGACGCACTGTGTTGTTCATTCACATGTCTACTCTAATTGTATTATATTATGAAGAATAAATGTATCATTGTAAATGCTTTTACCTCTTTAACAAATAAAAAATCAACAATGGTAATTAAAATACACACTCTTTTAACAGACTAACAATACGTTGCGATAAGTACTTTCGATAATTTCCTATATAAGAATGAATCCCCTAAGTTACTACAGAATAACTCTATTGGCCCTACTAACTGTTTCACAATGCTTTGAATGTTGGCTGTATTTTCGTACCAATTTTTCAGATACCAGCACAATCAGACAATTCTGAACTCTGGGTAATAATATATTTACATATTTCCTGTATTCGGAAAATATAATAATCGCTAACCAAAATTAGGGGTAACATACAACCGACGTTTAATAATAATGCTGCACTTACGACATCATGTCCTTTACAGATTATAGACCAGGGAAACCCTATAATATCTAGTTAACATAATTTAAATATCTTAATAAAGTTGTTTCTTTTTCAGTTATCTACACTCTTCAAAAAACAAATTTGAAAATCAAAGCTAGCTCGTATACTAGAGTTGTCCGTTCCAACATTTAGTTGTTAGCATATTTGGACACAAAATTACTAAATAATCGCAATAAAACAAGTAATTAGGTACGCCTTTTTTTTCAAAACAGCACCAAATATTTTGTATGATTGCTTTATTAAAAATTAAAAATCTTCGGGCAATGTATAAAGTAAAAATAAACAGGTTTATTATTCGAAATTCCAACATGTAGTTGTTAGAGCTCGTACATAACAATATTGATCTGTCCGTATATACCTACCTAACAATGCAGTACGTATGTATTATAAAATTGTTGCCTATCTGTCGTTACAAGTATTGAGTACACAATAATAAATTTGCTTCGAATTTTCTGTTGATCAATGTGTAAAAAGGACAAGTATTGTAAACAAACGAAGCACTGCATGTGTAAATGTAAACTGGCAGATAACAGCTTCAATTTAATTTTCCTGTTTCGTGCATTGTAGGTGCCATTTGAGTTATTTTAATGGTGTTTGCAATTTAGTTTAATATATAGTTTTTACAAAAAGAAAACATATGTTGGAATTAGAAACTTCTCGATATAGTTTTATTTTTTAATAAAAAAAATTGAGTAAAAGAAACTTCTTTCCCACATTTTCCAAGTCCAAACTGAGAATTCGTAATTCCACATAGGCAAGGAACTTCATGTATGCAACCACTTCAGCGCTACAGTAATAGGTATTATCCTTGTATATATATATATATATATATATATGTGTATTATCTTCAGTCAGGACAATGCTTTCATGTAGTACAAATCGACTTACGTTATTTTTTCATATGTATAGTCAACACAAGTGACACATGGGGATTAACATACATACTGAATATTTGCGTTTGAGATGTTTATTCATTTCATCACAGTGCAATTCATTGCATCACACATCCGTCTATAATATTGTAGAACTCGATTTATGCAATGTTTTCTACACGAATGAATACAGGCTGGTATGGTATGCTATGTAATCTTGCAAGTACATTTTAATACAACAATATTAGTACCCCTACCACGGGGGTCAAACTCTTATAGACTGAATAGGAACGCCTCCCCACCCATTTTGGTCGCGAACAACAATTAGTTGCCTATATATGCAGGCGTCTCGAGCCGAAACCATATTTAAGAGATTGCCTGACAAGCATTAAAAGAAGGACGTGGATTAAACAAAAGAAAAGTGTCACGGCCGTGAAATTTTGTGTTACACGAAACTATTAAATTATGAAACTCTGTGACCGTATTTTGGAGTGTCCACACTCAATAGATTCTTTCGAGATAACACCGGGGTCTTTTTATTTCGTTACACATACATATGTACTTCCTATAACTAACGTTAAGCGACATAGCAGGCAACCAGTTATACATTTACGATGCGACCAGGGTATGGCATGGCTATCTATGGCTATGGCCAGTGCCATTACGTGATCAGTTAATTATCTCATGCTGGCACGTTCGTAGCAGATCTATTTTAAAGGATCTACTATAATTAATTTTTTGTATGGAAAAATTTCCAGCACACCATGAACATTTTACGAAGTGTGTAAATTAAGTAATGGGACTGATATTTTTAAATACTTTTATTTGAATATAATTACAATTGAACGTTGTCTCCCTCAAAATAATTCCCTTGGGAAGTCACACAGCGTTGGAGACGGTTCTTTCATTTTTCATAGCAGTGGTGGAAGTCGGATAATGGAATCGCCTTTGGCTGGTCGGTTACAGCCGTTTGAATGTTTTCGAGTGTCCCAAAATGTCTCTTCAGATGAATTTTCAATCTTGGGAAGACGAAAAAGTCACAAGGACTAAAGCCAGGTGAATAAGGAAGCTGAGGAGCCACAGAATACTTTTACTGGCCAAAATACCATTTATGGAAATTGCTGTGTGAGAAGGCGCATTGTCATGACGCAGGATCCAATCCTTCTTGATGTTTGGTCTCACACGCATGACCTTTTTTCGGAGTCTTTCGTGAACCTCTCGGTAAAAATGTTGATTAACTGTCTGACCTTGAGGCACGAACTCTTTCGTAAATGATTCCCAAATCAGCATGCTCTTGATCTTTGATTTGCTCATTCTTGCTTTCTTGGGCCTTGGAGAGCCTAAAGTGTGCCATTCCATGCTCTGGCGTTTTGTTTCCGGGTCATACTCGAACACCAAACTCTCATCACCAATTATGACACGTTTCAAGAAATTTTCATTATTTTCAATCGATTCCAAAAAGTCAAGGCACCTTTCTCTCCTGATATCCTTTTGTTCCTGCGAAAGGTTTTTTGGAACCATTTTCGAGCAGATCTTTCTCATTCCCAATTCAACAAATTCAACTGTTCCCCGATCATTCCGACCGTCAGCCGACGATCTGAACGCACAAGATCACGGATTTTGTCAACATCGGTTCTTACAGTTGAAGGCCTTCCGCTGTGTGGCTCATCTCCCATCGACTCTCTTCCTTCTGAAAATGCTTTAAACCACCGAAAAACCTGGGCTTTTGACAAAACACTGTGTCCGTAGGCATGCCGAACTTTTGAAAGTTTCTGTTGCACTTTGCCCAGGTCTGGAGCGAAACCTGATAGCACATCGTTGCACTGAACGCGTATTACAATGTCCACTTGTCGCCCCTCATGTCTCGTGATTCCCATGTTGCCATATCAAACGCTACGTTGTCAGTCTCATTACTTAATTTACACACCTCGTAAATCTAATATGAAACCGTTAAAATTTATTACGACTCATGAAGAATTTGGTTGCGTTTTTAACAAAGAAAGTGCAAAATTTCAATTTGGAATGAAGAAATTATATTATTCTAACGATTAATTAAGACAAAAAGACAACATAACAAAGTGCAGTGTAATTTCACAGCAAGTTTTCAAAGTGTCCTCCTTGTCTTTCAAGGCAATTAACAAAGTGCTCTTGAAAGCACCGTAGATCATTCCTAATAAATTCTGCGATTATTCCATCTCATGCAGTACGTCATGTATACGGTCTTTCATTTCATCTAAAGTACGCATTTGCATGTTATTATAAATTTTCCTTTGCGGGTTACCCCCAGGAAAGTAATCGTTTGGAGACAAATCGGCTGGTCTTGGAGCCCAAGGTATGGGGCCAAACGTGCCAATCCAGCGTATTATTTATATTGACAAAATAAAGCATAAAGAATTTGGATATATTTTTAATAAATAAAGTGCAAAATTTCAACTTTTAATGAAGAAATTATTTTATTCTAACGGTTAATTAATACAAACAAAACAAAGATAAGTGTAGGTAAATGTAGCTTCATAGTAAAAAGTATTTTATTCAAAAGTTCTACATTTTCATTTTACAAATAGAACATTGTTTCGGAAAATTCTGTTCGCTACATTTTATTTTCCTAGAAAAGTTCTTGATGGTATGATATTTTGTTTGGCTTATAATTGAATTCTTTCACGGTTTTGTATATCGAACTGTACGATACTTCAAAATGTTTGGCTACATTTTAAAAGCGATTCTACATACCGTTCCACTACATAACATAGAATATTAAGATACATTTGTTCTGTTAAAACGTGATTGGTTTTATTTATTTTTTGTGGGAACTTGAACACAACCATCTAATTTAAATTTGTTAAACATATTGGGAATAGTTTTCGCACAAGGTATAGACCTTCAGGAAAATTGACTGAAAACATGTCCCTATATCCTACATATGTCCTGTTCTTTAAATCCTAAATTCGGCATATCGACAGTATGCGAAGTATGAAAATGTTACGTCAGATCAACTGCAGTGTACCTCCTAACTCCATTACTTTAGGTTAAACGTTATCAACCAATAAGTACTAAGTTTTCTTCGTCCATAAGTGCCACTCCTTTTCAATCATCAAAGCATTACTGGTGTGTTTATGGTAATACAGTAGGTACAAGTAAAAAAGAAAATTGATCCATATATTAGAAGTGATATACATACACCAAACAATGGAATAAAAAATATCGTATTTAATAACTTCCCTAACACTTAACTTATATTTTGAAGTTTAGTTTGACTTGCTTGTTATTAAAGCTAATATACAAGAAAAATTACTTACACGAGAACAAACGTTACAACAAACTGAAACGCTAAGAGATACATATGTATTTCCAGTACGTTATTGGTTGCTACATGTAGTTATATGGATTTCCAAATTGAAATATTTCAGCAAGCAACATTCACTTTTCACACATTATTCGCCATTTAATCTGTGAACACCTTTACCCGTCCTACGCCTCAAATGATTTACAATACTCGATCAAACATGTCTAATACTGGCTGACGTTTCGCAAGCACATAATTAATTCCTGCTTACGACAGTGTAACGTAAACTTTGCATTCTAAAAATAAAAAATAAAGATCAAAGAGGAGGTGTTGGTGTTAATAAATAAGTCGTCGTAAAGATACTTCCGAGAGTATTTGTAAATTTGTAGTAAAAGGAAATCATCTCACTTAGCAAAAACTAGTAAAGCTAGAGAATTCTTACATTCTTAGATTATGTTAAAAATTAAAAGGCAGTCGAGGTTATGTGGTATATATATGTACGTATAATGATCTTCGGATGTATTAATAGACGTACTGCTTTGATACTAGCCTCAAATGATATTTTATTACATATATAGGTACTGGCATAAATACGTAAACTTTAAACAATGAAGGTCCGCCCTTTAGAAAACTGTAACATTATAAAACGACTACTAAAAATTTCTTTTCTTTAAGGATATAACTTTGTTTTTAAAAAAAAACATGTTTATTTTTTCCAATGATACTCCATACTTCTTACATGGCCGAGCTTTTCATATACATTTTTTGTCAGCCTCCAACATATGCTCTAACGTTTGACACACTTAGCCAATAAATAAATGGAAGATTGCGTAAGTGATCTTGAAATATTCGTCGCTCAATCTCAGATTTGATCGGATATTAATACTGTGACAAAGCATTGAATATAAAACAGCAGCATTACAAATTATACGAATAGAGTTCTGAATTCTAAGTATTATAATGATTCTCAATTGGTATTCCCCAGATTATTAGCGGGATATTAATGTTCCAGCGAAAGACCATACAGATTTCTAAGTAAGTGTGCGTTCTTTGTATTTCTTTCTCCGAAATGTTCTGATATGTATAAGTAGAGAATGTGTTCTACAAAAATAATTTAAGGTAGTCACCATGAATATGATTACATGCTATAAACAAAAGTAATTTTTTTTAAATACGTAGGAAAAAAACGACTTTGTTTTACTGCAGTCTCTGGGTTTTGTCTTGCGTCAATAATTCCTCTCGACGTTTACTACCCGCTTCTTCGAGATAATCGATACAGTATGAGCAGGGGAACATCGAGTGGAATAATCATTAACGCACAGCAAAATCCGAAAGACCGTGGTGGAATAATATTATTACTAATACTGACCGTGATAGTTTACCCAGTTTAACAATTTGTTTTCTTGGTATGATATTAAATTGCAATACAAACATAAGTTACATCGGCCAAAGAGGAAGTAGAGGATAGCATTTTTATGGAGGATAGAAATGCAGAAGGTGTTGTTTGTAAATCATAGTGTAACAATATTCATTTCTTTCAACTAATCTTGGCACATTTCGATAGCCTTCCTCAATTGTTTAAGACCATATATATACTTATACATATACAATCTGTTTCATTTTCAACCCTCACCATGGGGTTTCCCTTATTATTGGAGGTAGAGGGTAGGTTTAAATTTGTTTAATTTTGCGTTTGTTATGAACCCGAAGAAAAAACAAGCCCGTGACAAAAGGCGTTCGAGATTTTAAAAAAAAACGAAAAAAGCTCATTTTCTTGTTTTTCCTCTAGCACTTTTATTCGGCCTTGCAGAAAACTAAAAACACATTCCCAAAGTCATTTTTGATCTTCTATCTGATGGTGTACTCAAAATTTTTATATAACGTTTCGATTCTTCCTGGCCATCATCAACTTTCTCATTTCTTACAGGCGTCATATTGGATTTTGAACCGTCAAAAAGAGTTTCTCTTCTGATTTCAACACCACTTGACACACTGAACTTGAATAACACTGTTAACAGTGTTATTCAAGTGGTGTTCTGTGTGGTGCAAATCTCCCAGAGTGCGACGTCTAACATTATCTTCCTTCGTAGATTCTGCTGATGATGGCAACTTAGTTGCCAAAATACGTATCCAGGAGTTCTTCACTCATCGAGGTGGTAAGGATATTTTTTTATTTTTCACTATTTTAAGCCACCGTAACCTATTTTGTATTTTATTTTAGATAATTGAAACGTTTGACAGTTTTAAATTTCATGGCTACCTTATTTAATATAAAAAATGTATTCTTGGTCAATAATGTCAAAACTTTTTTCAACATGTTATACATGGTTGAAATTAGAAAAAAAAATCTTTTTGACGGTGTTAAAATCCAATATGGCGCCGGTAAAAAATAAGAAAGTTGATGATGGCCAAAAGGAATCGATACGTCATATAAAAATTTCGAGTACACCATTAGATAGAACATCAAAAGTGACCTTGAGAAAGTGTTTTTAGTTTATCTCTGCAAGGCCGAATAAAAGTACTAGAGGTAAATAAAGAAAATGGGTTTTTTTTAATCTCGAACGTGATTTGTCAAAGGTTCACTTTTTCTCCGGGTTCATAACAAACACAAAATTTAGCAACTTTGCCAAATTTAAACCTACCCTCTATCTCCAATAATAAGCGAGATCCCCATGGTGAGGTTCGAAAATGAATCAGCTTGTATATATATCAATATTTTTGTACATCTGTTTCGAATTTACTAACGAAAACCACCCTAAATTTGAGTATACCCCCAGCAGATCTACAAATCCACAAACATTCATTCAATTTTGAGATTCCGGGTTGGGAATGCTTCTTTGGAAGCCTATGTAATCTACATCCTTATGCTCATTGTGTAACGGCGAAAATTAAAAATTTTTAAGCCGAATAAAAACTAACCGTCGCTACCAAACTTATAACCGATAGTTTTTGTACTTTCAAGTAGTATGAACAACTGATATATCTTCTTATCTTAACAAAAATTGATGCATATATTTTCTGTCACTACAACTGATTAATCGCAATTGTTTGTCATAAAGTAATGTGCATAATTTTATAAATCTATTAATGACTAGCAGATCTCTCTATAGGACAAAATTGCAGAAGAAACTTACTGAAAAGGTAAAACCAGTATGGAGAAAGGAGAATATTCTGACTCAATAGTTAAATGCGATAACATATCCAACACATAAAAAGGGAGACGCATCACTTTGTGAGAATTACAGAGACATTTCGCTGCTGGACACCTCCTATAAAGTACTGGGATATTTAATAAGGAGAAGGCTAAATGGATACACCGAAAACAATCTAGGGGAGTATCAAACGGACTTTAGAAGTAATAGGACTTTTAACATCCACATTAGAAGAAGACAAACTACTAACTATGAGTACAAAACTGAACTGCATATACGGTACATAAATTTCAAATAAGCGTACAAATAAATAGGAGCGAAATGTATAAAGGAATGTTACAAATAAATATCCCAAGAAATATACGAGAGGAAAATACTACGTGCTATATATGGAGGAGTAATGGCCGAGGAAGGATGAAGAAAACGAACAAACCTAGAAGTAGAAGATGCATATGTTAGCCCCGATATCGTAGCGTTTGCCAAAGCTCAAATAATAAGAAGGCTGGGGCACGTAGAAAGCCTAAACAGAGAAAGGTTGCCAAAGGTAGCCCTTACCAGAAAACCAATACAAGAAAGGAGAAAGGGGAGACCAAGGGAAAGATAGATGAATACAATGGAAGATCTAAATAAAAACGAAAAGAAGGGATTGGAAGGAGATGGTGGGGAACGGAGGAAAATGGAGAAATGTAGTCCACAGGGCACTTTAAGAACATTTCTAATATACGTATTTTGTTAGCCCTAGACCTACACGGCCTGTAGAGAAAATTATTATTAGATCTCTCCGTGGGTTGTACTATGCAGGTATCTGAGTAGATTACATTATTATTTATATGATGATTTAACTAACGTATTTACAATCAATTAAATATGAAGTGAAGATACATACGGATATCAATGAAGCGTTTGCAGTATTATATAGATACATACAGAAATGGGAAAGAGTTCTTTAAGGATTAGAAAACTCTGTGTAAAACGAAGCACAACAGCTGCGCTAATAAAAATTCTTCCTATCCGTAACTAAATTGTATGTACAGAACCTAATTGCTTTCGATTGTTTTAGTACTTTTATGACTATGGCAATAATGATATACAAATCGTAAAGATCTGTTGTATACGTGCTTTATTTACATCCCGTTTACGCAAGTCATGCACATGTACGTACTTCACTTCTCTGTAACATGTAACATATTAGTTACACTTATAAACATATGAATTTCATTCCTTTATGTGTTTACAAACTTGTTTAATGCCATTTAAATGTATGCCTGCATCACACTTTAAATGAGACATACTTATGTGCCTTAAATAAATTTAAAAAAAAGCACACTTATGAGTCCCTTCAATATGGTGAATACATTATATTTTCTCAATGTGTAAATCTGTTTCTATGCGAGTAAGGGTGATTGTCAACCCTATAAGTTAAAAGGAGCTTACACAAGCACATTTAAACTAACATGTAACACATTAATTTTTTACTGTTAAAACCCTCTTAGGTGATAAAGCTCCTATGGATAGTTTTGTTCGCATATACATATATAACGGCTTAGTAAGAGTTCTTCAATACAAACCACTCACACGCTGACCTTCGACACTGTAACCTTATATAATAAGATGAACCTAATACTTTATTACTTGAAGATCGTAGTACACTACAACTGTAATATATGGAGTTAAAGAGTTCGTTAAAAGACCATTGTGTGTTGAAATTCAAAATTCTTATCATTATTTACCAATTAACCGATTTGCCCAAACGTTGGTTACAATTAATCGTATTTTAGCATGTATTTATGCGAAAAAATATTTCCAATAAAATAATAAAACCGCGGAAAGACAATTTTCAAAATAGCTGTAGCTTAACAAATCTTGCAGGTTTGATAAATTAAAAACGTTATCAAGTTTCTTCAGAAGAAATACTACTATTTTGTTATTCAAATAGGTGGTATTACAAACGAAAAGAGCGTGGTTATATTTCATTATTAACCTTAGATTTTAAGATTAATAATAAAAACTAAATAAAATCTTCATTTCTATTTTCTGTTAAAATGTGGATAGCGGTTTAATATACAGGCAATTTCAGAATTGCACTGGACTATTCAAAGGTGTCTTCTTTAACACGCAACCCTCAGCACAACGAAGTAATGCTTCTGCGGGAAGACTTATAGCGTCAGGTTAACCCTTAATTCCATGGCTCTTCTTGCATGCCGATAGACGTAGAATAAACTATGAACTTCACCTAGCCTCACAAGAAATAATCTAACGGCGCTAGATTGAGAGATTGTGGTGGCTATTTAGCAGGTCCGTTTCGGCCAACCCATTGGTTACGATGTCTGTGTTTAAATAATCACCTATTGGTAATCGAAATATAATAAGCTCATGAAGATTATTTTGCAAAAAATATTAGTAAGATATTTCTAGATTCCCTGATTGTTACCAAGAAGATTACATCAGACATTTAATGAAAAGATATGTAATGTTTATAATGCGTAGTAGCAGTATTATGACGGGTTCCTTCGTCCCAAATATGGGTGCCATTAACTTCTGAAACAGTTTGTATAATGCGTAGTTCTTGGTGGAAAACGTAGCTAGCTTAAGGAATAATAGTAGGTGCTTTTTTATCTTTTAGTAAAGCATAATAACTTTATTCTAGTAATTCCTAAATAACTTGACCACGAGGTATTAAGGCCAATGCGTATTTGCCAATTCATTGTGCATCAGTGTTTCTATAACCTTTTGTTGAGCAGGAATTATTAAATCTAGTACTAGTGTAAGTCAATGTAGGATATTTTTAGGTCTGTTAGGAGTACAAATAAACAATGCTTCATTAAGCAGTTAACAACAAGCTCCTTGTCAATGTATCCCATCTATTTGTCAAAGACACAACAATCTACCGTCTAAACCAGGGGTGGCGAACTTATTTATGAACGAGTGCCAATTTTTCAATATTTTTAGGTTTAGAAATGCATGGAATGAATAGAAAAACCTTTCTAATATATAGAAATATGTAAGAATAGAATAGAAATATGTAATTAAACAAAAAAAAAAAAAGAACTAATGATACATAACCAGATTTTAAAAGAAATATTAAATATTCTACAAATATACATATATAATTAGGAAAAGATAATAATGACATGTGTTTACCTTTCAAACGACATTTATTAAGTAGGTAGAATCAAAATATGAATTTTTAATACAATTTTTGGTGTTGGATACTTTTTGTTTATATCAGGTTGCTATTTCATTACCTTTAATAAAATGCTTGCTGAACTAGATTGATCTCTTAATTTATTTTTTACCAAATTAATTTCTGAAAACAATGACTCACGTGCATATGTAAAGAAAAATATAGTTAAAATATCAACCTTAATTTTTTTTAAATTTTAACTCCTCTGGAATCGTTTACCAGGCATAAATAATTTTGCTTTCGGCATTATTAATTATTCTTTTTCTCTTTGTTCTCTTTCCTTTTAATAATCGCTAAATTTTCCCCTAAGGTCAACAAACTTTTGCCTCAAAATTACATTTAAGCGAAAATCAATTAATTGCAAGTTTTCTAATTTAAACCGTTCAAAAATATCTTAATCAAGTTCATCAAGTTTGGTTATGGGTAATTATGAATTTTGAAACCTCTTTCAAATGTTTAACTTGCGAAGAAAGTTCATCTATTATTGATTACATTGCTGTAGTTAAATCCTCGGTCAATTGAATTTGATTTATTTCAGTTTGACTCTATAAAAAAATTAAATTTGGAAAATATTTGAAGCCACGAGAAGCAATATCTCGTTTAAATACTTGTAAGTTTGTTTGGAATGCTTGAATTAAATTATAAATGTTGAGAACCGTCTTATATAAACCTAGCAAGTTAATATCTAACTCATAAGTATTTGCAAAGTAGTCAAAAGAACATTAGTTTGGAAATCCATTCTATATTATTTGTTATTACTTTGTATTGATCAATTTTGTAAAAAAAATTCTTATTTCATCGTAACAAACAAAAAAAACTCCTAATATATTACCTGTGCTTAACCATCTAATGTTATTTTATATTAATAGACCCCATATTCGGAGTTTTCATCTGTTAGCAGTCAACTAAATTTTCTTTTATTTAAAGGATTTGATTCTATAATATTTACTTTAAATTAATAATAAGTTCTAATAATTGGAAAAGGATTTCTGCACATAAAGATTGTTGAAATCCCAAAACACAATGACCAATATATGTATTTTTTTTGAATAAATTTACAAAACCAGATTCGTTGCCAATCATACTTTGGTGAACCGTCACTAGTAAGAGAAACAACATTCCACAAATGAATTTCTTTTACAGACAGGGTATTTAAAACTGCTTCACAAATATCAAGATCTTCTGTTGTTGATTTTAAAGATAGGTACAAAATGTCAGTGGGCCGCATATTAGTAATAGTAATATTTATTTGGTCCAGTAGACCAATTTGGTATAGGATAAGTTAAAATGCATACATAGAAAATTACAAGAAAATTCTTATATCTATTCTAATAAACGCGCGTTTGTGAAATTAAAATATTCTTCTAAAGAATAAAAACATTTTCTACTAGGAACATCTTAAAGCTTACGTAGATTACAAATAATAACGGGCCAATCCCAGATCCCTGTGGCACTCCTCTCAAACACTTCAAGGGACTTAACATCTGATTTGAACAAATTTGAACAACTTGCGAGCGATCTGATAAATACGATTGTATCCAATGCATCAGCAGTCCACGAATACCATAAATATGTAAGTAGTTGTTCTAGTACTATTGCGTAATCGGCCAGATCAAAGGCCTTGCTGAGACCCATGAAAACACCCACACACTTTTGATCACTATTGATGATGTTATGCAGCCGGTTAATAAAACGGAAAATGGCGGTTTGAGTTGAACGACCCCCAAGAAAGCCGTGCTGGGAATTACTCAGTATATCATGCTGTAATAAAAATGACAGGATTTTGTCGTATATTAGTTATTTCATAATTTTAGAAAGTGAGGATATCAAGGATATTGCCCTATAATTTTGTACCTCCTTAGCATCATTTTTCTTGTGCACCGGAATTACTTTAATAATTTTGAAACAGTTGGAAAAGATCCCATCAATGAGCGATCTATTTATCAAGACTGTAAGCGGTTGCGGTTAAATACCGGCAACGACGCTTTATTATATTATTACAAATATTATCAAATCCACATTAATACATCTTCAAGCGAAATTATTTACACTTTAGTAGTAATAATTCGCATATAAGTTTCGAAACATGATACATATATTTTATTTGAATACATATAATTTAGTGTTGTTAACACATTATAATTTATAAATAAATTAGAAAAGCAACTATTTCATCCGCGTGCCAATAAAATTTTTCTACATGCCAGCTGCGGCACCCGTGTCATAGGTTTGCCACTCTAGACTCTAGATAATCTGATTCGAAACAAAATACAAAAGCAAAGACAATCTCTTTTAGTCTAATTAAAACCTTGTCTTAAATATTAAGCATTGCATTTGAACATAGAAATATGTTTATAAAATTTTAGGTATATTTCCTCTTGCATTTCCACTTAATTTATTGTCAACTATCCACTTTTCTTGAACAAATTCTAGCACTACGCGCAATACATTAGTTCGATAATTAATATCAAAGTCATTATTATCTTTCCCTAAAACTTTAGATTCTGATAGTAGTCCCTACAAGGAAGAGTTTTAAATCTTTTATTTTCTTTTTCCAGTAAATGTGCCACCGAATATCTTTAAATAGAAGCGTTAAAAGTACTGAAGTATATTTTCCCGCTTTCCACTATGATTAATTGAATTGTAGACAGATGAATGATGAACGAGTTCATTTAAATTTAAAGGAAAACCTATAATGAAGAGGTACTGATGATTTTAGCAATATCCATTTAAATTTAGACGGTATATTACGTCGCACTTTGTAAGAAAATCTACACGCAAAGAAACAGATTTTTGGATTGAGAAAATATAAATTCTAACCGGATTTTCTTACGCTTTGTTGTAAAAATGTCCACTCGTGTTAAGAATTTGCACATACTTAAACTCAAAAATTAATTTCTTATAGTAATTAATTTAATCCAAGATGTTGTTTTGCAAAAATCAACGAGGTAAGAATAGTAATAATACCATATATTTAACAATTAAACCATTACACAAATCGTCCATATATTGTATGCACCATATTGTACCATTCTCTTAAAAGTCAGTGGGGATTTACTTTTCAGTTCTTCAGCTTGATGTAGAGTTTTGCTCCCATGTATGTTTATGATTTGTGTGTCCCTGTAGGTCTATGACGTGGAATGCGTAATTTGTTTCTATTTCATGGCATGATGCATTTATTTCAAAATGTTCTTTATTGTTGTGAACATGCACAACAACACACTGACGCCAGGATAGATATTCTTAGTTTTCTGAATATGTTTCTACATGATTCATTGTGTTGTAAGTTGGTCAAACAACACCATAACAGAGCAAAGATTGGAAGTTTGCAAAATATGACATCTTTGCTGCCTCAAAGGTGGCCACCTGTTTTATTTTTCTCACCATAAATATCGCAGGGGATATTTTTTTATTAAATTTTTCAAGTGCTCTGCCAACTTCAAATTCGTGCCTATTGTTATCCCAAGAAATGTAACTTCAGATCTTATTACTTCTTTTTTTGCTGTAAACAGTATTCTTTGCTTGTTATCCACGTTCACTTCCCATCCACTAGAATAGAATAGACAGTTCGCGAAAGTGTGGTCGAGAGGCCAGAAACCTCGGTTCGTCATCGTACACAAAAATTTTGACAGCAACCACCGTGTTCTCACAGTAGATTTGCATCCTCATGCTAACAAGGCCCAAGTGACTCAACAACTTCTGCCAGCAGACCATGCACAGCGAAAAGAGTTCACCAGTTGAATCATTGAAAAACAAGAAGTGAATGCCGATTTTGTGGACAAAATCACCTTCAGCAATGCGGCCCATTTTCATTTCGATGGCTTCGTTAATAAGCAAAATGGCTGAATTTGGGGCTCAGAAAATCCACGTATGATTAATGAGAAACTAATGCATCACCAGCGTGTCACTGTTTGGTGTGCATCGTGATGTGGAGGAACTATTGGACCATCTTTCTGTGAAAACGAGGCAGCTACCCAATGCATTAACGGTGAATGGTGAACGTTATTGCCCATTGTTATAACCCACTTCCTTGTGCATCCATTGGAAGATATTGTTCTTGAAGACATTTGGTTTCAGCGGGACGACACCAATATTGGCCTCCAGACGATTTAACACCTATGGGTTTTTTTTCTGTGGGGTTTTCTGAAATCTCAGGCTTATGCCAATTGAAGGCCAAAATCGGACGGTGTATCAACGAAATACAGACAAATATGGAGAACCATTATTGAAAATTTCTCCAGATGTGTACGCGTGTGCCAACAAAGCCGTGGCGGCCATTTACCTGATGTGTTGTTCGATACATGATTCCCAAACGTGTACATTATAAATCAATAAATATATCAATACTTTGCTACAGGAAACCGTGTTTTATTTAAAATTCACATCTCGTGCTCTTACTTTACAAAACAGAGATTTTCTTGGCCGAATGCAAACATATTTGATAAAAGCGCACATGCTTTTATCAAACACGCAATATTTTACGCATGGAAATATTTTTAAAAAAATATATTCATTTTCTAAAATAGTGGAAGAGGTGAATTTATTAGGAACAAAAGTCCAAGTTAATTTCGAGTGCGTATTATTCACTAGACGCGATAAGAAATATTCTTATTCACAATCCATAAAATGTAATTAAAACTACTAGCAGTGAAATTTGCACAGTACGGGTTGACTGAAAGGAAAGCAATCACAAATACGTTAACTTATTAAACCAAACGAACACGTGATCTAATTTCCCAATGTCCAATTTCGTACATTTAATCCAAGATTAAACTCCCCATAGGACAAATCCCCGATGTTAACCTTTCAAACTTTCTGTTGTGTGTTCACGTATAATTAGATTGTGTTGTAACAATAAAGCTTGGGTTGTGAAATTCAACCAAATATACACATAAAGGTTCTGATATCTTCAATAGTTTTATGGATATTTTCTGGAAGAAAACAGACATATTTTGATTGTATTCCTATTGAATCCATTGGAGGAAATTTTGGGTTACCGAATCGCGTTTGACTTAGGAAGTTTAATTACCGGTATATGTTTAGTATGTCCTGAAAATTTCAACTCATGTTCATATTTTACGTTAATCTAAATGTCATCAATTGTCGCCAAATAGAGAAACCTTGTATTCTTTTCCTGAACAGTTCTGAGTTACCGAAACGGGTTAGACTTAGAAAATTTAATTGCAGGTACATGCTTAGAATGTCCTGAAAATTTCAACTCATTACATCCTCTGGTTCAGATTCTACATTAATCGAAATTTTTGACACAGGTCCTATCAGGCCACTGTAAATTGAAAGAACACCTGAGTAGGCTTGGAATAACAGAGTAAGTCGAATATAAATTTTGTGGAGAACATGATCAAACATCCATGCACCTACTCTCAAGCTGCGCTGCACTGTGCAACTCAAGGGTCCTGCATCTGAGAGCAAGTGAAATTGAAGAGGGAGAGTTACCTAGTTGGGGCCTTCTGACATTCTGCACTTTTTAAAAGGAATCTGACTGGACGGCCAGCTGTAAATACAGCCAGAATAGGGGACACAATAGATCTTTTAGGTCGCAGTGTATTATCACCCTTGCTATACATACAATACCATAATCTAAATTTCATCAATTGTCGCCAAATTTGTAGTCTTTTCGTAGACAGTTCTGGGTTACCGAATCGGTAACCCATCGGTAAATCGTGTTGGACTTAGAAAGTTTAATTACCGGTACATGCTTAGTATGTCCTGAAAATTTCAACTCAACTGGTTCAGATTCTACATTAATCTAAATTTCATCAACTACCTTTTCTGCAGCGAAGTAAGTGAACATATTGGTTCCATATTTAAAAAGGTATAGTTCTGGAACAGTATCAATCTATTTAATATGCCAGAATTTCACAAAAATAATAAACTATACTTTTCAAAAGTCAACAAGGACGCCGGGAACACCGGCCTATCTGATGAAAATTTATGTGTCATATATAAACCTAACGAATGCAAACATATATCGAAGTAATAACAGATTGAACCCGCAATCCATAAAACAAAAATCAGTGTCAAAGTCAATTGAGATAATAAAGAATTATAAACATGAGAATAATACTAATTATAATATAATCGTTTAAGTATCTACAGGTCATTATTAGGAGGTAATCTTACATGTCATTGTAGCGCCCACATAATACAAAACTACTCAATAATTAATATAACAAGAACCATATGTGTATTGACTTATATTGGCAAACAATTATCACACACACGTTATTGAAATTGCAGCACAAATGGGCTGCAATTAAGATATTTCTACTCTGAGGAAAGGGCCCATGCGATTCATCTCAAATATGTTACTTGGATTCAGCAACTTAAAAGGACGTGTAACAATAATTATTACAGTAAATTTGTACAAACCATTTGTTATTTTGATTTTATAAACACAATGTCTTGATCTAGTTAGCAAAACAACAAGATGAAAAGAATTAGTAGTGGTGTAGGTGAGTAGCTGTAATGTATTATATTAAGCAGAACTAGGCTTTTGGATAGTTCCATAGCTTTTAGGAAAGTATTTAAGAAAACGACTAATGAACAGTTTTTACACCATTTTAAGAATTACGTAATGCATTTTGAAACCTGCAATCGTTAATAACAACTCTTCTGAAAAACCTAGGTTTTACTTCGTTCTCAACGTGTGTTTAAACGTGCTCGCAATTACAACCGACTTAAATAATGAAATCCCCGCAAATGCTTTTAGACAACGAGCGATTACGAAAAGCAATCGTGAACGGTAAAATGATGATCCACTATTTGAATGAGCAACCAGAACAAAACCAAAATAAGCTACGCTTTACAATAATTTTACCAAAGAAGATATGAGATATGTATTCAGAGAAATATGAAGGTCGTTTATAAGATAATCCAAAAAAGTTGCATTACAAATAAGGCAATTAGTGATGTTTTGGAATAGTTTCCTATATGCAGAAATTGATTGAAAACCAATGACGAAATAAAGAAAGGACGTTGGAGTGATTGCAAGTTCATAAAGTTTTTACCAACCAAATGGAAATACGAGCATAAAACATAAAACTACATACATACATTTGAAATAAACAACTACATACGTACATATGTATGATACAGAATAGTAAGCATTGTAAACGCACGTTCACAAAACACTGCAAAACAATAACACGTTCATAGCAGTGTTTTGCATAATACGCTACTATCTACATACAAAGAATAATGGATAAATGTATATCGGAATATCAGGCGTTCTGTTTCCTATCACCTCCTGCTAGACTAACTTGTTTCAAAATAAATAAACCTACGGCGCCGATTCTGCTCCTCAATAGTATATTTCGTCGTTCAAAAAAAAATCCGAATCCGTAAGTACCGTTAGTTACTTCAAAGGTGTTTGTCCAGAGGTGCTGGCTTGCGACTAGCTTTGCAGAGATGGGGTGAGTAATTTCATCTAATTCGAACGATCTAAGGGTAGGCGCCACCAAGCTTTACATCAGTACTGGACTTGGCTCATAAGCACGGAAAAGGCCGAATGTTGGGGGAGTAACAACGTTTGACGAAATAAAAGCCAAGGGCACGATTAAATACATAAAGTATACGGAAATTCGTCAAAGTCAGTAAATACAAGTTCGGTACATATAAGATAACATTGATAATTCAAAACAAAATGGATGATATTTAAGTTTGCATAAACAAACACAGAAACAAATCGGTCTGACACATATTAGGTGGCACAGGTGATATATGACATAGAACAACAATAAACATACATAAATACACAACAAATATCCAATCAGTTCTCGATTTCCCGCGTCGCGCATTATCATTCGCTGAAACGCCACCGCGTAACTCGGGTGACCCAATTGGGGTAACATGACGCCGTAGCTTAATCATAGATATTCGCAGAAAAGGGCCAGGTCGCGCACGTGAAAATGCAAATACCCGTAGGTAAGGATTGCGGTAAATATTACGATAAATAGATCGGCGGCGTTTAAAACGTTACACTCCTTCTATTAACAAGCTTCTGTTATTGGTAACTGATGGCTTTACTGGATTAAATATAGTGTAGATCCAAAATAAAACAAAAAATCAAAGAACATTAGTAATAGTTTTTTGTATAATTGAAATTGGTTACCTACAGACATCTGATTACAAGGCTTGGGCAAATAAACTACAAAGCTGAATTGCTGAATTGAATAATTTAATCAGTGTCATTGTAATCAGTATAATAGTATAATAGGAAACAAGGGCTTGATAATGAGTAAATAACTGTAGATATGTATTTCGGCAACTAAGTACAATTTGTACAATTTGCCATTCTTAGTAGAAACCACAAAAGATACCACCATATCTTGGAACGCATCTTCCAAATCTCTACCTCAGCCAAAGATACTATATATTTTACTTTTGTAGCTTTTACAAAAAATGGCAACTTGGTCGCCGAAATATACAAGGTAAGTTTTTTTTTATGTTAAGTATAGGGATCTCAGAAACTAGTGAAATTAGAGCCATATCCTTAAATAAAAATAAAATAATAAATTAATGAGCTGTAGAATACAAGAAATAATGTACCAATTATTTGAATTATGTATTTAGCAATATAATAATAAAATTTTTGAAAAGTCCACCATTATGACTAATACATAAATTTACACCGTTTTAAAATAGAGTTTGCTGTTTTTCTAAGAGAACACCTCCATCAATGCTTACAAAAGCTTCCTGCATAGATTCTGTGGAATCCTCAACTGTTACATACAATCTTTAATACAACCAGTTTTTTACCGCACCCTATACTTAAAACTCCGGAATAGATTAATCATGAGATCGAGGCGGCAACTGATGCAACTGGTAGATTTCTTCATATTCATTTGGTTCAGAAAATATTTAAAATAGTCTCACACTGTTAGATGATTATATAGTGGTGCTCCGTGATGTTAAAGCTACTTCAGCATATAGGTGGTTTAAAAACTATTTCGTCCAAAGTATTCTAACAGTCGCTTGGATGAAAACGAAGATAGTGATTAGAAAAAAATCATCTTGATTTACACAACTTCAAGACGAATCAAAACTTGTTGCAAATTAGACTAAACTTTATAAATGTGAAACTAGGTTAACCGCGCTAACTCCTATTTAATAACCATATTAAGTGTGATATCATTGATAGACTTATTAGAAGAAACCATAGTCAACTATGATTCTCATTTAAAAAAACAGAGTTTGATACTATAACTCCACTATGACAATTCAAAAAGCTTTGATCAGGCCATCTTATAAAGATTTTAGTTGGCTACCTTTACCTAAAGAAAACCAGAAATGAGAGGGATACAAGCATTTAACGATGTCGTAGAAAATATATTTTTTCAAAATATCAAATCAAATAAATATATAAAATCTTTCCCCATTTAATCGTTTCCCTAATCCCACGATTTACTGAAATCCCTGTAAAACATAGAAAATCAAAATCATATCTAGAGTTATTTACTCATTCTAATCAGCTTAATACATTTTGTACGTTTGGCGTACGTTAATTTTTTTTAAATGCGTTTGACTTGTTTAAAATATCAAAGATCTTTTTCATTCAACTAACTCTCTCACATGATAAATATAGTATATATATGAAAAAGTAGCTTTCCGGTATAACAAAACAAGCATGTATTGTCTTAGGGTGCGTTACAATCTGCTCGATCGGATGTGTTATTCACGTTCGTATATAAGGTCGATTTGATCTGTATCACAACCAAAAGCGTTCGTTATTAACA
>JARFOC010000546.1:425225-442588 GCA_031763485.1 Osmoderma eremita
TAATTCGGGACGACACGTGTTTCGGGAATACGTGGATTCCCATTATCAAGTCCGGCACCGAATGGCTTTCGAAGATCTCTTAAACTAGAAACATCACTCCCTCTACCACCTACCCCAAAAAAAAACACATGCAACATTTTTCCCACTCTGCCCTGAATGACACAATTCTAAGAAAAGACCGCACGCCGTCCCAAGGGGTCGTTTTTAACCGCTCATAATAAATCAAATAGTGCTGAGAAGGATAACGGCGCTTCCTCGCGATTTAGGAGGTTTCTGTTCTTTTTAATATAAATTCATAAGCATCTAGCTCGCGCGTCGATGTTACCGATTTCATTAGTTTTAAATTATCACCGACTGCGGACATATCAGGCCTCCCGTGGCGAAAGTGTGAAATATGTTCTTTATACCTTTATAATATAAATATAGATAATTTAAAACTAATGAAATCGGTAACATCGACGCGCGAGCTAAATGCTTATGAATCGATTTATATTAAAAAGAACATAAACCTCCTAAATCGCGAGGAAGCGCCGTTACTTTTCTCAGCATTTATTATGAGCGGTTAAAAACGTTCCCTTGAGACGGCGTGCGGTCTTTTCTTAGAATTCTGCTATTCAGGGCAAACTAGGAAAAATGTGTTTTTTGGGGTGCATGTTTCTAGTTTAAGCGATCTTCGAAAGCCATTCGGTATCCGACTTGATAATGGGAATCCACGTATTCCCGAAACACGTGTCGTTCCGAATTAATTAAAACTTTGTGCGGGAGGGGTAATCCGAACAGTGTGTTTATTGTGCTGCCCCACAGTCTTTGCTTTGTAAGTAAAGACTTACACATAAAATGTGCTAAGAATTTGCAAGAGACGGTGCTATGCAATTACTAATATAGAAAATCAATGAAAATTTAAAAAAGCCACATAATATATCAACCGAAAAAATGCCATCTTGTAGGAATCGCCATGCCAAGCGGGGGCAATGGGGCGGGGTGCGGATGTTGGAGACCAGCTCGAGTTTCTGCCTACCAGGCGTCGTCAGGGTTCTTCCGAATTCCAAACCCACTTTCATCCCTTATGCGTCGCAGACTTTATTGAAAACCGTCCCATCGTTGCCAGAAATGCAATACATGCGCCATCTAGGGGACACAGGTCAATACTCCAACCAACCGGACGGCCGCAAGGAGATCGGGAATGCAGTACACTGATCTTGCTCGGACAGTACATGGACTGTCAGTTCCGCTAGACGATCTGCTATGTAGCGATTCCAAGAACAATGACGTAACATGAGAAACATGAAAAGTACTAGAACAAATGCCCGTAAAGATGCCATTGTAAGCTCGCGGCCTTTTAGAGGAATCACCATAGCAGCCAAAGGCAATGGAAGGGGTGCAAGCATTAAAGACGAGCTGAAGTTTGTGCCTTCAGGCGTAATCAACGTCTTTCCAAATGCCACTTGCATCGCTGATGTGTCGCATACTTCATTGCAAACCGTCTAGGGTGACAAAAGCTTTTTCGGTTAATTGTTTTGGCACTTTTGATGTATCTCACATATGATTATTTTGTAATGATTATACATAATGCAAATTAGAAATTGCCGCAAAGCCACGAAACAAATCCATGTATATGAAACATTGGCAAACGAAAAAAAATCCAAATATTTTCCAGTTAAGAAAACATGAAAACTGCCCGAATTTGTCTACATTAGCTGAAAATAAGCCCAATGCTCGCAGGTTTTTATCACAAATAGGGGTAATTTAACGTAAAATTTGATACCCAAAACACATGTACTATCAAGGTACAGACTTTGTATTAGAATACCCGAATGTAATGCTAGCAATCTTGCGTTTTCCTTCTGGAAACACTAAAAGAGGATGCACAGGAAAGACAAGGTAATTTATTGGAGAATGAAACGTCATTCCAATACAAAAATTTGGCTGCGATCATTTTTTATAAAAATGGAAACGTGAGCACCCACGCGAAAACTGCGAGTTATTAATGCACAAATCACATTTTAAATAAAAAATAGCTGCCTCGATCATTGCCACAAATATGAAAACATAATTCTATGCATTTCAGGTAGTAAGTGATGCTTCTTGTTACGCAAACAGATACAGCAATTCAAAAATAACACATTTTGTCTTGACATGCCACTCTTAAAGTAATTGACTGTGCATTTAATAAGTAAATAGAAAAGGTTGTTTAGATTTACTCGATACATCATACCTACGCCCACTCACATACATAGTTATATATATACATATGTTTTTTTTCGTAAACGTAATAAACAAAGTTATGGATTGCCCCGTTAAGCCAACATTGTTTTGGATTCTTTATAAGACGCCTACATTTATTAAGCAATACACAAAATTTTAATAAACCATTTTTACAAAGTTATAATAAGACAAAAAGTAAATATTACAAATTTATTTGCAACTTGCCAAGGAGGAAATCGAACACCACGAAATAAATTTAACTAACAGCTTTTCAGAATTTACAGATTTCGTCTGCGCTTTTGCCCGGCTATATAATTTGTGAAAGAATTATAATTTGCTGTTTATTCTCAATTACTCAAGTTGCGAAGAGAGGCTTTTTCTTCTCGTCGGTGATCAAATTCCAAAAACTACTTGCTTCCTTGATTTCCGACGATATTAAATATTGATTGAAATTAGTTGAAAATTTCAGCTCCCGTAGGAATCGAATCCAGTACCCCTGCTTGCCGGGCAGGTACGTTGATCACTACGCAACTATTCAAGTTACAGTTACATAGGTGGTGCTAACGTTGTAGGTAGGCAGCAACTAATATAGCTCTCTAACAGCACGGAAGCTGTATGAAGTCGCACGAAGTACTATTATCCTAGCTACTGCCCACCCAAAAGGTCATCACCAGCCGTCGCTGTAGTTGCAGATTATAAATAAAATCAAATACATATAACAAGAAATGCACAAAGGTGTTTATAGTCTATTACATTACTTATAGAATGTGAAGCGGTCAGTTACACTCCTGTCAGACGCACGACATTATGGTAGGAGCTGATAGTACATTATACCTATTATGTATGCGTACATATACAAGTTTATTTTTAGGGGACCAATAAAGGCACTGAAGTAACAATGTTTATTCTCACTCTAAATGGTACGTTCAGATGAGTATAATTACGTCGGAAACAGCTACATAAGTTACACGGGCTAAAGGCGGGGGCAGAGGGTGACTTTTTTATAGGGTAGATATGCAGTGGATTATACATGGTAATACAATAAAATCTAAAATGGTAAAACTAAACTCTTTTGTTTATAGGTATATACATACATTATAGAAATAACTATTATCATCATAATGTTTATGGCCATTTCAAGTACCTAAAACAAAAACATATTTTGGCCGGCAAGTGTTCTGGTGGCATTTTTTGGGAGGGTATTCCACTAATCTTTACATACTTTGATAGCCCCATACAAATACTGTACGACCATATATCAATAATTTTTTGGTGCAACTGTTACGAATTAACTAAAAAACACCGTAATTTTCAGTGGTAAAACAGTTTGATAGCCGAAACAGAAATTGTTTTTTTTTTTTCATAAACTTGCTTTGGATCTACAAACCTGCAAAGATTCATTCAATTGGGAATGCTTCTTGTCAGACAAGGACAATAATATCAAAATATGGTATTAATGAATGTTTATACACAATGTACAATACTAATTAAAGTGCATACAAATACATTTTGGATTTTGTAATACAGTTAGACTTTGAACAAAACTAAAAAAAATAAAGTTGTTCAATTCAAATGCTATAGACAAATGCAATCGGATTCATCAATTCAAATGAATTAAAACATCATCGGGTGTATTTGTCCGATTTCTTTTCTCCCTGATGTAATAAAAGCCTGTCCCCATCATGTTTGTCATCGTGCTGTTTACTGTTTATACAGCAGAGTATACACGGTTATAGTGTTACTTTTGCTCTGTCAAAATCTAACGTATTCTGAAATAAACAAGTGATAAACCATCTAATCCGTTTTATTTACCAATATAGTAGACTAATTTCAACAAACAAAGGATCATACACTTGGAAACTCGTTACATATGTACTGCAATCTGAACTAAACAAAATGAACAGCCGCCTGCAGATCCGGCATTTTTAACCATACGAAACCTTGAATAAAAAGCTCGTTAAACTATTGTAGGAAGACCGCAAAATAAGAGCGTTGAAATTACATGACACTTTACATACTTTGATGGCCCCATACAAATACTGAACGACCATATATCAATAATTTTTGGCGCAACTGTTACGAATTAACTAAAAAACACCCTAATTTTCAGAAGTAAAGCTAGTAAACCGAAACAGAAATTGTTTTTTTTTTCATAAACTTCCTTTGGATCTACAAACCTGTAAAGATTCATTCAATTGGGAATGCCTCTTGTCAGACAAGGGCAATAATATCAAAATATGGTGTGCACTGAATTGTAAAACAAATATAGTGTAGATTTATAGCATTTAAGAAGGTTATGCCTGTACACATTGGGATAAACATTCTTTATTCTTAAAAAAAAGTACATTTCTCAACTATTCATACGATAACGTAATTCAATTTACTTCAATCTAGCATTAGCTTGCAAATTTGATCATGCTAAGGAATGGTGATTTTTAAGATATTGTTCGCATTTCCGCAAAGATACAAACTTATTAATAATTTAACAATTTTTATGTCGATAAAAGGATGTATTTGAAACATTCGTGCAAAACCTCAAGACATAATCAGTCGAAAATATTGGCATCCTCAAAACCGAAAACTCTTTTTTATTTACAATTTCAATATTTAACTTATATATGATACCTATACTGACACATGTTGTTGAGACACCTGGTAGAAGTGACTAAAAGTAACAGAACCGATTATAATTAATCAAGGAATTCGACAATGTTACTTCCTGTCACTTCTACTTTCAATCTATATACAGACTGTCTTATGAAAAAAGACTAGTCTGTACCGCCTTTATTTACAGGCAGACTTTAAATGAGGTGATAAAATTATTTATATTCAGCGTTTTGAGGTTTTAGGGCCAAGTTTTTTTAAATTAGACCATACTTTTTTATGATTCTGATGGAGAACATTTTTCTGAAAACAACAATGTATCACAAGTATACCTTTACACAAGAAAAAATTCCAAGAAAGTAACAAAATAATTATTTAGTCGTGTGTAAAAATACCACTAGCATTGGAAACAAATGACGAGCACCAAGCGTTATTAAAAATTTATTTAGAAGATAAAGAAAACAAAATGGAACGAGAAAAAGTAAAAAATGATGTATTATTATGTATTAATTGTGCTCCATTTTGTGTTAAACATTGGCGGTATCTTTGCGTAACCCCATACGTTACATTGGATAACATTTCGGGAGGAAGTACAGTAATTTTATTTCTTCACTGAATCTCATCTTCTGGATGCGTTACATAAACTTGATCTTGAAGATATCCCCAAAGTAAAGTGTCCATTGGAGTAATGTCTGGCGAACGTGCCGGCGAAGGAATGGGTCCATATGTCCTAATCCAAGAATCGCCAAATCTTCTGGTTACATACCTCCTATTCAGAGAAGCATTATGAGTGGTAACGCCATCCTGCTGAAATATCACATTCCGAAATTCATTGAGCGATAGCTCTTCAAGAAATTTTTCTAGATCTTCGCGCAGAATTCCGTGGTATTTATGCTAGTATGGTTTACCATAGCCCCATGAGTTTATTGTGTAAAATGCCGCACCAGACATTTACAGAAAATCTGTGCTAAAAATGGCCTTCCACACCCACATGCGTATTTTCCTGAGCCAAATAACGATGATTGTTTCGGTTGAATGTGAAGTTATTGGAAAAACCACACTCATCTGACCATAAAATAAAATTCTTTGGTCTAAATTTTGTCTAAAAAGAAACGACAGAATGTCGTCCAGCATTCAGGATCACCAGCCTCTGTTGCATGCATTTTGCTTGGAATATACAGTTTTACTTTCTCTTTTTTCAAAATTTGCTGCACGTTATCCTTGGAAGTTCCTAAATTAGCAGCAATCTCTCTAGTGGAAGTCCAGTGCTTTTCCTCAATACCTAGAAATACGTAGAGTCGTAGATTTTCTTCCCGATATTGATGCTGCAATTTTTTTTTGAACATATATCCGTAAATTGTTCACTAATCGTTTAAATTTTGATCGACTTGGACGATCTCTGTTTGGATAGCGCTGCGAACAAAGGTTTTCAGCTGGATAAGTAAGGCCGTTCGTTCATTTTAGAAAAAAAAATCAACTTAACAGATCGTGAAACATTTGTTTTTTCCAAACAACTTAATTTATTATATAATATACAAGTTATCACATTGTAGCACCGCAATGCATTTCGATTCCCGCTTGGTGCTCGTCGTTGTTTCTAACGCTAGTGGTATTTTTGCACACGACTAAATAATTATTTTGTTACTCTTTTTTAAATCTTTCTTATGTAAAGGTATTCTTGTGATACATTGTTGTTTTCAGAAAAAAAAATCTCCATCAGAAGCATAAAAAAACAGTATAGTTAATTGAAAAATAAAGCTTGACCCTAAAACCTTAAAACGTTTAAGGGCTATAAATAATTTCATCAGCTGATTTTATAGCCTATATCTAGCCATTTAATTTTCCGTTTCAATTATTAAAATCGGCCTAAAATGAAGGCGCTACGGACTCGTCTTTTTTTATGACACCCTGTGTACGTGTCCTAATCAGATACTGGAAAATAAAAGTCAGGGTCCAGCTTTCTATGCCTATACCCTACGATAGGTGACGAGCTAACCATCCGAAGATGATTTGCGGAGAGGAATACATCAACTACTTCTAGTCTTCAAGAATTATAACTGTAAGATATCAAAAATCAAAACAAAAGTTATGGTATTTGTTGGTAAAGATATAGTGAGATCCAAAATTTGTATTGAAAATACTTGCCTACAACAAATCAGTCACTTTATATACATATCTTGGATGCAATGTGAGGTGGCCCAATAAGAAAAACATTAACAAACAAGAGCAGTAAGGATACTCAACCGAAATATCACAAGACAAGGAGCGCACTAACACCCAGTGAATACGCCAGTGAAGCATGACTGCTAAAATGGAATGAGATTCGTTAAAGGATATGAAACACCAAAATCAGGAAAAAAACAAATAGTTTTCGATATAAAATAAAATCAATCAATATCGCTTGCCAAAGCTAGCAATGTACCAACCACAAGGCAGACGAAGTATAGGAGATACACAAAAGAAGCGGTGTGTTGAGTCGAACCAGGTCATAGGGCCTTCAAACTGGCTGGATCTCCACCTGGTCTTTGATGCTAAGGATCTGAAAACCTTTCATTCAGCACGATGGCAGAGCGGCACAAACCCCAATCTGTGCTTTGTTACAACTGATTCATCGCATAGAAAACTATGGAAGGTTTGCAGATATAGAAAAAAAAATACATTCCCTGTTGGAACAAACGGAAAAATTATATAATGAGTATGAGAAAACTGGAAATCCAGACCTGGGAAGCCAAATACTGCAATCGCTCAATGATGGAAGAAGGGAGGGATGGGAAAGTACGACAGAAAATATGGATTTTACAACCTCCAGCCGAAAGGGATGGGCTCTCCTACGACAACTAGGAGCCGCCACACCTATACTCACCAGAAAACCTGAAGTGCAATGAATTTGTAGACTGCCATAAGATAAATAAAGTAAATAGGGCCTTCCGTGAAGGCAACGACATATTGGAAGAAAAATGTATAATTGTGTACCACTAACTATAAGTAAATCAAAAGTTGTAAAAAAACATTATGCTATATAAATATATGTATATAAATATAAAATGGGCCTGATTGTCGTGTTAAACCTAAAGCAGTAAACGAAGCAAATGATAATTAAAGTTAGTAGCAAATTAAATGAATGTTTATTCACAATGTACATTACTAATTAAAGTGCATACAAATACATTTTGGATCTTGTAATATGGTTAAACTTTGGACAAAACTAAAAAAAAATAAAGTTGTTCAATTCAAATACTATAAACAAATGCAAATCAATTCAAATGAATGAAAAGTGCTACATCATCGGGTGTATTTGTCTGATTTTTTTCTCTCTGACATGTACACTGTAATAGAAGCCTGTCCCCATCATGTTTGTCATCGTGCTGTTTACTGTTTATACAGCAGAGTATACACAGATATAGTGTTACTTTTCCTCTGTCAAAATCTAACGAATTCCGAAATAAACAAGTGATAAACCATCTAATCTGTATTATTTACAAATATAGAAGACTAATTTCAACAAACAAAGGATCATACACTTGGAAACTCGTTACATATGTATTGCAATCTGAACTAAACAAAATAAACAGCCGTCTGCAGATCCGGCATTTTACCCATAGGAAACCTTGAATAAAAAGCTCGTCAAACTATTGTAGAAAGACGGAAAAACAAGAGCGTGGAAATTACATGTGACACTTTAGAATTCGAATTGATCATGCGAATCAGATGGCAGAATACATGTATGTGAAAAATAATCATATAAGTATCAAATACCTATATAATTATTTGTAGGGTCGTAGTAGGTTATGAAATTATTAAAGGGTTCACACAAAATAACTGCTTTGCAGGCAATAGGACAGTACTTTTTTACAAAACTGATTATGAAGAATTGCTGAGACCGATGAACTGATATCACTAATACACAGTATATGAGGATTTCCATAGTTCGGGATTAGTTGGCACTGGTATCCATGTGCTCTCGAAACATATGTACTAAATTAATTAAAACAATTTGTTCTGAATGGAGTTCCCGATATACTATGTATGTATTAGTGAAAACTGATTATGATCACACTTATTAATAGTGTCATTAAAAGCCCAAAACCATTAGAAGCATCTTTAAAATATAAGTTAATAATTTCGAATCCCCTTATTTCTGAAATGTATTGCCTATCGAAAAGCCATAAACCAGTTAAGTCAGTGAGACCAATTATCCCAGGTATTAACTCACCGATCTCCTTAATATCAAAATGATTAGTCAACGAACACCAGAATCTTCCCGTAACAGATTTTAATTTGTAAGTTCCTTACAGTTCTTTTCAATAATAAAAAAATACAACTAGTAGACGTAGGAATTCTTGTACCTTTGATGGTTATTCACTTTTTCCAAGTGTGCCTGTGCCAAAACCTATGGAATACTTAAAACCTTTGTTGAAAATTAGCGGAATTTCAAAATAGAAAATTCAAAAGTACATTAAACTCACCCTAATGTCCCAGAATTGTTTTCAGATAGATTTCTAACCGATTTATAACTTTTACGAACAACAAGAAGAGACCGCAATGGGTAATTGACTAATCAGCAGTGGCCGAACATGCTCTCCAGGATGAAAATTACATCATTTGTTTTGAAAACACCGAAGTTCATACTGAATAATTTCTCGCCACTGAAGATGTTTGCCGCAGTTATAAATGAAACGTTTGGAAAAAATTTCAATGGACACGGTCCTTAAGCCCAGAAAATAAACAGAAATTCATTGAATACCGGTCCTGAAAGTCTTTCCTTCCTTATACACAGTTTAACAATACATGTCTTTTTGTTTAGATATTACTCAAAATAAAAAGCGTTAGAGCACTCATCTTCCTAATATTAATTTTTCCAGAAAATATTCCTAATTTATGGGTTACTTATAATAACAAAGAATCTCTAAAGCAAAAATACTGAAACAGTTGCCTTCCGTCCCACACAAGAAGCGTATACAATCTCTAAGCGATAATAAATGTCACAATAAAATTGCCAAACCTAAATGATATTGTCATTAGGTATAATGGGTTGCAATAGCTTTCTTGTATCAATACATATGAAATAAGAAATAATAGAGGGATATTTTTTGTTTATGTATTAACATAAACTTACTTCAACAATATTGTAACAACATTGTTTCTTTTATACAACTTCTAGTGATTCCATTTATTATACAACGATGAACAATAATTTATGCTTGAATAAACAGCGTACCGAAATTTGGTACAATACATAATAGTGTAGCCGTGTTGAATTTGATTTATTTCTGTTGTTAGTTAAATGGATTTCATTTCTAGAGTACTAGTTACTTGACAACGCTTTTTTTGGAAGATTTGAAATCGTATATGTTATGGTGTTCCCAATTTTTCACCATTTCCCAAATTAAAAAAAAAAACTACTGCGTAATGAATTGCATTCCATTATGGCACTCCGAAAGCTTTAGATTGTGCTGTATCTTCCTCAATCAATTTGACCTCAATAGAATTTCTAGCCCGTAAGATCAGTATAACACAATGAACAAGCTCTATTTTCAGGCGGTTCTATAATCGTGAGGAATGCACGTTCAGAAATGGAACAAAAGTACCGAAATAGAACGTAGTAGAGCCGCGAAAATATAACCGCGCAAGTTTTCGATATAAATAACGCAAACATCAAACAACGTAGAAAGGAGATTTGAAGTCGCTACGGACATCTTGACTTCATATTGATACTATGAACTTAGTGTGAACTGTTCTTTATTACAACAAAGTAGGTAGCCTAGTGTATATATATAAACAAAAACTATTATTTACTTTTTAATGATTTTAACTGTAACTAAACAAAGGGGCATCATTACCGTGGTACTAAAGAATTTTGCCAGTCCTCTCTATACACATTGTCAATTTTCTTCAATTATTTCTGGGAATGAAGTCAAAAAAGTTTCTCCGCGTCTTCTTGAAGTTACAATATTATCTTTGTTCAAACAAGGAATTGGTGATGCTTGTGAATTTGTAATTAATGCGCATATCCAGTTTGCAATCAATTCGAAAAAAACTCATGTTTTATTGTTTCAACGCTTAAAATTTCAAAGTGATTTACATGAATTCCTTATATTTTTGTAAACGTCAGTTTTGGTTACATTTTGTATACGAGGTTAGGTGTGTTTAGTTGTTAGCTACAGCGCGACACTAAGGTACTCGAAGAAATCTGCTTCACTGTTTTGTGGTGCGATTTCCTCTACAAAATTTTCATTTTTTGCTTTTCTTCTGAGTCCATGTACCTAATATTTATTCATCATCACTGTACCTACTAGTGCCAAATAATTTAGCTCGACGTCACTCGAATCACGCTTTCAATGACTGACTTCTTAAAAATATAAACAGGGGCAATAAACAGAATATTCTAACGTAAGTAATTCTAACCATATATTAAACTCACATCTCTTGGTAATTTTTGACACTTCTATTTTAGTAAACCACAATGCGTAGGTAGTAAATTGCTTCCAAATTCAGGAATTATTCTAACTATTGCTGATGGATTAGCAACAAACAAGTCAGCGTTTTAGTATGAACAACCAACTATTTATCAGAGTTGAAAATTCTTTTTGTTCGAACATTAGTAACCGCCTCCAACGATTGCTAACCGTTGTTTGCACAAAGCTATTATATATGTTGTAGTGAATTTTGGCAAATTCAATTACTCTTTCAAATGGCATAAAATTATTAGGTGCACTTTTCAGGCACCCACAGGATTCAACTTTAAATAAATAACAGAATTTGTTACATGTGCAACTTGCTTGTACTAATTAATGAAATAATATAAATGTGTTTCATAAATCACAGTTGTTGAACAAAAACTTTTGCATCGCTTATTACTTGAGGACAATGAAGTGCAGATTTTTTCTAATTTCCTATCAAAAAATATCACGACTGGGCGTAAAATGTCCACAAAAATCCCATTTCTAAGATGAGTTTCTTATTTTTTCTGTAACAGATGCTTAATATCGCCATATTGAATCTTATAAATTCCAACAACGGTTTAACATCACACAGTTTGAAAGTCATTTCTTTGAGAAACGGGCAGGTAGGTAGATTACGGTTTCGGCAATGAATTGAATGAAGAGATCATACAGAATAGATTTCTTGCTCCCCAGATATTGCTCCAATACAATTCTTCTATTGATATTTAACTTTCTGGTAACAGACTAATAACATACCCAGAGGCAGGACGCCTACATCATTCATTAAAAGCTTTCGTTGACAGACTTTACTTATGTCAAGATGTAAACGAATAATATCTTGAACATTTACTGTCTGCATTTAATTTTGTTTGCCGAAAATTCAAAAATTGATTACAGTGAACAGAATCCTTATTTGCTTTTCGCGTATGTATCTCCATCGTTTTAGAATAAATAAATCATATAATGCAGTTATCTTTGTTTCTAACGAAAATACTTTTCGAAAAATGCAAAATAAATCCTTGATGCTCAGGTAGCGAAATAAGTTCGCGCGGTTTTTGTATAAAGTAGAGTACCACGAATACTTTTTTAAGTTGTTGACCGAAAGCACTTGCATGTTATCTGTCACTCCTTTAATATGAATCCTCCTTTTATCAGATGAATTTTGTGGATTTTTGTTTAATTAATAATAGTCGCCTTTAACCCATAGGGAATGGCAGCAGGGTGTGGCCTGCACTGCTAGTAGCCTTTCGGTACTCTAGGGCTGTAACGTGGCAAGCGCCGACCGCCTATTATTACTTATTACCCCAGTATTTGACTTCCAGGTACTCATTTTTACAGCCTGAGTCGAGCCGTGCCCGAAAAAAACGCCATCGATGTTATTGGCGGAGTCGGGAGCATCGAACCCGGAACCTTCCATTTAGTAGTCTAGTAACCAACCCACTAGACCACTACGGCCTTTGTTTAATTCCTATTCTTAAATAATTGAAAATGGCAACGAGTAAAACTTTAATTCTAGGTTGTTTACTCTATGAGTACAAACTTGGTACCAAAGCGGCAGTGGCGACGCGAAAAATATGTACCACATTCCCCACATGAACCCGTAAGTGATCGAACAGCAGAGAAGCGGTTCAAAAAAATTTCTTCGGAAGTTCTCAGCTTTCCCGATGAAGCACGCTCTCGGAAACCAAATATCATTAACAACGAGGATATTCAACAGGTTGTGGGGAAAAATTTCAGTGCAACGTGCCTAGAGCTTGCAGAAAGGTTCAATCTGAGTGATGAAACCATTCGTTTGTAACTTCATCAGCTAGGAGAGACGTGGATGTTAAGCAAATGGGTTCCACGTGAATAATTAAACGATAACAAATTAAGTCGTCTTACCATTTGCTCGGGAAACATTTCACGCAACGATATCGAACTAATTCTATATCGGCTGCTAACCTGCGACGAAAAGTGGATATTATACTCAAATTCTAACCGGTCGTATCGTTGGTTATCGCCTACTTATTCAGTACCAGACACTCCCAACGCTTCCTTGCACCCAAACAAGAGTAGTTATGTGTTTGGTAGACAACAAAAGGAATTGACCATTGTGAGTTTTTGGAAAGGGGTTAAACCACCACTGCTAACTTGTATTGTATTTTCCTTTTGTCTCCTGATAACTAATATGAAGCATAGACAGTTCAAAACTCGAGTTGATGTAATAAATACAGTCCGTCAATTTTTTAATTCAAAATCCATAGAGTTCTACAATAGCGGCATACATAAATTGGGGTCACGTTGGCAAAAGGTCAGTAATTACTTCGATAAATAATAGTGCATTATTGTTTCTTAATAAATATTTAATATTGCACCATCAAAAACCACACGAACTTATTTGGTTACCTCATACTTATCCAAGCTGGTGGCATCTGGAAAACACCTCTTACGCAAAATAAATCAAATGGGTTTCTTTGGCATTTTAAGCCAAACCCCGCCAACCAAATATGTGTCCATGGTATACACTAAATACATCTTTGCATACTCTACATTTTGCTGTGCGATAAACGAATTCTATTCTATCTATGATTTCAGAAATACTTAAGTACGGTTTACCTTACCCATACTCCAACAAGAACGTTTATTCTGGGGAAAACACCAAACAAAAAGAATTGTTTGATGTTAAAACTTTTTAAGCAAACAAAAGGCTCCCGGGATATCCAAATATTCAATATACAAATAAAAACCTTTGATTCATTCCATTAATATGCAGTTTGTGAGTAAGCTGGCAGTGGTACCTTTCGTGTATGGATCCCAATATATAGTACACTCAAATAAAGTAATACTGTAGGAGTATATAAATACCTGCATTCTTACACAAAGTAAATGAGAACGTTGTAGGCGAAAGTGTACTTAAGAAGTTTCAGCTAAATATTTATTTTGTCACTTAATGCGTACGAAAATAGTAGGAACCGCTATTGCTGCTCTCGGGTAACTCAATGCAACAAAATTAGAATGAATGTAACCCAAGAGTAACATTCTGCTCTTGACAGTTACGGTTTATACGAATATATGTTGTTATTTGCAATTTAAATGGATAATGTAGGTATTCATAAGAGTGGTATTACTACCTTAATACTTATTTAAACAATACATATACACAGCTTGTTTCTTTTGAGTTACTTTTCTTAAAATATATAAAATCTACACACAAATATCTATGAAATGTAAATACATAAATATTACCTCTATATATGCAGAAACAAACTGCACACGCATCATTCCCGACACTATGGGAGTGAGTAGCGGGTATTGTGTAATAAATTTTATTTTATTAGTACTTTAATTTAAAAAAAAATTGCTTTTATTTTAAAAGATATCTATTTATAATAATTACACTGGTCAACAAAATTTCAGATATATTTTGTCCCGGGAGGTAAAGTGGGTGAACTTGGTAGTACTTATTTCATACCTGTTTTCAGAATTTTTCTATCAGGAAGGATTTCAGAGTGACAAAGCAATGAAATTTTGTGAAAGTACAACATATTATAATAAATATATATAAATCACCAACCACGTACAAGGTGATATATTTACTTGGAAAACGTGCTAATATATGACTTTCGGCTGTACTTCGCACTAGAAACATCTCTCTTCAGCGTCCAGCAATAGTTTGCCAACATAGCGGGGCTCCATTTGCCTTGGTGTTATCAGCACTTTCATCGTCGCTTAGTGTCATGTTTTGTGGAGGTTTAGGCACAGGTAATTCCGGACTGTGAGGTACTGGCCCCAGTGCAGGTGGAATATTAGGATATTTTACAGTATGTTTGGATTTAGAAGTCGTACCACTTATATACAAAAATAGGAATCGGTAATATGATCTAATGGTTCCATCCAAATCATAGGAATAGCAAAAGGCATTGGTCGTTTACCTTTTGCCCACGCTGTAAGAATACTGACACACGTAACACAGCAAATATGGGGAGGCCAGCTTTTGTCTTCATCACCTACTTTACACTTGAAATACTGCTCATAGCACTTTTTAAGGAGAGGTGTGAAAGACCGTTTTTGACATTTAAATGTCAATTCCCCGCAAATGTAGCAAAAAGAGTTCGGGTGGTTTACACATTTCCTTGGCATTTTTACAGGTGATCAAATGTTCGCTGTTTCACTACACTAACTTGAACGCACGACAACGCAACACTCTTTAAAACGTTAACAACGTTAGCGTATATGTACATTCACCGAGCTCTGGCCGACAACTGAAATAACAAGAGATGCTATCTAGAAATGGGAAATGCAAGTCTTAACACGTCAAGACATGTTCAAACATTAACTATTGCATGCTGCTCGACCAGTTCCGAGCTCTAAGCGACAACTGAAATAACGTCAAGACATGTTCTCTTATACTACATATCTATACATGCATATTTTAGGTGGATAAGCGAATATCCTGGAACATAAAAACTAAGGGTGATGGAGAAATTCTGAAAACATAATCGATTTCAGCATGCAAAAGTGTATGGGAATATATGGGCATTTTTGTGCTTGGGACAAAAATCTTGTTAACCAGTGTTATTTTTTTGTTATTCTAATAAAAGTCAGTTGCTTAGCTTTTTTAACTCTTTTTATATCCATGTGGTCCTTCAAATTTGAATACTATAAACTAACCCTGTCACCCTGCTCTGCACGTTCAACTGATTTGTTACCAGTAGAAAACACATGAGCGTTAAAAGCAATACAAGTATGTATAAGACCTGTGTGAGATCGATTGTGATACATATATCACCAAAACAAGAGCAAAGACTGCCACTAAACAACTTCTGAAAATGACAGAAATGGAACAGAAATGGAAGGTCAATTACAGATCATACACTCCATGACATAATGAGAAGCCAGGATATCAGAAATGTTTGCGGCATTCTATATGTCATAAGGTAGTCTAGAGTTAAAAGTGGATCATCGAGAGATCAAGTTAACAGAATGACCGATGATCGACTCATAAAAGATGCAAAAGAATTAAAGCTGAACGCTTCAAGGCCAGCCGAAGGAACTGATAAGAAGCGCTGGTAGGAAAGCTAAACATCAGGGTCAAAGCTCAGGCTATAACCTTCAAGAAAAACAAGATAATGTGTGATATCAGGAAGAACATGAAAACTCATCATTGAATACCATTGGAATAAGAACACAAGATACTATTCCATTGCCAGCTTCAACTAACCGATTAAATTTTAGGTGACATACGCATAAAGGTGTTACAGCATGCAATCCAAAACTTGCAAAATTCCCTACCCACGCGATTATTATTTTACTTTATTAATTAATAATGACTTATCAAAATTCATTAAAAATAATAATGATAAAATTCATATAAATAAAAAACCTGGTGTCTATCAACTGATGTGCAGATGCGGGAAAGTACATGTTGGTAGAGATGGTTAAAACTGCTCTTTTCTCGGAACTGCTCTTTCTGCTCCTGCTCCGATTAGTTGCTCCGAAGAGAAAATGCTCTATTTCATATTTTACGTGCGGTTCGTGGTTCGTTGGACCGCTCATATTTATAGGTATTTGAATTCAACAGTTGAATATTTTTTTATATGCGAAATAAACTTAAATTATTATTGAAATAAATCTATTTTTTTGGATATCAATTCAATATTATATTTGCTGTAAGTAATAACGACTGTACCTATACAGAAAATAAATAATAAAATAAAATTTCTATTTCTTTTAATAATTATATTAAAATATTTTTATATAAAAATAAAAATAATTAATAATTATTGTATATGAAAATATTACATTTTTAACCTTTTAAACCGCACATCACAAATGGGAAATACTTTTTCTTTCAAAGTTTGGGCAATACAGTTAAAACATAATCATGCAAGATCCCAAATGGGTTCAATGACGTATAAAAGATGAACTATTAAATTAATAAATTAGTAAGTATACATTAACAATATATATATTTCACGTGACGTGTTACAGGCGCTTGGGATTTAGTAAAACATATTGTTGTTTATCGTCTTGTAATTTAAATTATTCTCGAATCTCCCTATTAGGTAAAAATGTAGCAGATTAAGACTATATCATAAAACTATACATATGCTCTTCCAGTATATTTTTTGT
>JARFOC010000546.1:442688-453049 GCA_031763485.1 Osmoderma eremita
TGTTCTGGAAGAGTTTTTAGAAAATTTAAATTTGGTAGAAAGAGGACATTTCTATTTTCAACAAGATGGAGCTCCTGTACATAATTTGGTTCGCACGGCACAGGTATTGACCGAGATTTGTAGAAACAAGTGGATTGGTACTAATGGTCCAAGTAATTGGCAGCCACGATCTCCCGATCTATCCCCACTGGATTTTTTTCTTTAGGGATATAAAGGGTTCTCTGTATAGACAGAGATATAGAAATGTGCAAGAACTCCAACATGCCATTTGAGAAACGTTGGGAAATATAGACCGTCGTTTAATTCATCATTCCGTAAAATCCGTTGTGAATAGGTGCTGAAAGTGTATCGACGAAAACGGAAATGTATAACGGAGGTGTATAACACCTGTTGTAGCTTATTTTCATATGTTAATTCGTAATATGTTAATAATCTGTCATAATATGTCAATATATTCCTCACAACCCTGATTCTTTTTTTATGATTTAAAGAAATTGTTTATAGGGATTTTAATTAACATTTAACAGTTCTGTAGAATTGTATTATTTATTTTCATTTGAGACAAACCAAGCCTACTGCGATTTTGAATGCAAGAAAACTGTATTACGCGTATTAAAATAGAAACCCTCGTAACTTTTTGAGTATTTACATTAGGGCAAAAGTGTATTAAGGCTTTTAAATTAAATATTATTTGTCTTTCCAAATATTGAAACACATACAGGGTGTTCAATTTAAAAAAATACTAAATTTTAAATTATCTTAAACCCGCATCATTCAACTGCTCTTTTCTCAATTGCACCTTAAACAACACTAAAAACACTGAATCATTGCTAATTTAACCGAACCTGTAGCATTAATAATAAGAAAGTTAGCAATAGTGCCCCGAAATTTTTGAACACCCTGTATAGTTGTTAGGGCTCGTAAATATATAAATAAATATATATTTTAAAAAATTAAACAAAAGCTTTATATAAAGCGCACTAAAAAAGATAAAACAAGTATTTTTGTTAACTTGTTATAAAGCGGAAGTTTTTTCTTAGACTTCTTAGTTCACTAAGAAACAACAAATTATTAATTTTAATAATAATCCAAGATCATATTGTGTTGTCATCGGATATACGCAAGTATGCAAATTTTTAAATCGATAGGACGTTCCGAAGTGTGTTAAAATTGCCATAGAAGATCGGATTACATACATACAAATCAAGTTACTATAAAACTTTTAATAATAAAAACCATCCTGGTTGCAAATGTAGTATATCTACGCTCTACACTCTCGCTTCTCTATTAGTCCGATTTGGCAGCGTTCTAACCATAATACATTTAAATGCATTCTAAATAAAAATTGTAAATATGCGTATGTATATTTAATATTAACAGAACTGAAGGCTAAACCAAGGCGAACTAACGATGTAAATAATTGGAAATTCAACCCACAAACCACAACCAAATATAAAAAATACGCAATACCTAAATGTCAGGCATGTAACTATTTCTACGTATCAATAGAATTATTTTGAATTAATATTGGGGACAATGTAATACACTGTCAGAATAGATGATAAATTGCCTGGAATTTTCGTTTTTTTACATATACAAAAAATTGTAAAAATTTCAGCAATCTACAATGGTTTATTGAAATTATCCTTCTTTCTGTTGACATCTTTCATTATTATTTTGATCCTCAATGTTCCTAAATATATTTGTATGCGTTAGCTCTGCTTCGGACTTAAAATAACATAAGCAATTATCCTGCAGAAAGGAAAAAATATCCTTTGATCCGGATTTATTAGGATGTTATTTATTGAATAAAAAGAAGAAATAAGAGAGAAGCCTCATTCGGAAAGTAATAAATTATATAAATATGGGGAAAAATACAGCCTGTGCAACTTTAAAAAATCTAAACTATTATTCGCCCATCTTTTGTTTCTGAAAGTACAGCATTCTGTCTTACCTGATTAAAACAGCACGAAAACTGTAGCAAATTTGTTTTTGAATTTTTTTTATACTTTCATTCTCACGGAAATAAGTGCACAATTAAAAATCAACAAGCCTGCATTTCAGAAATATTTTTCTTTTTATTCATTGCAAAAGTTACCATGCACGTCAGCATTTCAAAATTTGAACCGCGGACATAAAAAGGTTCACCACCCCTGTCCTAGCCGACGTTTTTAACAATGTGACGAAACGACAAGACCCTGACATATTTGAGAATATATTTTAATATAAAGAATTTTTTATTGCCTCCGCACTTACACACACCCATTCGCATAATCGTATGTATTTACGTACTTCCTGTTGCTATCTTCATCCGGAAGCACAGTAGACTATCTATGTATAAGTCGCTTTACATACCTAACGTATGGAGGTACATACACACATAAGCATTAACATACCTAGAAGTATATTATTGTGTCTATAAAAAAAATAAACCATAAATAAACATGTTTTGCTTCAGGATGTAATTATTTTTTATGAAGTAAAATCTCGGGTCAAGTTGTAGCTTCAATGAAATAAATCTCAGTGCTCTGTATGTTATTATAAATACTTGTCTAAAGTACATAAACCAACGAAATACTGCAGAACACTAGGCACGGTTTTTAATCTTCGTATATATTTATATTGAAGCACGGGAAATAATTGGCAAATTAGCAAAACGCATTCGTGTCTAAACAAAGACCTGTATATTACTCCAAATTTTTCCCATTCCCACAGCAATTATGTTTTACGACAACAGACTTTTTTATGAATACGTTTCTGGTCTGGTGGATGTTCAAATGTTTCGCCATGACCAGATTTCCCCTATAAAATGTGCGTATATTTGAAAAATAAATAACCTATATGGGACATGTTAAATAAACTCATATAGCATAGTTTGTTTATAATTAATTAAAAATGGCAAACTTATTATAAATATCACTAACCATGCGCAAAAATAGAATCTGTTTATCGTAAATACATATGTGAAATATTACACTTAGAGCAAGTAAGTAATATATAAGAAATATGTTCGCAGTATCTTACATGGTATACTGTTAACTAATAAATACTAAGAAATTATTTTATGTGCTATTCCGACATAAGAAATCCTGCATAAATACATAAATTCTCATAATTAAATGTGTGTATAATATAGATTTTAAAAAAATAAGAATAGTGACGAAATTCTATTTTAATTTTACATTTAGTTAAGCTCTCTAGGAATTTTGAATATGTACTAATTGTGAAATTTATTACAATTCATGATTGTAAATTAAATTTGGAAAACGGATCAATTATTATTTCAAAATAATCGCTACCCCCAGGAATATATAATGAACGATGTGCAAATGTTTTAGTTTTAGTCAACGCAATTGTCTAAAAACTGATTTACACACCATTTCATTCAAAGTAAAACTCTTTTCAAATATAAATCCCTATATACAGACAAGTAGGAAAAGTGTAATGTTGGCTTTACTAAAGCAACAAGATAAAAGTTCTTAAATTACTATTAATATAAACTACTGTTATCAAACACAATCGTTTGATTACTTAAACTACTAAAACAATTAAACATTTAAAAGAATATTTGACAACGTTCCATTAAATACAATGAGCAGCTTCTACAGATATAAACACAGAAACAAATGTTGCATCTGATGAAAGTATCTGCAGAAAGTGACGATCATTTACCATTTTTGAGTAAGAATTGTATCGTGTTTGCTTCTGCGGTAATTGCAAATATACTTTTACACGTTATACGTACAAATACTTATTTCACGATATAAAAAAATTAAGTAATTTCGGAAAACAATAAAAAATGATTTTATTGATTCAGTTCTCTATTGTCTCTTCCTAACAATATTCGCCAGATATAACACGTAATAAATAAACGATACTAGGGATAGGTAGTCGTGTTTCTATACACTTAATGTTTATATTTTGTTTAATTTTATAATAGTCACTCAAAATCCGCACAATAATGATAAATTTGAGATACATATTTTAAAGTAACTTTGAGAACGTGGGAGCGTGAAAATACGGTATTGATACTGGTGTTAAAGCAGAGCCCTATATAAAATGCAAACTGATAGAGATCGCTATAAAAATAACAAAATGTGACAGATAAAATTGCAGCAAGAAAATCGACTATATGTATAAGCACAAATCACAAATAAGAACAAATACATCTTCTTTCATAATTTTTAGCAAATATTATTGATTTTTGATATCAAGTCATTTTAGCCACATTGTTCGTTCAAGAATTTTAAATATCTTGATGCAAATATTGCGAAATACAAACAAATATATCTATATGCAGTACCAGAAATCTGCAGTGGGTGCTAATATACGAAGAACAACATCATATCTTTTTTTGTAATGTAAAATTTGTTCAATATCCAGATGGAAAGAATGAGTATAATTTTTACCTGAAGTTGTTGGTATGTACACATAAAAGGAAAAAATGGTAGGAATCACTCATAAAATTCTACGCGAAAAACTGCGGCGAAAAGTTGTAAATAAATCATGACGATCAAGACTAGGGAACCAAATAGTTTTCAAATTGAAATATGTATATATATATATATATATATATATATATATATATACAGGAGAAGAGTACATATTTTAAAGAAATCTAAAAACGTCTAGAGTATATATTCTCTCATTTATTTATGTATTTATTGTATATAGTGTGGGATGCGCGACCGTGTTATGCGCCAAAAATCGAAACACATCAATAAACTAGAGCACAATAACGAATCGAAGATAATACAATGTTAATTCGCTTAATTGTGTTCGTTCCAAACTGTTTCACGAAATTTCTACAAGACAACCACCTGTCATTGGGGCAGCCCGAGTATTTGTGTAACTGTCATATACGTGAGTGTATGCGTAAGGGCACAGCCTTCTTGTATAATATTGATTTTCTCCGTGCATTGCGGATATTTGAAAGTGTAACTTGGGAAGATACCGACCAACGTATATATTCGGTTACCGCCGAATCAAATCGGCCCAAAAAAATTAAAAATATATCTCGCAATAATTTCAGCGGCCGCGAGAGTCTAGATCAGTCCGACAGGTTTTTGGACGCCGATATATTTTTTGCTGTCGGGGGATCAGTCCATTAGAAAACACCTCTCTCCTGTCCCGTTTGTATGTATATCGATATAATGTATATATACACATATTCGTCTGTGTATATGCGAGAGAGTAGAGAAATATCGGTGGTGGTGGTGGTTAGACGTGTGAACATGCCAGGTATATATATTTCAGCATCCTCGCGCTATTACATTACAACACACATTTTGGAAAAAGAAGCGCGTATATTTAAAGTACTTACTTGCCCAATTCTTCTTTCAACTCGTAATTGTCGCTAAATCTGGTACAGGCTACGGGCACAGCCATAGTTAACTACCGCAGTGCCACAGAGCTAAAACCTACTGTATATTTCTCGCAGGCACAAACTAAATGGACGAGTGTACATGCGCGGACAATAACTGCTCGATAACGCGGCACTAGTAGAAGCAGCAACCAGCAACGGACTACTCTCTCTCCGCGGCGGTCGGCGCGACTTCGCCGATAGAAACGCAGAACTGGCCGATCGACAACGACGCCCAAACTCGACAATTATCCGTATTATTATTGCTAGTTCGTCCGCCAATATCTAGGAAGCTGCTGCACTGCACCAAGGCTTTCAAACATATAAAGGCGATTGTATAATGGGCTATTTTTAAAACGGTGTGTCCAAATCGCAGTCAGTCGAGACGGGATCCGCGAAAGTCGAATCTTTTGCGACGACGGCGAGCAGATACCGAGAGCTGGAAGTTGTTCTGCTGGGGGACATAACCTAGAAAATCAATATTCTACATCGTGTTTACGCCACCGCGACGAACAACGCTGCCTTCCTTCTAGTGCGCTAAATTGTCGATAGATAGCGCTTTAGCAAAAAAGGCGAATTTTCGCCGCAGGATTATTCCTTACACCAATGCAGTTAGCGTTGTTAAAACTAATAATACACCTAAGACAATATTCATTTTTAATTACTTAGATTAGTCATCTGTAAATATAAATAAAAAGAAAAGTAATTTATTTGCTGAAACAATAAAAGAGCGCCGACGCACTATAGGGGATATTATAAGAAATATTTTTGTATACTTTTAGATACAATGCACTGCTAGGGAGGGAAAACGAAACACTCACAATAATACCAATCAACACATTCTATAAAATCGGTGATTGTAAGACATAGGTTACGTGATGCACTGGTGTATCACTATTTTGAAATCGATCAAATCGCTTTTGAGAAATTAACTTTTTTCAATAACTAATTCTGAGATACAAAACAGAGGCATCACAAGTGCCAAAAACAATTAACCGTAAAAATGCCATTATCGGCGCATCGTTTAGTGCTGGAATCACCATACTAGCAAAAGCAATGAAAGGGGTGCAAGCATTAAAGACGGACTCGAGTTTCTGGCTACCAGGCGTCATCAGCGTCTCTCCGAATGGAATGGTGATTCCAGCAATACACCATGCGCCGATAATGGCATGTTTACGGTCAAAACAGAAGCGTTTAAAATAAAAAACACTGGATATTTAAGAATGAACACCATTTTCAAAAACCGCTGAAACACATAAATTTTTGGTGGAAGAGAAAGAACTATTGGACAACAGATGATCTTCAATCCCGCCGCCGCAGAGATGCCAATCCCAAAAAATTTTAAATAAATTTTATTGAGTGATAGCTAGGGATGCCCACAAACATCACAACATCGATGTTAACATCGATATTTTCCGATGTTTCACAAATATGCAATAAAATGGTAACAATAGTGAAGTATAAAATCTTTATTATTCATATAATTAGGTTTAACAAGTATTATATATTTGTAATTATTAAAATTTACATATGCCATAATTTTTTATTGAAATCTTGAAGAAACATTAATTTTGAAAGTTTGTTCCCTTTTAACTGAGATCTTTGCTGAGTGAGTGTTAAATCAGCTTTTGAAAATAACCTCTCTGATGTTGGATGTTGCCACTAATGACAAAAACCTTGGAGCAATTTTGGTCAATCTTGGATAAGCTGACTTTCCAAATGGCTAGACGATTTTCACTGAATTTTGCCAAAGAACCGATTTCTGTAGAAATGCCTTCATCACCATCATCTTGAGAGCACCAAGTTGCTTCAAACATTTTGTGATGGTTACTCGACAATCTAAATTCTTGCGTAGCAGCAGCAGCTTCAGGTTCATCAAGGTCTTGGGGATCATCTGTAATTATTTCCATATTATTAATATTTTCATAATTTTAAGTGCTCAATGTTTACCTTCCTGTGATGATGTTTCTGATATAGGATCTAAAATAGCTTTCCCACTTTCCTGCTTTATCACTTGGCGATTTTTTGGACGGCCTGTGAGCAAGCCATTATTTTGAAAATAAACGCCATCATCAAATAAAAATGAAGGATTATTGGACTTGGTTCTCACAAATCCTACCTGTAATCTTGACGTGCTACATCAACAAGACCCACTTGTACCAGAAAATGAGCATCATCCTGCTTTACGAATAATACTGAGCTTAAATGCAGTTGTGAAATCACCTTCCTTTCCTTCCAACGATAATTCCAGAAAAACCAATTTTGATATTTTGTTTGAAGACTTGAGTGAAACCGACTGGTCCATCATCGAAAGCTATACTAATGCAGTTGATGAGTTTTATAGTATGCTCATCAGTATTTTTGACCGATCAATTCCTAAAACTAGAAATATTAACCTTACTTATTCTCCTTGGTTTACCTACAAGATTATAGAACATCTAAAATCAAAAGAACATTACTGTAAAGAGTGGAAACGTACGAATACCTGCTCACATCATAACGATTTCAAACGTTTGCGAACCCTATTAAAACACGAAATGAAAAAGGCATTCAAGAACCATATTATTAAAGTTGAAGGCTGCTTTATAAAGGATCCGAAAAATTTTTGGCAATATGTGAATGAAAAAAGGTCTTCTTCGCATATACCTGGACATATTACGGGCATTTAGTACTCATTTTAGTCAGTCACTTCAAGTTAATTCATTTAATATAACATTACCATCTAAGTTTAGCATTGTTAATGTATTTGATATCAGACATTTCACAGAACTTGAAGTTTTAAGTAGTATTAGACACTTAAAATTACAGATGACATCAGGCCACGACAATGTTCCTAGTTATCTCATACGTAAATGCGCTTCACACTTAGCACAACCGCTTACATACCTTTTTAATTTATCACTAAAAACTTCCACCTTTTCACAGCTGTGGAAACTTGGACGAATCATTCCAGTATTCAAGAAAGGAGATACCTCGAATATTCCTAATTATAGACCTATATTCATATTGTCTAATTTTGCTAAAGTTTATGAACACGTTTTGTATACACATTTTTAAAAATGTAAAATCTCTTATTTCCGAAAATCAATATGGTTTTATGACAGGTAGTTCGACAGAAACCAATTTAGTTCAAAGCACTCAATACATTAGTGAAAAATTAGATAACAGGAGACAAGTTGATGTAATTTATACAAATTTGTCGAAAGCATTTGATCTTATTGATCATTCACATTTAATACAGAAACTCGATTCTTTTGGCCTTTCTTGCAATCTTGTGAAATTATTATCATCGGACCTGAAAGATAGATTTAATTATGTTGTGTATAATGGATATACCTCAAGTAGCTTCAGAGTTTGCTCCGGCGTGGTATTGGTAGTGTTGCTTGTATTGAACTGCAGTCAAATCTTACTAAGATATATCGGTGGTGTGTGGACAATGGTCTAAAAATTAATATTGATAAATGTGTAGTTGTATCATGCACATAGTTATGTGGCTCCATTATAAACCAATATGGAATAAATCATATTACTGTCATCAGAAAATCAATATTTAAAGATCTAGGAGTTCTCTTTGATAGTAAATGATCACTTTCTGAGCACATTAATTCAACTTGTCGCTCAGTATTAAAGAGCTTCGGGTTCTTGATCAGAACGTGTCGCAGTTTCCAAAACCCTATAACTTTAAATACATTATATTGCTCACTCGTAAGAAGTAAATTAGAATACTCATCAGTCATCTGGTACCCGGTATACACTTACCTCATATTATCACTGGAACGAATACATAAGCATTTCTTAAAATACATGTCATTTAGAATTGATGGTACTTACCCAAGTAGAGGCACACACTATGGTCATCTTCTTCAACAACATAATTTTACATCAATAGAACAAAGACGGAAAAGATATAGTGCGTCATTTGCATTAAAAATACTGCGACACAAAATTGATGCACCTAAATTATTGTCGCTATATACTTTGTCAAAGCTAGCCATAACACGCGTTCTACTGAAAGTCTGCACGCTCCTAGATACAACTCCAATGTTTTGAGAAAAGCTCCATTGACACACATGATCCGAAATCTGAACACCCTTTACCCTGATCCATTTATTTAATTAAACTAGTCTATTTATATTTTGTTTTTAGTTATTTTTATAGTATACCACATATTATTATGCCGTTAATGTTATGTATTAATTGTATTTGTTACTGTACCAGTACCCGATTCCTTCTAATCTCTACCCTTTTTTCCATTCTGGCGCGTAATTTAAACTTAAATTACATTATCAGTTATGGAAAATGTGAGGTTATCATAAACTATAATGTAAAATCCTATTGCATTATTTTTCTATGCGGACATTTGAAAACTTTTTGCCTGCGTAAATCTGTCGTAAATTTCAAACAACCATAAGCCGATATATTTTCTCCTATAGCTTCCAACGTTGTATTCTTAAAATCAACGGACTTTACACATACATATTTTATTTACATTGCAAGCTTATGTAGTCACAGAAGAACAACAAATTGAGTACATCCCTGCGCGTAATAACTTCTGGCCTTTTCGCTAGAGTAATCTAGTAACCTCAATCTAAGAAATACAGAAATATATACGTCATGTGTCAACGTAGAATATGCAAACTAATTTAAAAAAACTAAGCATCCGCAAATTATTTTCTTTATAAAAAGAAACAATACATCCATGTTTTTAAAAAAACACCGATGTTTTCAAATCATCGATACATCGTGTGCATCCCTAAGTGATACTCATTTAAATCTGTGTAATTTGACATGTAACGTCGTATTTGTTACTGCATATATGTTAAAAACATAAATATAAATTCTGTAATATACATAGTGATGTGGCAATAAAATTCATTTATTCAAAATGTTGGTTAGATAGATCTTCTCTATCAGTTTCAAACTTTTCGAAGTGCTGCATTACTTACCTTGCCTTCCATATATGTACTTGAGTGCGCAGTGTTTGTTAAATCTAACTATC
>JARFOC010000546.1:453149-494431 GCA_031763485.1 Osmoderma eremita
TTTTATTTTAATTCGTTTGTGGTTGTCCCATTTACATATATTATTTTTATATTTTTTATTATATTTTATTGACGTGTCTATACAATGTTTTGTACAAAGAACTAATAAATACATACATACATACATACATACTTTTTCTCGCCCATGGGATGATTTGTTCCTAATTCAATAGACTGAATAATATGTCCAAGTTGACATATTTATAGATGATAGATAGTTAATTCTCATTATTTTAAGAAGGCCCAAAAATGCGCATCCAATTTTACTTTAAGACATATTTGGTAGGAGTGTAGTTTCGTATAAAAAAATAGCTTGATCGGATTTGAAACTGTACATAAATAAAACGTTGATCATTTGAAAATACACTATATGTTAAATAATATTAATTAATAGTTATATTAACTCACAAAGGTCAAGTTAATAAAATAATATAAACACTTAAAATTACATTAGTAACGAGAAACCCAAAATTGTTAGATTCATACTGCGACATATGGCCGAATTCAGACCGAGTTATTTCATATACTTTAGTTTAAAAGAATAAGCCTGCGCTAGAGTATGTTGTTCCTTACAAAAACATAATCCGTTATTTCTGTACCTTTGAAAATAACTTTGAAGAAGCGATTTTTGACCACACTTGCTAGCTCCTTGCCCCATAGTGGAACGTTCCGTCGCTGCCGTGCTTATAAACAAATATTCTATTAGTTGGTTTTGAAATAAAAAATACTTCTCAAGTAGCATGGGATTATGTATTGGCGATACATTTTGCCAAATAATCCTACAGACTTATTTTTATAATATTACTGGCTTAAAACTAATCTTAGATGAAGCTATTAAAGAAACAAAGAAGAAAATGATAGCCACGCAACTAAAATATTGGCAAATGAAACAAATAGAATTGAAATGAACTAATGTTTCAGAGCAAAACTTACAACACAATTTTCAGATTGTCAAGAATTATCAAAAATAAACAAGATCGATATACTGGTTGTTTTATAAAAAGGAAACACGAGTCCGTACCGCCTTTATTTATAGGCCAATTTTAATAACTGAAAGGGAAAATTGAATGACTGAATGTAGGCTATAAAATGAGCTGATAAAATTATTTATCTCTTAAGCGTTTTAAGGTTTTGGGCCCAACATACTTTATGATTCTGATGGAGAATTTCTTTTCTGAAAACAACAATGAATCATAAGTACACCTTTATATAAGAAAAAATTCAAAAAAAGTAACAAATAATTATTTTCTTTGGGATATCTTCAAGTTCAAGTTTATGTAACGCCTCCAGAAGATGAGATTCAGTTAAGAATTAAAATTACTGTAGCTTGTCAGAAAGTTCCTACCAAAATGTTATCCAATGCAACATATGTGGTTACGCAAAGGTGCCACCAATGTATAGCACAAAATTGAGCAAAATTTAAGATTAGGACATAATAATAAATAATTTTTGGCCTTTTCTTCGTTCCATTTTGTTTTCTTTAGCTTCTAAATAAATTTTGAATAACGTTTGGTGCTGGATATTTGTTTCCAATGTTAGTTGTATTTTTACACACGACTAAATAATTACTTTATTACTTTTTTTGAATTTTTTCTTATATAAAGGTATATTCGGCCCTAAAACCTTAAAACGCTTAAAGGCTACAAATACTTTTATCCGCTCATTTTATAGCCTATATATAGGCATTCAGTTATTAAAATCGGCTTATAAATAAAGGCGGACTCAAATACGGACTCATCTTTTTTTTATGGCACCCTGTATAGAAAACAAAGACCATGAAAATTTTTAACAAACAGAACATATACGAATACAATGCAACACGTGGAAAACGAACACCAAGTAAAAAGTTGTGAATATACAGATCAACACACGGTAGAACGAAATTGAACTCCTGATCCAATCTACATTTGCTGGATTCTCAAAATTACAAATAAGCTGCTGATTCTTGCGGGTCAGTTAAAACTTTGCTTATAATTAATTTATTTCAAAGAAAATTCAATACAAAATCCCTTTATTTTTTTCAGAATTTGTTATTGCTTTTTTATATACGTTTGCGTTATAATAGCTAAATTAAATTATTATAAGTCTTAAATAAAATGTAAATGGCAAAATACACATACATTTTTGTTTGTCTGGAATAATTCTCTTCAGAAGCATCTTTTAGAATACTCCTGCAATATTCGTCAAGCATTTTGATAACGTTTGTCCCTTTATATTTCTCTTCCGTGAAATAATATATGACTCTTCATGGAATTTTTCGTCTGTTTCTTACTAATTATCTATAGTTGTTAAGGAATTTAATACATTGCCAGACTCGAACTTATTCTCGGTTAATTTACTCTCAATTATTATTATCGTGTATTAAGGTGCTTACGTAGGGTCCTTAAGTATACCTAAAAACGAAGAAAGACATATTGTTATATACTTCATGCTTCTTTCAAATTTTTCAATCATATTATCAATAGCGGACAGTCTTTTTCATTTATGGATTAGTGCGACCTTAAAACCATACTTACCATACTGAATTTATGAACACCCTCTAAGCATTAGCTTGTTATTCAATTTTAAAGACAACCATTAAATCAGTAATATTATTGCATACATTATGTCATCACCAAAAGAAAATAAATTTGCCAATTCATAGGATCTATAACGGGTATCTTCTTTTTCTACTACATTGAAATCCTTAAATCGAGAGGTCACTTCAATAACACTTCAGTGTTATTCAACATTTTTTTGTTTTGGTTATAAAACTACCATATTTATCGGTGATCGCCGGTGTCCGCCGACAATGCGGAAATTATATGGTGTGTTTTTACTTTTGTTGATAAATTTAGGCTGAAATTGCTAATTTACAAGTAATTTTGCACATAAATTACAGGCTATTTATTCAGCGGTATTGTAAAATTAAGCCTTAATATTGCTGTTTCATTATTAAAATTGCACTGGTCAACAAAATTTCAAATTTATTTTGTCGTAGTAGTACATTTTACACTTATTTCATATCTGTTCTCAGAATTTTGCTATCAGGCAGGGTTTCGGAGTGACAAACCACTGAAATTTTGGGAAAATATATATTATAATATGTGAATAAATCATGAAAAAATGACGTACAAAGTGATATATTTAGTTGGAAAATGTGCTGATATATTACTTTCAGCTGTATTTTGCATCAGAAACATCTCTCTTCAGCAATAGTCTGCCAACATAGCAGGGCTCCATTTGCCTTGATATCATCAGCACTTTCATCGTCGCTTAGTGTCATGTTTTGTGGAGGTTTAAGCACAGGTAATTCCGGACTATAAGGCACTGGTCTCAGTGCAGATGGAATATTAGTATATTTTACGGTATGTTTGGATTTAGTCATACCACTTGTATTTGTCAGCCAAAAATAGCAATCGGTAATATGATTTGATGGTTTCCTCCAAATCATAGGAATAGCAAAAGGCATATGTCGTTTAGCTTTCCCCACGCTGTAAGAGGTCTGACACACGTAACACAGCAAATATGGGGAGCCCTTGTCTTCATCGTCTGATTTACACTTGAAATACTGCCCATAGCACTTGTTAAGCAGAGGTGTGAAAGACCGTTTTTAATATTTAAATGTCAATTCGTTGCAAATGTAGCAAAAAGTGTTCGGGTGGTTTACACATTTCCTTGGCATTTTTACAGGTGGTGAAATAACGTCAAGACATGTTCTCTTATACTACATATCTACTATGCATGCAAATTTTAGCTGGATAAACGAATATCCCGGAACATAAAAACTAAGAGTGATCGAGAAATTCTGAAAACAATTGATTTCAGCATGCAAAAGTATATGGAAATTAGGCATTTTTGTGCTTGAGACAAAAATCTTGTTAACCAGTGTTATTATCCACTTTTACCCTAGTAAATGTAAAAACACAATCGAGTTATACAGGATAAGACCCGATTGCTAACCTTGTTTAGCGTGAACTTCAGCATATTGAACTGAGTTCACACTGCACCTGCTGAACATTATCTCCCGCGATAATTTGCAGCCGCATTAATTTGCTCATGTTTCCGGAAATCAGAAGTTTATTTTCACTCCACTAAATCTATTTATTTACATATAAAATATTAAATTAGTACACCAAATTCTAGATGGAAAAAATAAACAATTAACCTATGCATTTATTGATAAATGCATGTAAGTCTCAAACTCAGTTATCAGAGAAAGCATTCTCTTCCTCATCTAGCAACAACATCAAACTATGTGAATATACCAATTTTTCAAGAATGAAGACCAAAATATGCTTCCTGAACCTTCTGTTTTGTAATTTTAATATAATTAAAGTTACTTGATTGTACTAAAACATCGTATTGTTTTAGCAAAATCAAGTAAATGATTGGTTTGTGTAAATTTGTTGTTAAAATTTTCAGAATATTTCTCTGGCGATTTATTCTACAACTTCTTGAGAGTAATCATATTTTATTAGCCCAGTGATGTTTATATTCGCGTTACGGTTCCAACTTCACCAAAGTTATGAAAAGTCCTTGGTGTAGAGTATCTCTAAACACTTTATCGATATCAAACGGCAGCGATACGATTATCGCGGTCCCAAAGAATTCGTGTACATACACTTGTTTGAATGAGTACAAAAGTAGGTACTCGTATGTAAAGCGTGTCCGTTTTATACCATTAATTGGACTAGACTTTTCCCCAAAAGTCCCAATGCAGTAATTGAAGTTTAACGATTAGATATCTTCACAGTGCCGTATAAGGCTACACTAACCAAATTATAACCTCTTATATATGTAGTTCTCTAGAAATTGCGTAAAACTCTTTATATCGCAAGCTCCACATAATTATATGACAATTATTATACAGGATGCCCATTTTCTATCTCCGTATACGGGTAACTTTTTTAATACTAAAGATACAAAATCGGTTAAATGGACAAAGTTGCTCAGAAAATAGAGTTATAGTTGATGCTAGTGTCACATTTGTTATCCAGTGCAAGGTTTGTAAGATATTCAAGAATAATTGAAAACTTCCAAAAATTTCAAAGTAAAATATGTTCACAACCCCTTAAGATAAAATAAAGCTAAAAACTGTTTCTAGTAAAGTTTTTTTATATCGAATCCAATAATATCATTTAAAAATCCATTGCACTCTTTATTTTCGAGATATAATACTAGTATTTTTTAAATGGAAGTCATAGTTCGCCATGGTGTCATTAAAATGCTTATTTTTTCTGATTTCATTGATGTTACATCAATAGTATAGCTATCTCTTTTAGATTTTGATTTGCAGTGAAATAAGGAATTATTGTTTCTAATAATTGAGAAAATAATCAACTAGGCTTTGGAAATATTTTATTATGGAAAAAATAAGCAAAATAAAACTCAGCAAAAACATATGGTAGTAAACAGAAGCGAACAACTTCATTAAGTAAGTGATCAAAATGTTCCCTATTAGTATGTATACACATTTCACATCTCACAATTTCAGTTCGAACCCTAAACTGTGAGGTTTGATACTGCGTATTGCCGCAATAATATTAATCTTTAAATCCTCGATGTTGTTAGTATTCATGTATACTTAATTTTTTACGGCAACCCATAAGAAAATGTCTAGAGAAAATGTATGGAGATCTTGCTGGCCAGATAATTCTACCTGCATTGCCAATCCATTCAGGTAAACGCTCCGAAAAAAATTACACACAGTTAGGTAATAATCGTGCTAGAAGTATTTAAATTTTGTATCAAATTTTGTGGTATTTCATCCAGCATGTCTTCCATTGCATTACGTAAAAAGTGTAAATATCGTTCACCATTCAAGTTGTTTTCATAAAACCATGACCCCAATATTTTTATACCAAAAATGCCGCAGCACACATTTACGGAGAACATGTTGATCTCTCCTTCCGGTAGTAAGGTGAGGATTATTTTGAGACCAAGAAATATAATAATAATAGTCCCCTTTTAACAAGCCTCCTGACTCTTAGGGGAGCAATAAATATTATTTCGATTAAATATGCCATTATTTGTAAATTTGGTTTAATACGTAAATAAAATAAATAACCATCTAGCAGACTAATGCTGCATTTAAATGGCTTATATTTATTTTGTTTAAGAATTAGGCAAGCTTTTTGTGTGGAAACTGTGCATTCGCTTGAAACCTCGCGTGTGAATGTTTTTGGTTTGTAATTTACATACGCCAAAACCCTTTCCTCGTCTACCGGTTTAAATTTCTTTTTCGGAGCATATGGTTTACCAAAGGCTCCGTATTTAATTAAATTATTTTTCAGCTTAGAAAATAACCTCTTATCAGGCTGCCTCCTTTCCATGTAGCATTGGTGATACATTTCACTATAGCTTCAATGCTAGTTCGGTTGCTAGCATAATAACAAAAAGCATATCATTCTTTTCTGAATTTGTTTAATAAAACTACCAAAAAGACTTATTAGATACTTACTCAGGCTTCAATTTTTGTCAACTACATGTGTTCGCTTGCCGTGTTTGTTAGTCAAAGCCTAGTTATGAATTAAGAGAAATAATAATTTATTTCACTGCAAATAAAAATCTAAAAGAGATAGCTGTACCAAATGTTATATCAATGAAATCAGAAAAAAGAGCATTTAAATGACACCATGGCCAGCTATGACTTGTATTTAAAAAGTACAAGTTTGTATTATATCTCCAAAATAAAGAGTGCCATGGATTTTTAAATCACATTATTAGATTCTACATAAAAAACTATACTAGAAACAGTTTTCACCGTTATTTTATCTTTAGGAATTGTGAACATATTTGACGTTGAAGTGTTTGGAAGTTTTCAATTTTTCTTAAATATCTTACAAACCTTGCACTGTATAACAAATGCGCACTAGCATCAACTATTACTCTATTCTCTGAGAAATTAGTCCATTTAACCGACTCTGTATCATTAGTATTAAGAAATGTACCCATATACGGAGATAGAAAATGGGCACTCTGTATGAATACGGGTTAATCTCATAACTAAAGAAGCGAAATTGACCTGCGCGCCACAGGCGTGCGCTTGATAGTAAGTACATAATATATGGGGTTATGGAACTTACCCTTACAATCTGCTGTTTCGTCCACGCATACCCACAGTTTTCTATTTTTTAGTTCTAATTAAATTCTATTTTTAATACATTCACGAGCAGATGGTACAAAATTTTGTGACGTTCTCCAACTAGGTAATGTACGGTTTGCGTACTTATTCCAGAATGAGCAAAATGATTCGGTGGCTAATAGAGTAAACCGTAGATTACATAAAATTATTGTTGCACATAAAACAAATAAGAATTGCTCGCCCGATCATACGCCAGCTTTGTTTTATTTGTGCTGTGCACAGTTCACGTGTTGTTTGCAGTAGGTTTTCGTCCAACACATTAGAACTATATCGCAAACTAAACATTTTATTTTTGCGCCATTGTAACTTAGATCCGGATATTTACTTATTTACTTGTTTGTTTAGTTTACTTAACTGCGACATTATTATTGATATATACAACAGTTCGTAACAAGAGTCTACATATCAGAAGGCATACGCACCGCCTCCAGTATACGTTCATCCCTGTCGCAGGCCAAATCATTACTGGGAATCGATCACGTTTGCGGGCCGCACTATAACTACGCTCCTGACGCGCAGCGCAAAATTCGCTTCTTTACTCATAACGTCACAAAATAAGCATTCCTAAAGCGATTACCATGTGCATTATTATTGAATTAACATAACTACAGAACTCCAACAATAACGTTAATTTTTGTTAATACATTCTGCAGTAACCATTTCCAACAAAATACGTGTATAAATTTCGTATACGCTAGAATGTTCCTTATTTATAAATTAGCGATTTTTTTTCGTTCAATTGGGGTAAAAGCAAACACTGTCCTTTTCAATTTTTTCAGGATTTTATTAATCCGTGTTGATTAACTTGCCCATATACCGTTTTAGGGAGAACTGTTACTAATATCCCTGAATTAGTCCACATAAATCGTTCAAACAATTTTAAAATACATATTAGAGTATATCTTATTTGCCAACCATTGAACCCACCCAAAAGTTTCCATTTACCTACACAAAAATTCAGCACAAAGCTTAATCCTTTATATCATCTCTCTCATGTAGATTAATCTCCAAGTTATTATTTGTCTCTTCGTTTACTATTATGTCTCTTCCATTCAGTACATCTTTGAAATATTTTTCCCGCTTTGTTAAGGTGAGAGAAATATGCATAATAATATATAAAATATGCAACTAATATTTGGTCTTTTGAAGAAAGCCTGTACTGATTCCGAAACAAAGGAAATATTGCGGGGGTCATCCAACGTAATTAGTGCGGTATCAGAAGAGCAAACTCTTAGCTTCTTTTGTTCGCTATTGAAAAACATTAACTATTAGTTCGAAGAGTTCTTTATAATCATGTCTGCATTAACGACCTGTTAATTTATTGATTTAGAATATGAATACTAATAACCTCGAATTCAACACCGAAAAGTTAATTCTTCATTCCACTTCTTATAATTAAAATTAGGAGCAGGTGTTCTTGGAATTCCTCCAGAATATGGAATATTGAAATACTGTGCTCGACCTTACTGAACAAGTTTCAATTCGGTAAATGCTCTGTAAGTTAATTCATAAATATGGTGAGGACATGCTCCAATAAAACTAATACTCCATTAAAGCTTTAAGGCAGTTGTGTGGAAACATAATGCTAGAACAGTTTCTGACTGTTTCTATTCGTGTAAACCACTTTATACGCGTCCTCAAGTTGAATGTTTTTTTTTCGACATTATTACTGGAAACAACAACCGACAATAGCTTAGTAGTGGGGTCTTGGGCACTTAATGATGGCATGGGCTTTCCATCCCAATACACTACAACAACGTTACGCCTTCGTTATACCAATTTTGCGACGTTTCTCTCAAGCGTAACCGCGCACACCGCTTCAAATGCTTGTAACTCAGTCCCTTAATTGATATTAACGTTTTTAACATAATAATTATGAATATACCATTTGAAATTTTACAATTTGTACTTTGGCAAGAATTTTTTCAAAGGCGAAGTTGTTGTCGGTACGGGAAAGGCTTATATTAAGAGGATGATTTTTTGTGTGTATATTCCATAGGTCGATTATTAAGTTTTTATGGAAGCTCTAAGAAATTTGGTAAACAAAAATTACATGTATATGTAAGGGATACCCTAGTATACACTTTGGGTAAAGTAAAATTGCTTATGCAACAAAAGTTAGCAGTTTTGGGTCATTGTCTATAGAGTTTTGTTAAGAGAATCTCTTTTTTTGTAAATTTTTAGGAGATTATTGAAAAATCTATTGTTTTATCTTGGTTTTTATGTTTTTAACTCTATTTGGAATGATATTGTCAATACGAAAGCACGTTGTCATTATTACTGTTAGTGTACTTTTCAATAGTGTTGATCGTTTTATACAACGTGCCTATATTAGAAACTGTGTAGTATAAGGACTAGGACTTTTCACCGTAAATATTTCGTAAATCATTTCGTCAACTATACAAGGTGTTAAAAATATGTCCCACACTGAAAAAAAAAGTTTCAATGAACATGGGTCCGCAAATGGGACAGTTTCGGAAATATGGAGAATTATTCCTTTTTGTAGTATTCGCAAAAAATAAAATGCATTTTCTTGTCGTAGTAGACAGATCTTCTGTTTGTAGTTGACACTCAGTGGTTGGTGCACAATTTTACACATTTTCGCTATGCCTGTTTACACTCAATTATTGAATTACTTGACATGCATTTCATGAAGCCGAGATAGGAATTAGTGATCCTCTTTGTTTGGAGAATCCTCCACGCTCATCAGCTTTGCCGTACCATGTATAACGAGTGCGGGCCCTAACTCCATCTGATCATCAAGCAGCATTGACTTGTTGCCTTTGTTGTTTGTACACGATAAAGATAAATAAAATACGGTGTTAACCCAAAATGTTTCGTATCTCCATATTGCATTTTTGGACCATACTATCCCGCTTAAAGTTAGGGAAGTTAGAGTTATAGAAATTACATTGAAACTCTTTTATTCCAGAAATAAGAAAAATAAAAATACATTAGAAAAGCCTGAATTTTTTTACTTCCTTCTATTTTCCTAACTTATTCAAATGCCTTCTTTAAAATCGTATTTATTATGCATATATGATACGAGGGAAGTCCGGCTACTAAGGTACATTTGTGAATGACAGACAGACTACTTATTTATAGAAATCAAACATGCACTAAGTATAAGCGTTAAATGTTAAGGCACTTGTCCCAGCGAGACACAAGATTCTGTAAACCCTTGTAAACAAATTTGTAAAATACTGCCGTACTTCCTCTTAAACTTCGTCGTCGTCTTCAAACCTTTTACGCGACAAATGAGTTTTCAAACACCCAAACAAATGAAAATCAGAAGGAGCCAGGTCTGGACTATGAGGCGGATGGACAATAACTGTTTTTTTCGCACACCTTCGGGATCATCGTTCAGAGCTATGCGTCCACTTTTGAACTGTTTACACCAAACACTAACTTGTAGACTCACAACGCTTTCGCCGTAAGTCTTCAGTATTTCTTTATGAATTTCTTTCTTTATGAACCGGACATCCCTCGTATATACCGTGTGCACACGCGCGTGCTGCGCTTAGGGAGCCTAACGTGTCGGACAAGAAAAGTATTTCTCAGATGTTCATGTATTAGATAAATGCTTGAACCAGCACCCGTGATTAAATTTGTGATCTTGAGTTAGCAAACACCATGTTAACAGTTAATCTACGTTACACTTCATTGTAGTTGCATCAACAAAAATTTAACATGGATTACTTAAACGGCGATATATTAATGACGTCATTAAAGCTTGTGACGCTTCATTCTTTGATTCGTTGTGGAGCGTGTGGACTTCCGTAGTAGCACGTGTTTGTAAAATAGCGGTTTGACGTGTGCATCTTGTAAAATCGGAGAAAAATGGAAAAGCGTGACAGGTCCAGTAATTTTATGAACCACAATGTTAATAATCATTGAGTTATTGCAGATACAGGGAAGTTTCGATTTGTGTTATATTCGAAATTACGCAGGTGGAATATATCCAGCATTTCTCGCACTGCTATTTTGGAAAATCTGTAGCGCATTTTAAAATCCGTGTCATCATAATATTCCATAGGATTATTTCTTTTACGATAAATTTTCGGTCTAGGTAGCATATTTATTAACTCCATTAATTCTTCGTCTCTGGGCGATGAAGATGGAATATTTTCGCTAGTCTCGCTATCACTCGACATATTTTTGTTTTTATAGCAAGAAAGAACAAATGCTATTTCTTAGCAGCAACTCTATTGACAGATCGAGGTTAACACAGACTTTAATCGAGGTCTGTACTCGAATCAGCTAAACGCCGTTACGGTGCAACCCACCCAAAGATGAAGAAAGCCATACATTCGCCAGCATCCGCACAGCATATTCTCTTCTAACAAACGAAAACATCTAACCGCTTCTTTTACCCCCGTACACAGAGAAAAGTATTTTCTAATCGCAAGAAATTAGATGTTCTTGGGTCAATTTCTTTAAGAGAAGTGAATTTTTTTCTTGTGTCTAGAATACTTACTAGGCGTAATGCAACAGTTACTCTTGGCGCTAGTAAACCTTTTTCTTACTTCTTTCTTTCTTAGCTTAGTTTATTATATATTGATTTCATAGTGTTAGGAGTTCTGTTAAATAAATAGTAAATATAAAATTACATATTTTTACATACTATATAATTGGTATTTTAATTAATTATTGCTGTAATCTTTATGTTAAGGTGCAAAAACACTTATGAGCAAAACTCTTCAGAATTGTGCTTTCTAGTGCCCAGTGCTAAGAATATTGTTTGAGAGAACATAAAATCTCAGACAGCACTATCAGTGCTATATACTAGTAAGTACGACTTCCGAGAATTTTACTCTCGGGTGTATCTGCACCCAAACACATGTATCTAATTCTTTCCACAAGTAAGTGCATATATGATTTACCCCAAATAAGTACGAAGTACGTACATTGCAGATACATATTTTGCTTTGTGCGTATGCTATGTATATGAAATGCATCATACGTTTCACTACCGGTTTCACATCCATTTGATATACATCCGATACATGTACGTTGCACATACATATGTATAATGTACCATCTGAGTACTCATAATCGGCGCGATTATCAAATCAAAGACCGTATTAATTTAGTTTATACGGTCTATTATATTTGAGGATCGTGTCGATTATGAGTGAACAGATCGTACATTCGTTGAATATAAGTAAAGTTGAAATATTAGGAAGTTATACTTCCTTAATGATTACCGTACTGGAACTAAGTCGTGGCTACTTTTACACTCTGATCAAGACACAACCCGGCGGTTCGAACTACTTGTACTTCTAAAATAGCAAAAGCAAAATAAATACTTTCATGGATGTTATATGAATATACATAAGACATCTCCACTCGGTGTCGTAAATTAATTGTAAATAGGAGCTTGGTGCAATCATGTGTATATCCAGTGTATGTACTGCGAACATTCTCCAAATATAGTGAAATTATGCAACCCTATAGTCAAAATAATATCCAGAAAAGCATTTGCAATGTATATACATATCATATGTAAATCCGTATTTGCACATTATGAACTTGGACTGAATATCCAATGGATATACTGTGCAACGTGAGTTATATCTAAATAAAACGAAAAACGCATATATTTGCAAGAACATGTTCACTCTGTTAGATGCTCTCGATATATCAAAAAGAAACCTGAGGTTTGTTTTAAATAATTTATTTTCATGAAGTTACTGCAGTAATTAAAAGAAAAAATATTTGTCGCATGTCATTTAGATGTCACCAATTTTAGAAAAAAAACACTGAATACAATTAGGAAGCTCTTAGCAGTATTCTCTTCGATTACATAGCTTTAGCAAGTATCACCTAAAATAACCCGATAGAATTCAATAGTCAATCTATGGAAAATGTTTGCCAACACCTAATGTAAAATATATTAAATATAAAATAAGCATACCTAACTAAATGGTACGCTCAATTACTAAAAAAATTTCTACATTTCTTGTTATCGTGTTATGTTATGGAGCGATTGTTTTTTTTATCTACAATGATGTCCAATATATTAAAATAATTACACCCATCGATCAACATCTAGGCGAAGCATTGCATACATAAACGTAAAAATGCGTGGTAACTCTTTCACCTACTGTAATATATAAACAGCTACTTAACATTAGTTACAGTCCCGGATAATTATTCAAAGAAAAATATGAAATGGAAATTTGTACGAATGAAATTTTGTCCAATATCACATTAATTATACATTTTATTTATAACTTGCTAAATATACATCTAGGTAAGCTACAGTGAAGGAGAAAAATACGAAACGTCCATCATATAATAATAATAACATCACGCCGTTATTGCAAAAGTTTTAAATATTTTGTCAAAATTGTATGCATCGTTGAAGATCATAATTGTGCAAATCTCTAACATTTTTATCATTTTAAAATAGGTACTATTACATGATAAGAATTTATTATAATGGATTTTTATGGAATGATAAAAATATTTCTTGTCCTTCTTTAAAATTTTAGCGTCGGTTAACATTGCTAAAACCTTGGCTTCGACTGCGAAGACCTCTCTCAGACGCCGCACCACATTACCATGTAGTATCCCGGCAAAATATACCTGGGGTCAATACAAGAACTTTACGCAGCGGAAGCAGATGCGGTTCGATGGCTGAAGGAATTAGACATCAATATCTAAATCTGGTAGGTGGAGAGTGGACCTACATGTAGCGATAACGTCATATGAAACAAAATATGTATGCAATACAAATAGCACCTGTCGATAAGACGGTGGAGATGTGCAGAATCCGACGAAAAACTGATTGGCTGAGGTACAAAGAGGAACCGGGCATCAACATCAAAAAAGTCAAACCAGAATACAAAAGTCAGACTGATATCGAGATTGCTTCTGGGCTGCTTCGGGAAGCTATTGTAATCTCATCTCAGACAAGCTGTCCACAAATGAGACAAAACACCAGGAAAGTTAACTGGTGGAACGACGAGTTATCTCAGATGAGGCAGAAATCTCGCAAGCTGTTTAACAGAACGAAGAAAACAAGAGACTGGATGGAATATAACAAAGCAGTCACTCTTTACGATCACGTTCTAAGGACAGTAAAAAAGTCATGGAGAAAGTTCTGTGCGGACATTCAAACCACAACAGAAACGGCAAGACTCCATAGACTTATGGCGAAAGACTCTGGGAACTACTAAGAAATATGTTCGGATAATCCGGAAAGAACCGAATGCAGAGTAATACAATAGGCCTCAAGGCCCCTGTATTAAGGGATATGTAAGACCTGTCTCTGCATTAGGGATCAATAAAATCAAATCAAATCAATATATATCTTGTACAATATTATACAATACGTAAAAAAAATAGATAGATGTATGGTATATAAGAAGAGTGTTTTCTTAGTTTTCTGTACGCTTTTCTCCACTTTTTCGGAGAATCAGTTTAACTTTTTCACCGTTTTTCTCGTAACATTTCTCCACAGCATCTAGTCACTTGGTTTTCGACGTGCTCTCCAAACATACTCTATCAATTGTATTCTTTTTGCCTTTATTAACACTACTATGTCTTTTCCATTCAACTCTTATAACATCTCGTAGTTCCACAGTACTTTGTAGCCGCCATTGTTGGTTTTAATTGAAGCAAAGAGTTTGTCATGATTCTTTCAGCTATTCTTAATATATTTACCTCTTTTCTTCCTTAGTGTCATTACTTTAGATGCATATAGAAGTATTAGTCTGTCCATAGTTTTATATGCTTTTATTTTCGTCGTAAGAATTCGGATTCGGTTTTAAAATAAACGCGACGCTGCTTGTATCTCTTCTTGAACTTCTCGTCTGAAAAAGTAAGCATATAGACTAACTCTCTGGTTTTATCATAAGCGCCATAGTCAGTGGATGTAGTCTTTGCTCATCTTCCTTGTTTGTGAAAAGAAATGCTGTGAAAATTATATGCTCTCATATACAACACATCTCCACAACATACACCATCGGAAATAGTAACTGCAATCTAAAAAATTAAAAAACAAGTTTTGTGTTCCAACATTTTTTTTCAATTATATGTTCTATATTTTTTAATGTCTCTGTATAATTTACACTGCCGTACTCATGCAATTACCTTAACAAAACTATGGAGATAAATTGGTTGTTTTTAAACATGAAACAATAGCATAAAATATGCACTACCTTTTAGGCTATCTTTTCCCTTTCAGTGCATTAAAAGTTTTCTGCGAAACTCACCGTCTGTACATGTGACATGTTGGGCTTTCTCGTGCAATAACTAAATCTGCATCAAACACAAATGCTATTTTTTTATGAATTGAGTAGCACAATAGAACGATATATAACATTTTGAAATTCGATCTTTTCGTTTTCGAGAAATTAGCTTTTCAAGACATCGATATTACGAAAGGGAAATATTTTTTTTATGGATTGATTAAATCACAAAAGGCATGTGCAGGGAGATTCAGTAATCGCTCTGCTTATTAAATTGTAGGGTACATTACTAAATACGTTGTCTACAGGGTGAGTGAGAACTTAATGACAAGTTAAACTTATTCAGAAGATCCGACGGGTCGAACCTCTTAAGCCCTCGGGTACCGTCTCGCTGCACAAGTTGGTTAGCCAGCACATTATTAGTCTCTTGGTAACTTTCGCTGTACTGTTTAATTGTCTCCTTAATGGATGGCACTGACATGTCACGCTGGATGACGAAGTTGGGCACATATCTTGGAGCATTAACTATTATACGCAGCACTTTATCTTGGAATCTCTGGAGAATTTCGGTATTTTCGGCATTATAAAGTAACAGTTTGTTGTCCACAGTTAGTTTTGATTTTCGCCCGATAAGTCAATACATCTTGTGTAGTTTTAATCCAAGTTGTTTACGCTTTGTGAAGATATACTTGCGCCACGTTAATCTTCTAAGGCAAATATTGAAGAAAAATTTGTTATTAACAATACACATTAACCTTACATTAATTTTGGCTCATTAGTTGACTAATTTCGATGTGAAATTATATATTCAGAAATTTCTATAATTGGGTGTTGTTCACAATAATTTTTACATAAGGCTGTGCAATTTAGTATAAAAATTAATAATTTAGTTCAATTATGTAACCTAACACGCACTTGCTTTTACTCTAGAATATGGATTCTTGCTGAATTTGTTACAGCAAGAATCCATAATATTTACAAATGCGATTCTGTGGTGTTATTTTTCCTACCTTTACTACAATTTTAGTATTACAATTTGATGACAAGTTTTGCTACAAATTTTATTCGTCACTATGTACTACAAACTATAGCACAAATATTTACAATTGTAGCAAAATTTACTACATTTCTCTTTCAGTGGGGTTTGTCGTGCCTACGAGGCGTCAGTTCAAATTCTCCACAAAAAAATATACGATCAATAATTTTTGACAAAATATATCTATTTTTCGGTACCTATTTATTATGTTTTTGAGTTAATTGTCTATAAGAGCTATCTATCTGAGCGGCAATGTTCACACGACTAATATTAGTGAGATTAAGAGGGTTTTATGTTCAGTGTTTTTTAATATACATACTTATGCAAGTATCCCAAAATTTGTACGCCCTTGGAGCTCCGTGAAGGTTCAACTTTAAACAACAAGAATGAAAAACAAAATAATCTATTTGTCTTTTCACAAGCACGATTCATCCTCATAAATTTTGTTATGAAATTGTCTTTCATAAGAACTGTTTTTGCTTTGTCCATTTTGATTTAAAAGTGATCGTGGGCGTAGGCTATCCCAATCTTCTAATTTCATTTTTTTCTTTAAAAGTCCCTCTTGAACAAGGAATTTTTAAAAGTTCTTCAACCGAATTCATATTGAATTTGCATAATACAACTTCAGCCTTTGAATAAAACTATACTCGCCGTCGCACGTCGAAGAACAACTAAGCGGTGCTACGATATCGGCAGCCCCGTTCGCCGTACCTATATGAAGCGCGCGTTCGAAAGTTCCCGGTATGCCGTTCGGCCATTCAAACGAGGCCACAATTTTCTGGCCGGACACAATTTAATTTTTATATTGTATTTCTTTTTGTCCAGATTTAATCTCTACATTTAAAATATAATGTAATGCTGTTTTAATTAATCCATAATCGAAATTTTATTTATTTATGTATATATATAATAATCTTATTCACCCCTTGCGGTATTTATGGACATATATAAAATGTAATTTCGGAAATTATTTTGTGTTTTCTAATTACTCCTTTTCTAAAATTCAGTCAGTGCTGCAGCCAGGCAACCCTTATGCACCGGCCGCCACAGGTTATAACTATTACAGGGTGTGCATACTGTGTAATCTAAAGGGAATCACCCGTCAACACTTTTTTTCAAATATTTGCAAAAACAAATAAAAATAAGAAATTAAACTAACCATAGAATAAAAGTACTCATTATCAGTGAGGCGACGAAACAAAATAGGTACGAATCACGGATTCCACATTAAACACAAAAATTTGCTAGCATACTTCTTTTCCTCGTGCCTCGACTATGTAGAGTATCAAATAAATATGTTCTCAATAAAATTCAACAACATTGTAAACATTGTACCTATAAGAATATGCATCCAATGATGGCTGTTGTGCGAGCATAAAATGCAGTCAACGCGTAATAAAAACGAATTGTATGTAAGACCATTCTTACATTTATGTACGAGACAATGTTGTGTTTTTGAGTGTTACTGAACTAAATGTTAGAGTTAAACTAAAAAAGTTATTGTTGAAGTGGTAATAGAAATATGTGATTAAGAAATTGACACTTGATCTACTATCGTTGAATAATAATAGAACTGTGAGTGTGATACAAACGTAAGTACAACAATATAATAAATCCTTAATACATGTATTGCCGCGTATCAGATAACACTACATACATCAGTTTACATTTATTATTGTGGTAAGAGTGATTGCAAAAAGAACTTGTGTTCAATACTAGTAATTTAAATTTCTCCAGGAATAAATCAATATCAATCGATAATACATTTGCAAAAATTGGTAAATGAATGAATGAAATGTATGAATGTCTTTCGGCTCATACACCGTACATAGTATACGAATATTTCTATGAAAATCAGTTGCAATAAAATACTTCCATTACATATTTCTAGATTCATGTGCTGTAAATCTCGCAGTGATCTTAACCAACCTGTCCGAGCAGAATCTCCGAAACACTCAAAACATGACATTGGTTAACCTGAAAATGCTGGCGTTGACAAATTTCTAGCCAAATCCTTACTACAATTTATTATGGGAAACAATTTAGACATATTAAATGTAGGCAATAAGCCGACTTTCATAAATTCAAATAGGAAAGAGGTAATAGACATAAGGTTAGCGACCACGTATGTAAGGAGCAACTTTCAAATTGGAATGTGTCGGATGAGGAGGGTTGTTCAGAGCAGACACATCAATTTCACCATAGGGAAATTCGAACCTACAATTGAAACTTATAGGAATCTCCGGAAAACTGCCTGGGGAGAATTTAGAGCAGAACTTGACTTCAGTTTAAAGGGGATCCCGCATAGGATAAGTAATACAGCAGACCTAGAGTTTTCCACAGGACTGTTTCAAGACGCTATCACATCAGCGTTGAAGAAAGCGGGTGAAGAAATAAAGCTATCTGGAGAAGTATCTGGGATCGTTCTGGACTCAAGCTGTCTGTTCCAAGCAGGAACAGGCAGCTTCAGAGAGTCAAAACCTAGGCAGTGACAACACTTATGTTGATCAGGAGAGGCCATCGAAAAACATTGGGATTAAAGCCAAGAATGATGTACTGGACGCACGTCGCAGTGGTTAAATCCATGATTACTTATGCATCCCTGGTACGGTGAACAAACATGCAGCAAAAAACTGGTATAACCGAGCTCAGCAAGATACAGAGGTTTCCGTGTTTGGGTATAGCAGGAGTAATGCGGACAACGTCGACAGCAGCAATCCCTTGCAATCCTCCGACCAGGTGATAATGGGGAAGGCAAGAATGGGGTATTCCCCATTTATATTTTTGTGCCTTTATTGTCATAGATTATTTGATTTTAATGTAGGACTGTATTTATTTAATGGATCCCTTTGATTTAAAAGCTTTTGTGTTATTGTCCCTACTGCTGTCCACCCACTAAAATACTCACGAGCCGCCGCTGCTTGTAATGTCGGCTGAATTCAAATTTCGAAGGGGCTACCTACAGTTATTCCGTCTAATCTTTCCCGGGAATTATAGGCCTTTCAAAATGGAACTTACTTATACTATTACGTATCTGTCTGGTCGAGAGGGGACTGTTCGACGACAGAAGAATTTGTTTTGTAGAAAATAACTTTATTGAAAACTCAAACACTACAGTGCAAATGGTACGATACCTGCTGAGGTTTAACAAAGAATGAATGATGCGATGTTCGAGGGATGTCCAGTTACTAAGGTACATTTGTAAATTACAAACAGACTACTTTATTTATAGAAATGAAACATACACTACGTAAAAGCAAATTTTTAAAATAATCGCCGCCAATGTTAAGGCACTTATCCTAGCGAGGCACAAGCTTCTATAAACTCTCTTCGTAAAAGGTGCGATCCAAAGTTGAAAAATACTCCCGTACTTCCTCTGGAACTTCGTCGTCGTCTTCAAACCTTTTACCGGACATATGAGCTTTCAGCGGCCCAAACAATTGAAAATCAGAACGAGCCAAGTCTGGACTATGGAGCGGATGCCCAATAACTTCCCAATTGTGTTTCTGAAGCTAAGCCTTCGTCTGATTTGAGATGTGCGGTCATGCATTGTCATGCAATAACCTGATTCCTTTCGTCAACCTTCCTCTTCTTTTCTGCCTGAATGTCGCTTTCGGTGGTTAAAACTCTATGAGCAAAATGCTTTGCATATCCCAGAACACAATTGCCATTGTCCTTTTTGCAGACTTCTGAACTTTGAATTTTTTCAATGTTGGTGAACTCGGATGCTTCCACGTCATCGAGTCTTTTTTTGATTCGGGGGTATGGTGGTGCATCCACGTTTCGCCTCCTGTAACTATAGACTCTAGAAATCCGACGATCCGACGATTCCTGACGATAGCGCGTTATAAACTACATTACCGCCGTCATTCGTTGCATATTGTGTTGATCAGTCAACAGTTTTGGTACCCATCTCGCGAACACTTTTTGATATCCTAATTCAGATACGATTTTCGTTGTTGATGGCTTTTTTCGCACACCTTCGGTATCATCGTTCAGAACTGTGCGTCCACTTTTAAACTCTTTACACCAAACAGTAACTTGTTTTCGACTCATAACGCCTTCTCCGTAAGTCTTCAGTCTTTTTTTATGAATTTCGGAAGGTGTTTCATTATTTGCATGCAAAAAACTAATGACTGATCGCACTTCAAACTTGGAGTATGTTTCGATCGGAACTGACATTGTGCGGGTCTGCACACGTACTGAACCTAAGGCAATGATAATAGCCACCTATGCAGTACATATGCACATGGGTGCATACGTACTGATCCTGTAACCTGATCGGAGCGAAGTAACGAAATATTTAAGGAAACATTGTTATGATCATCATTAAAGGAATATCTATTTTCTTGCGCCGTCACCAATACAGTAAGCTCCTATAAGAACCGAGGCTCTGCTGAATTTTCTTTATGTATTGATGGTTAAGGGAATTTATGAAGACCACTCACATACTCAAATTCCCTGAATTTTAATCCAATTTAACAACGCTTTGCTTACGCAATTTACCCCGACATGTACACTGCTATAGATTAAAACACGTATCTACTCTTTAAAAATATGTACCAAATGGCAATTAATATCAATCTGAAGATATATTACGAAAGAAATGCCTGTTGATTTGCCTGCTATATTTTATATAGTGGTAAAAAACAAATAAACAAACGCAAGTTGTCATATAACAAATTTTATTTACCGAAACATATTTTTTGTAGGAACAAAATGTGTACTATGTAACAAGATATACAATTTTAGTTAAAATATCCAATAAAAATTTACAAATAAAAATATATAGATATATATATAAGATGATAATATACAGAAACAGGAAAGTAAAATATAATAAAATTATAATATAAAATCTCAACCTTGTCCATACATATAAATGCATTATAACCGTATTTCAGCATATTAAGAATTAAAATACAGATTAGTTGATGTATAAAAAAGGTTAGCCTTTATCATTCTTATTAAAAACCTACTTATTTGGGTGTAATGAATCGACAATTGATAAATCAAATGAGTGTTCATTATAGAAACTCATATGTAGAATGTATAAATACGTGTAAAAAGTATTTTTTTTGGTCTTTTTATACAAAAACACAAAAGGTTCATAATTGAGGTTTGTATAAGAAGGATCTACATTACTTTAAATAGGAATAATATTTTAACTCAACCTACCATATCCATCAACCAAATTCAGAAGCATTCTTAGATAAATTGACCATAAAAAGGATGAAATGCCTGTGAGGTTGGGTAACTTCCCTGAAATTGTTGAAGTTTTTTAGTTTTAGATGTGTATTAGGGAAAATGACCACTATTAGTTATAAATATATCAATCAAATCATATACGAACATGTCTCTACTCCACTGTTACACTTTTGGCCAAATTCCTTGGGCAATCCACATTGCATCCCCTCAACATGGCAATGTGATAACTAAGCAATTGCATTGGTATTACTGTTAAAATGCCTTGAAGCGCATCGACAGTGTGTGGAACCTGAAGTGATTTACAAGCAAGTTTGGCAGTCTCATTATCACCTTCCTCGCAGACTATGATCGGTCGACCATCTCGACTTCTAACCTATTTAACGGAAATTATCCATTATATTCAGCATTCGAAATAACCGAAAACACAATTATGCAATCAGAATCAATGTGTAGAAAAATATGTTACGTACTTGTTGCAGTGCATTCATGCACTTGACATATACAGGATCTCTCATCACGATCATCATAATAGGCATTTGGTTGTCAATAAGTGCCAAGGGTCCATGTTTAAGTTCTCCTGCCATTATTCCTTCGCTATGCATGTAAGTCAACTCTTTGACTTTCTGTAAAAAAAAGTAAAAGAATAAATATAATATCCATAATAAGAATAAATTACGTATTGAAAAGGAACAATACAGCAAAATAAACGTTATCAATTCATGTAGGAGCACTCAATTACGAAGATGTATAGTATATACTTACCAAGGCACCTTCTAGGCAAGTTGCGAAATTGAATCCACGACCCATAATAAGGAGAGATTTTTGTTGATATAAATCTTTGGCGAGGTCCTGCACTTTAGGGTCCAATTTTAACACCTCTTTAATCTGTTCGGGAATCTTCCCTAAACCATCAATAATTTCTCGCCTTCTCTGTGCCAGAGACATTCTATCTTCACTCATAACTAAAGCGAACATTACAAGTGACACAAACTGACTAGTGTACGCTTTAGTGGAAGCGACACCGATTTCGGGACCAGCGTTGATGTGCACACCGCAGTGCGATTCGCGACAGATTGAACTGCCCACAGTGTTCGTGATACCGACAATGAGGGCTCCTCTTTGTTTGCAATATCTTAGTGCCAAAAGGGTATCGGCAGTTTCTCCTGTAATTTATTTATTAAATACGTTTACAGAACGAAAGATCTGATAATGCAAAGAAGTAAAAAAACCGAAATTATAGACGAACCTGATTGTGAAATGAAGAAACAAACGTCATCTCTAAATACTGGCGTTGTGCGATCCAAGAAGTCACTAGCCAATTCTACCATAACAGGTAATTCAGTCAATTCCTCAAGGAGCTGTCTGGTGGCAATAGCACTATGGTAACTGGTTCCGCAACCAATTAGCATAAGTCTGCGACATCTCTTGATTTCCAAAACGTAATCTTTAATGCCACCAAGGGTGACGGTCTGCAATACGAAAGATTTCAAATTCTGTAATACATTTATATATCCAAAGCAATTACGCGATCTGCAAAGTTAACACGACCACGCATGGTGTTAACTACGGATTCGGGCTGCTCGAAGATTTCCTTTTGCATAAAATGACTGTAGTTTCCTTTCATAATCTGTTGAAGTTCCATCTTCACAATGGTTATTTCGCGGGCATGAGGGTCATCTAGAGACCTACGAAGGCGGTGAATGTTTAAGGCACCGTTTTGTACAGCAGCTACATCGTCGTCCTATCAAAGTAAAAGATTTTGAGAGGGTTATCGTAGTTTGTTGAAAATACCATTAAAGCTAATCCCGTTTTAATATTTCAATAACAGACAGAAATAATATTAAACCAATGACAGCATTTTTTTAATGTATGTGTACATCTTAACAGCTTGGCATAGATTTCGCCAATTTTTCCGATACTTTTTAGGAAATAATATCCCACGAAATTGTTAGGAACATAATTTCCATAATTTTCATGATGCATTGTAAGTTTTTAATACTAAATCGTGTTGAAAAATGTTTCCACTCTGATGTATTGGAGCAACTTTCAATAACATATAATCTACTGCAGAAACGTATCTTCCAGGAAATGGAAGCAAATGAAGATTTATAATGCTTCTCAAAGCTAGTCACTTGCAAACAGATCCGCTTACGTGGCACGTGCACGTAATTTTTGTTCTGCTCCTAAATGATACCAGTGTCGCTGAAAACCATTTACACCCCAAATACGTGATGAGATACAGTGTGTTTACTATACTGCCCCACGACCCTTGCTACCTTTACTTAGTTAACAGATGAGACTTGAAAAGAACGTGGAATAATATTCCTTAAGTAGTATAAAAATTAAAATGCTAAGATCTATGCCCTAAAGCCATTAATGTAATTCTAACAAAATATTAAAAAGGAAAGGGATGGAATTATTTACTAAATTTAACATATCGTGTGCGAGAAAGGCCATAATCACTCTGATAACTAGGGACGACTCATGGCGTGCGTCGCGCACATATCCAACAAAGTTCAACAAAATCTCTCGCCGACAGCGTCAGTCTATATTCCGTAACATACCTTGTTCATTCTCTTCATATACGAACATTTTATTCTCCCGGCGAACTCGGTTTGTTGAAATAACTGTGGAAACATACCTGATGTTGCAAATATTTAATCGATCTAGACCTTTAATATCACTTTTTGTCTGTAGTTGCAAATTTATTAGCTGCTTGCGGATATTTTTAATGCGTTGATTTTTTTTTTCGAATCTACCGTCAGAATTTGGACAACACCCCGAGATTTTATATTTTTCGAATTGCCTTATTCATCATGTTTCGCAAAATTTTAATCGATTAGGGGAGTGTGAGGAAATATCACGCACCTAACACTAACAAAAAGAAGATACATATACTTCGGGGTTCAGCGTGACCTTCTGAGATCTGCTGGCAGGGATAGAGAGGCGGTACCTACCTCAGTAGCGGAATTATAGAAGAATATTACATCTTATTAGTTTTGAAAGTAAAGTATCACGAACATGAGTGGGTATCTGTGTTGATATAAAGATGATTAGTTTCCTTCTTGGTAAACAAGGTGGTTACACTCAGTTCGCCTGATTTATATATCTCTAAGACAGCAGAGTTAAACAAGAAAGTTGGACAAGCAAAAATTGGTTCTTAAGGAAAAATACGGTACCTGCTAAGCAAAACGTAATCAACAATCCTTTAGTAACCCCTGACAAAATTATTTTGCCGCCGTCACACATTAAATAAGGCATTATGAAACAGTTGGTTAAATCACTTGATAAAAATAGAAACTTTTTCTTATATCTGCTGTGAATTTCTTCATTTAACTACGGAAAAGATCAAAGCAGGTATTTTTATGGTCCCCAAATTAGACAGCTTACGAAAGATGCCAATATTATAACTTCTATGACTAAACTTGCATATGCTAGGTCAGTTTTTGCTTCGGTGAAACAAAATTTTTTCACCGAAAATCAGAAAATTATGTTTAACTGGTAAAAGAAACTACCTTTACTTTCGAAAAATACGGAATGTAACATGCGAACTCAATTTTCTTCGTGGTCATCTCGACCGATTTCCTGAAAATCTTGGAGATTTTAGGATTTCTTTTTTTAGGATTTACGCGTCATGGAGGAGCGGTATCAGCGTTGCTGGGATTCGTATATGATGTCTGACTATTTCTGGTCTCCGATGTGACATTTTTCAGAGTCTTCACATAAGAGGAAAGCTCCGAAGCCAATTTTTTTGGAAGTAAATAATAAATTAATTTTTCTTTAAAAAAAATACTTTCTAAATAGTTGCTTTTTCTTTTTTAAATGTGGGTTACCAGCTTTTTCTTTGTGAAGGTGAAACTTAAACCGCTCACCACGATCCCTCTTCATACAATATAGACTTTCAGTCCAACCGGCCTTGAGTATCTTTAGTTAGGCATTATTTTTATTTTATAGAGAGCGCCACTTTACGGAGCATTTTGTGTGTTACCAGTAATACACGTTAGTTGTATTTAAATTCCATTCAATGAGTTTATATGGAAAGCTGAAGCCACTGTACACCCGCCTTATGTCATTATTAACACACGCAAATTGCGTTAAAATTGCACAAAGTTAAACAGAATTTATTAATAAATTAGAATATTGTTTGTTTGGATCGGCAGAATAGTTTAGATTAATATAACTTGCGGTTTTTATATTTTATCAAGCAGGAGAGATGTTTTATTTTGCCTCTATGCATAAAATAAATATGTCATCTACGAATAATAAAATTGTTCATAATATAATTTACTCCACACATTAATGTCGTGATTGCTGCTCTGCCGTTTCCTTGCTCCGAGTTCGTTGATATCGGGTAACCGTAACCTCTCTCGCACACGGTGTACGCAGCTATTCCTCATATATTTCCCTACAAATCGATTATGAAATGTTTAATTTTAATGAATTTTTTGAATCGCAGCCTTCTGAAATTTACGTTATTTCCACGAAAGGTTCTCAATAATATAAGGTATAAAAAAGCACACAGTAAAAACTATAAAGAAAATAACTAATAATAAAACACTAGTCATGAGTAGAGTTGTTCAATTTGCGCCAACAGCCAGTGGCGCGCGCATAAAAGTTTCCACATAAAATAAATGGTCAGAAATAAATAATGGAATTTATGCAACATTGAATTTTAACGCCATCATAATTTATGTCCGGCATTTCTGCTATAAATTGTGTAACTTTGTTTTCGCCACGTAAGCAACATTTTTAAAACAAACGTAGAACTACGAAATAGTATTTCCGGCAATGTACATGTATATCTACACAACAGATCTCGTTGACACTCGCAGTTGTACTGAAGGTCGAGTCGAACCTGCGCCACTGCCGGGTGGCGCCAGTGAGCAACTCTAGTCATTATTACTGTCAAACTGTACCGACATACCTCAAGGTAGATCACCCTGTTAGTATGCTCAATAACGGCGGAAGCGTCGGAGGCAAAGAAATACTCCACTTCATTATCTTCCAAAGGCTGGATATCCGCTGTAGATTCTGAACGTGGTAATACAGGAACTTCGCCACGTCCATGTGGTCTATGTTCTGAATATGGTAATTTATAATAAGCGTACAGAAAGATGGTCCAATGGGAAAACGACAGCCTCAGTTAATAGCAATAGTACACAGCATTAAATATTACGAAGAAATCTTAATCCAGCAGCGAATTGTGCGAGATACCATCTTTGTAATAGGTACATTAACGGAAAGTATTTTTAAGAAATTTTTTAAACATATATTATCACGTTTCCAACACCATTAACATCATCTACCACGAATATGTTTTTAGCAGAAAGTCCCGAAGATTACGTTTCCTTATCTTCTTTAATTGCATTTCTTATAAAGGTGACATACATCTGCTATTTTTATAAATATATATGTATGGTTTTTAACACATAATCTTCAATAAAGATTAAGGCTATTTTTGGGACTTACTGCTGTTAACGACTAGCTGTATTTTATATTTACTTACCGCGTGTAATTAGTAGGAAAAATAGTGCATTTTCAGGAAAATTATAGAGCAAAAGCAAGAAAAATATCAAGCTCTTAAAAATAAATTAAGAAATAAAATATATGTATACCTGCATGGCTCTTGTCAGAATCTGTTGGTTGGACCAGATATAAGAGAAGGTACAAAAAACAAATGCTAAGATTAGAATGTATACGCTAACTAAATTAAAAATAAATATGAAACAAACAAGAACCTGTTTGGATCTTAATTCTCCTTAGCTTTTGATTGTTTCATACATTTTCCTAACAAGCACAAAAATGGCAAAAACTAATGAAAAACATGCGGTATAGTATTATGAATACAGATTTTTTTTTGTTAACACATGTAACACAAAAATGTTTTGTTTTCGGGTGCTTTATTCGATATTAGATGGAACGCGGTTCTATGGTGTATAATGAGAATGGAAGTTTGAAGCAACTAAGTTAAGTGGGGTATAGAGACTTCCGAATTTAAATTAAGAAATGTTTCTTCTGTAAAACACAGAAACCTCAAATTAACAGACCAATGTAATTTTCTAACCCCAATAATGCCGCAAAAAAAATAACTAACTTTTATAGCGAATTATAATTTGTCTTAAAATGACCCTAGGTTCGGAAGAAATCAAGGAAAACCTAGGAAACCAATAAATTACGCATCGTAAATACCGTGAATAAATTAATAAAAACTAGTGAAACTGTCAATAAGGCTTTTGAGGAATAGTTTGCACAAGTACAGAATTTCGATTCAGTGGAATTTTGGACACTATTTTTATAAATATAACTAAAAAGAAGATAATAAAATTAAAATGAGGTTTGATACAGAAGTTTCATTACGATAATAAACTTCCTTTTTCGAATTTTCAAAAACAACGGGCCGGGCGAATTCAATGAAATAATTTTGCAATATGCGTATAAACAATACTACAGTAAATGTCTTGGTATTGCCGATTACATAACGGATGAAAAAAATTATAATATCTGTAGGAAGTTATTGAAGAAAAAGATCAGAATTACAGGAAACACATCAATGGATATATAAAATAGGAGATAGTGGCTTGAAATAATAAAACTAAATCGAAAATATTCTTACTACCTAAATGAGTAAATGATTCTAAATGCATTAAACTGAAACACTATCTACCGAGGGGCCTTCGGAGGTTTTACCCTAGCTAGAGATACTAAGTTTAACACTTCTTCCTTTGCAGTTTCTACTGAACTTAGTTGCCGAAATACATTTAGATTCAGTTATTCATTAAGGCAGTAAGGGTATTTTTGATTTAGTTCTACAACAATGGAAAAGCAATTTAAATTGTCCATAGTTTGTACCCTGTAGTTTGTTCATTTTTAAGGTGCGAATCCAGGATGAAACCTTTTCATGAGTTTGTTGCGTCACGACACAAAAAAACGCAACAGTCACTGTGGAAATACTTTTGTACGTTAGATAAATGTCACCGTATAAGCACGATATGAGTTTTAACTGTGTGAAAAATCTAACTCACGTACAATACGTGAAATACAAGTTTTTTAGTATTTCATGAAACATTTTTTTGGCGTTTAGAGAAACAATCAGTGGGTACTAAGCTAGTATATATTTGCGCATAATGTATTTATTGGAGAATAGCTGAAATGATTTTATAATTATTCGAAATTTTAGGTGCATTTTATTGGAAAAGGCATATATATAGTACATAATCAGCTGTTATATATTTCTGAATGTAGTGGCCAGATTCCGGTTCAATCGAGAGATCTAAGAAACTTATCTGAAAAATTCTGATTTTGGTCAATGTTTACAATTATTTAAATAGGTGAATTTAAGGCTATCTCTTGCACTATACAAAAATTACCAGAATCATACAGCAATCAACTGCAATGTTTGGCAGTGTTTGTAAAGGGAAAAGTTCTAGCCATCAAACAGTTTCCAGAAGTCGTTAATGAGAAAGTAGTTATGAGCACGTCTTGTATACGGAGTCGAACGAAGTACTGCTATCTTAGCTACTGCTCACCCAAAACATCATCATCAACCTCTGCTGATCATCACCCATATAATATATAGTTTGGGACAGAACTATATTATCCACTGGATTAGGATGGACGTGTCGAATATTGTCAGTGATTCAACAATAACTTAAGAAAAGATAATTTGCAAATTTAGCGTTTTTTCCGATGAAACATGGTTCCATTTGTCTGGCTATACCAATTTCCCAGAATTATAGCACATGGTTGGCCGAGAAGATCGGCAGTTTACGCATGGTGTAAAAATTGGTACTTGGGTCGTGGAAAAGGATTGTAGAACCAATCTTGTTTTTGAAGAAACAACACTCATCGTGAAATTTTAAGAATTTCGAACAACAATTGCAGGACGATGAAATAACAGATTATTTTCGACGTGATAATACTTGAGGCTCACACTGCAAGATAGACCATTGAATACTTAAAACAATTTTATGATGCCAGAATTGGCATTCTTGTTTGGGTACCCAAAAAATAAAATATATACAATTGGTTACAAACATTGGATGAGCGGAGGGATGCGATTACTGCTGCTATAGAAGATATATCAGTTACTGCTGTTATAGAAGAAATATCAGTTACTGCTGCTTTAGAAGAAATATCACCAGAAATCTTACAACACCTTAGTATGTTGTAAGATGGTATCAAGCAAAGAATCGACAAATATTTAATTAATAATGGTCTCACATTGTAAAATAATTTATCCCAATTTTATTATTTATTGAACATTCTGTACAGAAATAAATGGATACTCCACATTTCATATCTTCCAATATAAATAATTTTATATTTGTAATCTTCTTGATATTTTTCATATTCAGTTATGTGTTTCAATATTCTGATGAGTGCATTGAATGATGGAGTTATATTTGACTTGATTCTACACATACTCATTGTGTTGGCTGACTACATACTATGTATGAAATAAACAGGAACGCTTTAATTGGTTTTAACAATGTTTTAGCATTGGTTTCACTATGGTTTTAGGGGTCTTCCTAGTGTGACGGGTTCAAAAAATCGAAAAATTTTTTTTGAATTTTCTTGTAGTTTAACATCTTGAAAACAAAATCCCTAAGGAATTTAGCCAGATTCGAAAAATTGGAAAAGTTATAGGCTTTGAAGCGGTGCGGCGCGTAGGTATAGAAATCGGAGCGCTCGGAGAGTAAGGAGAAGGGATGGTCTTTCAGACCGGTTCTCACCCTCGCACCCGGCATTCCGTTATGATATAACCGAAGGAAAAGTTAGGTTATGTATATGGAGATTGAGAAGCGAAAAGAAAAAACATAAAGGCATAGGAGGAAAAGGCGCCGGGAAATTAACCGATAAGCTGATAAATGATCTAACAGCATATTATGGATTAGCAATTACTCGACATAGTAATTCACTACAAGACATGCAAAACGCCGTTTGGGCAACATTTTCTCACAAATGTTCAACGGACAAAAGCCCACAACGATGAATTGCTAGAACGATGTTTAGGCGGAAACACGCAAAACAACAACGAAAGCTTCAACGGTTTACTATGGCACTTCGCTCCTAAGCACTTGTACTGTGGAGTTAAAACTATAAAAATTGCTGCTTATCTTGCTACGATAATCTTCAATGAAGGCTACAACTCTATTCTGAAGACATTTGAAATAATGGGAATAACAATCGGACCCGTAACAAGAAGTTTCGCCGAAAAACGAGACAACTATAGAATAAAGATCGCTGAGAAGAGGCATATGGAAGCGTCAAAGGAGGCTCGGATCGCTCGTAGGAACTGGAATATTGCTGAAAATGAATTTTACGGGGAAGAAGTAGGTGTACTATATGGTGCTGGAATAGCAGATTAGCTATAAGTATGATTTTTGCATTTTATGTACCTTTGATTAGTACGCGAAACTTTAAACGCTTTTTTCTCAAAATGACATTTTTTTAAATGGCTGCCACGATATCTCAAGAACCAATCGACCAATTTACTTGAAATTTTGCAGATATATTCAGTAGACGTGTCATTCTCGCCCGAACTAGAATCCAGTCGATAGTCGCAAAATTCGCAATGTACGACTTAAAAATTAAGCAATTTATTTGGAGAAAAATCGAAACTTTTTTTTTTGAAAAGCCGTCATTTTGTTATGTTTCAATTTTTTTCATTATTCTAGTTCGGGCATAGCCACATTTACACAGATTAAGAATCTTCTTTAAATTTTTATTTCAGACAACCTGGACAGCTGATTTTATGGCAGCCATTCAAGGACATTTATTTTAGACGCTTCCATACAACTGCTGTAACGTCTAATAAAATCGATATTTTTACCTAAAACAAAAACTGGATATTCCTCAAATATAGCTAATAAATTTGCAAAGTTTCAAATTGATATGCAGAGTAGATTTTTCAAAAGAAATTCCCAAAAATCGTCTTATTTTTAGGCCGTCACACTACCCCTTTAGTGAAATAATGTACTAGCAGTGATTTTCCTCGTGTGCATTTTTGACGCTTAACATAGCCAATAGTGAAGAAACGGTGACATATTATCTCCAGACAATGACTAATGAAATAAATATTTCGATGGATGTGGAAACACCAAAATACGTCTCAAAATTTCACCAATTAAAAGTTTCATGTGACATAAAATTTCTTCACTCATTAAAGTAAAGGTAGCAAGGACTGTGGGGCAGCACAATAAACGCACTGTTCGAATTACTCCTCCCGCACAAAGTATTAATTAATTCGGGACGACACGTGTTTCGGGAATACATGGGTTCCCATTATCAAGTCTAATAACCGAATTCGGTTATTCGGTGATAATGGGAATCCACGTACTCGAAACACGTGTCGTCCCGAATTAATTAATACTTTGCGCGGGAGGAGTAATCCGAACAGTGTGTTTATTTTCTTCACTCATGACCCATATTTTGCTCTACAACGCAGCTGATTTAAATAGATCATGAGTTTAAAAAATCTTTTCTTTCTTTTTTGTTTCATCGTGGAATCGCACCCTTAGTGTACACAGTGCTCGAGGAAAAAAAGCTGAAAAGCATCTTGAAAACGGAGAAATTCGACGCCGATTAAACGCAACAAAATCATTGGTAATGGATTCACAAGAAATTGTTAAAGATAAAATTTATAAATCGTTAAGTATGTAATGAAATACAGTAACTTAATGATGAGCTTATTAATTTGTTTCGCTATATTTAAAGAAATGAAGTTTACTAAGATTAACAGCATTAAAAAATACACTAAAGTGACAGTCGCATTGCGGTTTTGCTCTGTCAATGTTCTTTCAAATTTAGAAACAAATAAAGCCAAAAATTAAAAAAATATATATTTTCTAGGAATATCTCCAAAATTACAAAAGATGTCTGGGTTTTTAAAAATGTCATAAATAATGGCTCGAAAGTTCCGTTTAACCGGCATCTTATCTCTTACCGTGTCCAAGATGCTCTTCTTGTATGTGGGACAAGTCACATCTGATTGTGTAGATTTATCAACTACCTAGAGCATTCAATTTAGGAGAACACTATTAATATTAGGTAGTAGATCATACATATTTATATTTCGAAAATAAAATCTATATACCCCACTCTGGTATTCACTGAACGATACAACAATACAATAACATACAAAGAAATAAGCGCTGAATAAGAATTTCAACAATTTCCCTTTCCTTCAAGTTTTCAGAACAAAAGGAAAATAACTTTTTTCACAGCGCTTATTGCCAAGCATTGCAAAGTATTTATACGTTTATGTTAATATACCTTTGCCATCATACACTTCGTATACTGGTAGGGGGAAGACAAGATCCATAGAAAAAAAAAGGAAAATCAATTGGAGGTTGACAAATGATAAATGTTAAAAAATATATAATTATAAGTAATGTACAACTTAGTATCTTTAAGAGCAAAAATCAAAGTAACCACAAAGTCAAAAAATATCGGAACACAAAGAAATAATAGAAACAGCATGTGCATACAAGTAAGTATACCAAACTACTAATTAATATAGTTATCTCAGTGTAATACATATAAGAGAGATAGAACAGGAAGGAGAAAAAAGAAAAGAATGTGGTGTTCCGTTATTTTCTGACAATGTTAGAGTAGTTATAAACATAACTGGCTATTCCAAAGAATACTGGACATTAAATTATCAACAGTAGCTTTCTGTAGCATTACATACCTTTCATGGGTTTTGCATCTAAAAGGGTCATCGGCGAAGGAAATACGGAAAAAAATAAATTAAATTAGTTTGATATAATTAAAATTAGCTATTAGCAGAACATTTTGCGCCCACACTGTATTCATAATACTTTTGAAAACAATACAATAATAGTATTTCTAACAAACTAAACAAAAAAAAACACAACAACAAACACACACAATTGTGCAAACATAAATTTCTATACAATAATGTACAGTGATTACTTACATATCCTCTGTTAAATACCCAACGTGATTCTTTAAAATGTCAAAAAAATAGAAATTAATCTAATACTAACAGACCCCACAGACGTAAGACTCGTTGGGAAACATACATAAATGTTATTGAAGATTAATTTAGACAAAAAACAAGAAACAATCCCAATTTAAAACAGTATTTTTAACATTTAAAGGTTGATGCATTGGAATATTTAAAATATTAATGAAGAAAGTTTAGATATTAAATTATCAAAATTAATTAAAAGCTTCGAAAAAGGTTTCTTAAAGTTATAATGTAAATCCGTCAGTACAATATACGAGGGAAAATAATTTTTAAAGCACACGCCTTTAAATATTCCAATGTGCGACTTTAAAACGGTGTACATTTATAAAATGTTAATAATGGGAAATATATACCTTGTTTTGCAGAGGTATCATCTGGGATACACATCCATGCAAGAGAAAGGAATCAGGAGGCGCAAAAAAAAAGAAAAACAAACGAATTAGATACTATTTTAACAACCGAACGCAAAATTCGGTATATTTATATACTTTTTTGATAATGAATATTTTTATGGATTATTTACAAGGAGAATGTTTTGTTATTTTATGTAGTTATAATTCTACTAGCATATTACCGTTCTAATAGTCACTTGCTATAAGATGAATAAGTTTGACTTAAGTTGGATAAATTGATTCTAATCTAGTAAATTACATGTTAAAATATCTATCAATACGATTTTGCACGCGTGGCTGGTGCTGACGTTTTGCGCGGGCAATAACTAAGATAGTAATGCTACAGTATTCGTCGTGCGCCCTCGGACAACAGCACGGAAGCCATGCGAATTAATCTTAATAACCATCCACCCAAAACGTCAGCGCCAGCCGCGCCTGCTTTATACCGTAAAATAGAGTACCTACTAAATGAATTTTTTGTATTTCACTGTTATTTCAACAATATACCATTTTAGGTAATACTGCTGTTTAGTACTCCTATTTTCAGCTGTTTACGGGCATTTAATTCGCATGCGCAATGGTGCACAATGTTGTCAGATTTCGTTTAATACTTGTAGATCCAATTGGTGGAATTAATTTGAATTTAAAGATTCCGGTCGTTGGTTTTTTATAAACTTATTGTAACTTATAGTAAACACAACTTTATATTTCTATATCGGCACCGATATTGTTGGAAGCCTCTTCCAATAGGCGTAATGGAATATGCAACAATATAGTGATGATGTAAAATTTTAAAATATTAAATATTTATTTTTTACGTAAATATTGTCTTATACCTCAATACGCGCTATACAAGTACATATTACAGAATAGTATTTAATTCAAAATAGTCAAACAAACAATGGAATAGGTAATTTAAATTCGGAACCAATTTTGTAGTCATGTATTATATTATACCTAGGGTTAAACGCAAGCTAGCTTACGAGGCCTCTATACATTGGAGTGACGTCATACAGCCTCGATCTAGGCGTCGGGAAGATAATGCATCGAATCCTGTATCGAACATTTAAATGTACACAGATGTGAGTTTTAAAATTAATGTAGATGTTTAAATACCCCTCTTGGTCTTCTTAATTATAAAAAAATTAGATCAGTAAATAAATAAGTTTCATCGAATAAAAAATGAGAAACTATGATTTGAATGGCAAAAGTTTAGTAATTAAAAAAAGTACTAACAATAATTTGGCAAACTGATGTTTTTATTTGTGCAGATACAGAGTCAGAGTTGACAAAAGTATAAAACAGCACACATAATTATGCCCTCACATATCACAATAAAGATTTAAAAGAATTTATGTTAGTTAAATTAATTACAACTCAGGGTTTTAATAAAAGAGGCCACCGTAACCGGCCTTCTCAAAACGATCTGTATTTTACTAATAATCTATTGAATATAATCTCCATTTCGCCTACGGTGTACGTGCGACCAAGCTATCTCGGGAATCCCGAGCTAACTCGCCCCACTACAAGGTGTCGCATTGCATCTGGAACGGCCTGAGCTAAACCCGTTAAACCCTAATTATACCCCTTACGGCGCCGACCTCTAACAACCAGTAATAATATACATCCGACAACGTTACCTATTTTTGGGCACCTTCTGCGCATGTGACGGAACATGTCAAAAAAATTTCAAATAGGAGCACTAAACAGGTTACTCCATTTTAAAGGTTTTTTATTTTGTTTTTTTATGAAGAATTATAGTGATCTGTATACAAAAATAAAATGAACACAGAGAAAAAATGCTCGTTATTTTAGTAATGTAATGGATTTATACTGAATAAAATATACACATATGTACATACATTTATAAACAAAATTGATTTCGTTCCATGTATACCATAATGCTTGTATATGTTAATTTATATTTATTTTGCTAGTTTTGCGAGTATGAAGATCTTATGTAAAGCTTTGTCCTGTCCACCTTCACCAGAGGGTTACTTGCAAAATAATGTGATGAATGGTGTCAACCCTTACCATTTCAATCACCGTTTCGTTTTCGTGACAACGGGAATTGTGAGTGGTGTCCCTCATGGCTTAACTTTTTCTACAAATAGTGTGATCCAATTGAAGTGAAAGATATTAATATATTCAAAGCAACTACCTTTCTTATAAAATGATTTAAACGCTATCTTAATTGTTGTAGAAAAACGCCGCAAGGTCATAACAGGGTCAATTTTTTTATGACTCTTGGTACTTTTTCAATCAATTTTTAAAGAGTACTTAATTCCCAACATAAAGTAGTAACTCACAGCTGACTTAAAATTAATGATAAATAAGATATTTGAACATATTTGAAATACAAAACATGCTCTTTGGATTGCTATTCTTATATTCTATTATTTTTTCTATGCAATAAGTTTGTAAATTAGCATTTAATTAATCCCCAAACTTCTGGTCCACTATGTGTTCGTTGGTCATATAACATTACTTTTCCATCACAGTATTAGATAATTATTTTGTCATACATAATGCATAATCATCTTTACATCTGCCATATAGGCGTAGGATAAAATTTCTCTCCCGCTTAACCATGCATCATTCTTGCCCATTCCTTCTTGTTGCCTCTACCCAGTTATAATTTCATTGTCCTATGTTTGCCGTGGTCTATCTCTTTTCCTTTCGTGTTTGTCTTAGAATGCCATACCAATGCCAATGTTTACTATTCTTGAATTTTCCATTCTTTGTAGATGTCCCCACCAGTTTAGCTGCCTTCTCTTTATAAAGTTTATTACTATTCCTAGTTCTTCTCTTATATCCTGATTGCAAATGCGATCTCTTTTTGTAAGTTCTTTTACGCGTCTCAAATATTTCATTTCTGTCGGCTGTATTTTACTCTTGAATTTATTGTTTAACACCCATGATTTTATATATACCGATCTTCTTCGACCTATTGACTTCTTTCTTATTTATGAAATTCTTGTTGATTGCATGATAGCATTTGATACCTTTATCAATTCTTCTGTTGATTCCCACTTCTCCCACTCTCTTCTATCAGCACCCCTAGATACTGAAATCCGTGTACTTGTTCCAATATGTTATTTCCCAGTACTATGTGAATTGTTTCTTGTGTTTCTGTTATTGCCACTACTTTGGTTTTCTTAGTGTTAATGTTCATATTATATTCTTGTAATGCTGGATTCCATATACCTGTTTTCTTGTATTTCTCTCTCAGTTCTTGCCATTATCACTACATCGTCGGCAATTGCACACTCTGCTATTCGTATGCTCTCTAGATTTCTATGTTCTGTATATGGTTGATTTTCACTACGACTGAATTTCTTAATAATTTCGACCATGAATATTATTAACAACGTGGGGCTTAATCCAACGGTTGTCTTAGTCCCTCAACCGTTTCAAATACATCTTTACTCTTTATATTATAGATATTTAAACTTTATATATTTCTAACCATTTTTTTTAAATATTTCCTTGTTTTAAACATTCCCATATTCTTTTTCTGGGTAGCTTGTCGAACGTCTTTTCCAGGTCTATAAAGGCTAGACATTTTCCGCTGTTTGTTTTTTATTGTCCATTATTTGTTTAATTGTAAAAATATGGTCTCGGACACTCCTTCCTCCCCCCCCCCCCGCTATTTGTTCTTTTAGTATATTATTTAAAATTAGTTCGTATAATTTCAATCCTGTAGCAAGCAGCGTAATCCTCCTGTAGTTTTACCAATCCTTAATATCTCCGCTTTTGAAAATTGGCAATATCACTCGAGTTTCCTAGACTTTCTCGTCATTCCAAATTGTAGTTAGAACTTTTAAGAATAGTTTCTTCCTTTTCTCACCTAATTTTTGTATCATTTCTGTTGTGATTTGGTCGCGACCTGATTCCTTCCTTTTTTTTTTCATCATTTCAATTTCTTCTTCTAGATGTCGTTGGGTGATTTGAACTGTCTCTGTAATATACTGGCTTACTTCTGTTGGTTGTTTATCGCTTGTATTATGTCCTTCATTCAAAAGTTCAAGAAGTACTCTTTCCATAATGTATTCTTCGTTGGTTAAATCTTCTTGCACTATTTATTTTTATCGTTGGGATCTTTTTTTGTTTCGAAGAAACCTTGATTACCTTTACGACTTCTTTCCATCTTTTCTCCGAATGTTTTTCATAATTCACTTTTTGCCTCTGTCGCTAGGTTTTTCATTATTTTGCCATAATAGCGTATAAAAAATATTTTGGACTTAAGAAGCTTTAAAGATGGTTAGGTATATCGTTAATATTTAACACGGTCTTAGTTTTCTCAAAATACTAAAATATTAATTTTAGTCAGATGTGTTAAAATTTGAATTCTAGATTAAGATTATTCAAATCATTTTAATAAAAACAGAATTTAAATCATAAAATCAAAGTGATTTTTATTTTTGAAATCATTATTTTTTCTTGTAAGTCTTCTATATTTTCTGTACTATGTATTCATACAATTAATTGTTTTCGAAGAAAAACAAAAGAGAACTACGTTTTTCATTTATTTATTAACACACGACACATTACTTAAAATATTTTCTAAATTCAAAGAAAAAAAGTGAATAAACATAACAAAACGATATGTCTTATTAATACAAAATACATCCTTCAAAAGATTAACTATTTTAACAAGTTAAGTTAAGTTAAAGCCATATGAGAAAAAGCTGAGCATTTGCAGATGAGCATTTGCACACAAAATTGGAAGGATGATCTCCAATAATTGATTTATTTCTGGATCATTCTTCTGAGATCTTCACCATTGTACTGCATTCATATTTTGTAATATATCTTGCGAAAACATTGTTTTGTGGAATGGATACGATTTAGCTTTCAACTTAATAACGAATGGTAATAATCCTGTACCAGAATAATATTTGGAAATTATTTCTAAAGCTGAAGAACGGTTATTCATTTTTTAGTTGTAATGGGATCAAGTAAATAAGCTAAGAAGTTTTCTCTGATGCTATCCATATTAACCGCGTTGTCTGTGACAGATCTAGTTATATTGCAATTATACTCAGTGTTACACTTATTCATTACATCAATGGGCATATCTGTAAGATAATCAGATATATATGGATGCCGTGATATATCTACACTTTCAAAGAAGAAACTGTTTCCATCTTCCGGAGTCCAAACTTAGTTATTAGTTCGTTACGAACATTTTACCATCCATCAAGAGACATACAAACTGACTTGCCTGATACATTTTTACAACATTTTGATTTCTCTTCTTCAAATATTCCTCTTAAAAGAACCGATGATAACTGAAACCTAAGTGGAACATCCTGACCGTAGCATTTCAATTACTTTTCGACTTTCTATATGCTCACTTGATCTGAATTTACAAATAGTTGCAAAAATAGCCTGCTTGTGTAATTATTGTTTCTTGTCCTGACCTATTCCAACAATAAAGGAGCTTAAAATTTTAGAATTGTTACTCCCCCTCAAATACCCACCATTATTAAATTTCTTTTTTTTTACGTGTTGTATAGTTACAGTTTATTGACTTTCTTTTCCATGTCTTGGCAGTTATGCATTTATATTTTCACATTCACTAAAAAAAGATGTTACACTCGCCAGTGTGGGGTATGTGTCCTGGTCTATTGTGACAACGTCTTTATCTAACAGCAGTTTCACTGGGTTGTATTCAATTTACTGAATTTCATCTACTGTCACTGTCATACGGTAACAAATTCTAGAGCTTAACAAACAGAGTTAACAAAGCTGACAACTGTTTTACCTGATTCCCACAAGCTGCGCGCACAGTCGAGGTAAAATGAGAAAGATCTATTAAGCAGGCTTAAAAGATTATTGAAAAAGTACCATATTTCACTTGAAACAAATGTTTCAACTTTGGTATGACCTTGATACATTTCTGCAATCTGCAATTATATATTAAGATGTTTGTGTCAAAACATTTTTTCGTAAAATTAATTGAATTTAATATATGGTATGTATGTGTCACTTTAAACGGAGTACCTGTATATATAGCTATGAAATCAATTTTACTTACGACGTGTGTGTATATAATGTATAAAACGACCATTTTGTTTTTATAATTGCTGCATTGTTTGCATGAAACACAATAAGTTACTGGATGGAAGTAAGTTATAAATTACAAAAATTAACATGTAATAAAAATATCCAACTGTTTGTTTTATCGTATGCACACATTATGAAATATATTAAGATATTAATAACTATAACAATTACTTTATAAGGAATTTAAAAAAAGGTTCGGTTATAGGATGAGATGGAATATGTAAGTCAGCGTTAATATACACATTTGTTAGTTATTTCGATTAGAAATTGCATTAAAAAATATATAAAAGAAACAGGCACTAGCTGTATGTACAACAACATAGTAATCCATTGCCAAATGCTATTATGAGATCATACCATAACAGTAATAAGAAATCAAGAAGTTTAACTCTGATTTATGAGTATTTATATAAACAAAGATTGGCAAAGGATTTAGTTAATTGTATTTAATTAGAAAATATATGTTATTTAAGCAGATTTTTTTAGTAAATATTATCTAGTATGTACATACATGCAAAAAGAACTGGCAGCTATAGAAATTATACATGCATTCATGCAAAGTAGTGACGTACCTGCCACCAAATTATATCTCCAGCCAGTGAGCTTAAACCTTTAAAAACTATTATTCAATCTAGTTATATTTATCAGTACGTGTAGTTTTACTATATTCGTGAGGTGAATAAATATCGAACAGTTTGTTTCTCATATATGTATGTACGTACCTTTCCCGTACAAAATTGGAACGTAATCTGTTGACAGGCGATTCTTTGTTTTGATACCGACCAAAAGTGGTGAACCTCTTCGAGTGGCAACGCATTCTCCTGGGAAATGCTTTGATTTGAAGCAGAGAGCAAAAGCTCCTTCCTATAATAGTAAAATTGTAGCTAAAGTATGTAGGTCCGCAAAATTAAACCTTTTTTATTCATAGGCAAATTCCACAATTAACCAGAAATTTAATTCTTAATTAAATATTATTTTTTACGTGATAATTTTGGCAAATGTAAGTAGCATTTTTTGATACACTGTGGACCAGAACACAGCAACCGTACATTAAAACAGGATGCCATTCCGTACACCAAATAAAATCATGAAGGAATTTCTGAATTGAATGAAAAAAATTAAAAGCATTATTACCATTACATACGAGGTGTGTACATTAAGTAATGAGACTGACAACGCAGCGTTTGATATGGCAACACGGGAAGCACGGGACATGGAAGGGCGACAAGTGGACATTGTAATACGCGTTCAGTGCA
>JARFOC010000546.1:494531-514993 GCA_031763485.1 Osmoderma eremita
CGATTTGGCAACCGTGTATCGAATTCTCATAAGCTCTGTACTGCATTCGGAGGTTGAGACGATCTATAGTGACATTACTAAGCCATTAGTAATTTGGCCGAGGTGCTCAGATTTTAATTGTTTGAATTCGGCGGTATTTTCGGAGATAGGCTTATTACTTGCGATACATACGCAGATCACAGCGCCCAGTACCTCCATAACGTGAATGAAGTGCAGTTTTTCCTTTTGTAATAAGTGTTATTTTGGAATACACCATCTAATAATAAACTAAATAAACAAAAGCTGTTCAGAGCAACCATAGATGAATTATGTATTCTTGCACCGAAAAATAGAATAAAGAAACTAATCCTTAAGAATTGGAATGAAATCGAAAAAGAAAAACAACAGTTTTAACCATAATTAAGTGTAAGAATATCATAAATACGCCTATATACACTATCGCTTATAAGTATTTACCCAGTGTGTTCATGAAAGATACTGAAGAAATACTAAATAAAATATGTAGAAAGTAAAAACAAAACTATAGATAGGGCAAGTTCTTAAATTCATCGATGGATCCATCGATTATACTTTGTCACCGATTAACTAATGTAATAAACAGTGGCAAGGTACAATCGATGGCTCTATCGATGAATTTAAGAACTCGCCCATAATTTTCAAAATATTTAAATTATACTTTCATCAATGTAGTTGCCTTATTTGAACAACATTAGAAGTACACAGTCGTTACATTATCCCTATTAACTTTACCAATGTGTTGATGATGATAAAATTTCTGAATAATCCTCTTTTCTTGATATTTTATCCATTTGGTAAAAACCTACAAACGTATTACCAAAACATCCCCAAACTATTACTGGCCCATCCCGATGTTTTATTGTGGGAATGAGGCATTGATTGCTGACATGTTCTCGCGCTTATCTGCACATAACATCCTGCGGATCTTAAAATTTGATCTGCACCCGCAAGCTGTGTGTTGTTTAGCCCAATTTAAACGCATGCCATTTATTCTCTGTAACCAGAGTTTTTATTACCTCCATTTAACATTGACAACGCTTAAAGGTTTACTGTTAAAATTGTTTGGAATTTCCTACGCTATTTCTGTTGTTTAATGAAACAAGAAAAAATTGCTAAAGACGCTACTCGAAGTCTTCCAGTCATATGAATATAGTCCGCTATGCATCATAGTTCTCTAGCAAGTTTCATGATGACTGATAAGAGTTTTATGGTCACTGCAATGTATTAGTACATCTAATAAATCATTCTTTTAAAGAATGGATATTTAAGACTAATTTACACAAGTGATTTGATGAATTACGTACATATGAGCGACAGTGTATCAACCACAAATTTAAAAAAGAAACACAATAACCAAACTGATTAGAATATAACTACGAATTGTAATTAGAAAAAAATGATCTTAAAAATCGACAGATTGAGGCTGTAGATATAATTATATGATAAAAGAAAGAGGAATGATTTCAAAACAGTGAAGAACGGCTCATTTCCTTCACACAAAACAAATTAAATATATCTGCATGTGTATATTAAAAGAACGACCGACCGGTGGACTGTGGACTATAAAGTTAATATTGATACAATCAGTAAATACATCAAAAATTTAATCAAGCAACAGTACACTTCTGTAAGCTTATGAATATAGACATAATACGTGTGCTCAATCAAACGCTTGTAGGTACCTGAGGTGCATTTAAATTCACTAAAATAATATAACTGTTAACACCAATACTACTAAAATATCACTACATATTAACAAATAAAAAAGGTTAAATTTTCTCTTTTCTGATCCATATAAAATCCGTTAAGTATGAACTAAAAAAAGTAATATTACTTTATAGTTTATAGTTTAAGTTATCCATATTTTCTTTAATACTTCAATAACAAAAAAATGGAATTAAAAATAATTTAAACAGCCATTACAATTCTAGGAATTCTCATGGAATATCCCTTATACTTATATCGAATTACAATTTTTTATGTAAAATACGCAGATTTTTTAATGTGCATTTATTAAAAAAGAAAAAGAAATATCATTAACCTACACTTCAAAATATTCATTTTTAAAAGCTTTATATGGACTTGTATGTATGTACGTAACTATGTCCGCCAATCTGCTGATGTAATTTTAACACAGTTCTGAACGTTCAATCGATTTGAAAATTTCCATACTTGCCTGTTATCGAAGACAACACCATAATGGCGCATTTTCGAGCAGAAATGAACATAGATTATTAAAATTAATTATTTGTTAAAAATATTTGAATGGGTTCAAATTTATGATACGTAAGGCGGCACTGGTACAGCGGCCACAAAATGATAATTCACCATATATACGTCAGATGGCGATTGTGCTGTATTGTTTACATTACATCTCAGACCTTTTATCATATTTTTGTTATTTATTTTGGAAGCATTACCACGCAAAAACTAGGGTTTCTTGAAGCTATATATTTCGAAGACACCAATAATCGTGCTTTCGAAATACTATGAAAATTATGAATTATTATATATTATAATTTAGGGTCTTAAGGAGGTTACATTAGAAACTCGTCAAGAAAACGAAATGAATAAGCAAAGGGGGTAGTCGCCAGTGTAGGTGAATCAATCAAACATAAACTTCATAAAAAATAACTCGTTTTATCCTTTTTAGGGCATTTTATATGGTTTTTTATTTTTTTTAGAATACATATTTAGTTTTATATTCGGCAACACACCGCCAGCTTACGGCATAGAAAGGGAAAGCTTCTCGTCTATAGTCTAAACAAAGAGGCCAAATTTACTACTTCCTGTAAATGTTAAACAGGATTATTACGTAAACAAACACAAATCTATTAGCACATGTGGACTTGCCCATATTCATGTTCGCTGCTTCTGTAAATAACTTATACATATATACCTACACCATTGATTCAATTTAGACTTTCTAATTTTTACTACAACTGTATAGAGAAATGTAACGAAAAATATACTAGAAACAATAAATTTTTGGTTTATGTTTATACTGCATAAGTATTCTCAAAGATCATATAAATAATATAATTTACTCTAGTTAATTCTATCCACACAAGGGTGCGGCCGATTTATAACGTAGCCCAGGTGTAATGCCAAGTGTTCTTGTCTTGTGAAACCCACCACTATAAGTCATTAACATTACCTCGTCTGAGCGCATAACTGCTGAAAAAGGTTTTTGCTTTAAGTTTTATAAATAGGATCAGTAATCCACTATTTTCCTGCACTGTATTTAATGCTTATTCATTCTCTGCACTGGTCCAGAATATAAGCCAAAAAAATGATAGGGCGTAAGTGCCCGTTTATATCCCGTTTAATGAGATAAATTTTTCCACAAGTTTTCTTTCTAATTCCTAATATTTCCACTGCGTCTGACAGAAAAGCATTTTTTCTCTATAATTTTATCAAATCATATGTTTAAAATAGTGTATTGAAAAAAACATTTTTGTTTTCAAAAATTATAGGCCCTAAACATGAAGAAAATCAAAAAAACATTTTTTTTATTGTGATTTATTCCAACCCTAATCCACACATAAGGTTAATATGTCTGGATAGAATCTCCTTCCACGTTTCCTTCAAAAGTGCATCCAAATGTGCATGCGTTTGTTTAAAATAAAACAAAAAATTGCAGTCGGTTTCTATGACCAAATACCAGGAATTTCATTCTAATTGAACTTGCTTTAAGGCAAAACCTTAAGTGTCCAATATCTTCACTACCATTTTACTATATTTCCATATCTTTTTAAATTAAAAGGGGGAACTAATCACTTGCACAACTTTCTGTAAAAACTATCAGGCTTGTATTGATATTTATATTACTTATATAAACTTTTTTTTTAGTGGTTGCATAATGAAACGTCAAATGAAAATTATGTAGACATCAAGAAGCATAGTATACATACTTGAAGGAATAATCATTCCCAAAAACACAAGCCATTGAAAATTGAATCCTGCATTGAATGATCAGATTCCACACTCCGTTTAGAAAACAAACCGGTAGCTAAGATTAAAGGTACCGAGCGATGTTTAATGTTTGAAGCAAATACAGTGTATTGGTAACACTGAATACTTTTACTATAGTTGAATCGCCCAACAGATGCAGTATAGAAATATATGGCAATCGTGTAATAGTCATATTTTTATCATGTTTATTATTGGTCAATCAGACGGCTTCATGACGGCTTGCTTACAATAGGGCAATCTGTCAAATGTCCTTGCATTTGTCATATTTGTTGTGCATTTTTGTAAAAAGCTATACATATTTTGGAAAATAAAAAAACAGTATATTTATAATACTACAATTATTTTACTTCGTGTTCGATACTTTTTACAAAGAAAAATTCAAATTTAATGTTGTTTAATTTGTTATTCATGTCAAATCATTTATAGTGGTAATATCAAATATTAATTTATCAGCGTTCATTCTAATGTGACACATGTATGATGGTGTGAAGCGGACTTTTCGGTGTTCGCATCACAGCGGTGTTGTTGGGCGATTCAACTATATATTGACAACGTTTCGAAAGTTTGGAATCGTCTGTATGTTACTCCTAATGGTCGACAGTTTATGTAATAATTAACAAAATGATTATTAAAAGAAGTTCTAATAATGCAAATTATGAACAATATAAATTCTGCAAATTAATGTTATTGTGAAACCCCACTTTTTTTTTAAATCTAGCAACGGGAAGCAATGGCGTTAAATCAAGTGACCTACTCGGCCATAAACTTGTACTAATTAAATGATCTGGACAACTTCCTGTAAATAATTTATTGTAGTTCGTGCAATATGGGGGAGTGGCAGAATCTTGCCGAAAATAGCCATTTGTCAATTCCACATCATCTAGTTAGTTAATAAATAGCTCTAAAACAAGTCTTCGACGTCGTCTGGCATGAATACTCAAGTGTCTTGAAATAATATTGGGTCTTCTAAGTGATATTGCCACCCACATTCCAATTTTAATCCAATTGGATGCAGTGGGATTTGAATAAGATTGCGTACGTACATGTCCTGAACAGGTCCTGTAATTTTCGGAATTTTTGAACCGAGAGAGGTGGGATCATGGTTGTTCGGAAAATGATGTGTATTGTTGATCAATATTACGTAATTATTATTAAACCAATGATAATGTGTATATGCTTAATAAAATTTGGAGGTTAAAGTTATTCTGCGGTTGTTAATTTATGTGGATTGGCTATAAACTCTGAATATCCAGCCGTCAGTGTCACTTTGTACTCTGCTTCTAAGATATGCCACGACAATAAATATATTGTTTTGTAGTACACATTCTTAAAAAATGAATAATAAAACGAAATGAGAAACTTAAATATAATAATGTGTAAGTACAATAACTTTGTTATTCTTGATATAATAAACATTCAAAATAAAACACAGAATGACAGTTTTCTATTCTTGTTTTGAAATTTAAATTTGAAAATCAGGGTGGCCAACATAAGCTTTATTCATATAACCAACTTAACAAAAAAAAATCTCAAAAAATTAAAAACAACACACGGTATATATATTCGATATGGAAATCGATTTAAGTCAATATAGGCGGCGGACCACAGACAGCCCAATTGCGTATGACGTGTATGAAACACCTTATATCAGTTTTAATCCCCACATTTTCTTTTGTTAACGTGTAGGTACTGCAAAGAATTATCGCATATTCATACATATATGAATCCGGTTCCTGTAATGCTTGGTTTATGAACAGCCTTAACCTCAACGATTTTTCTTAATAGTATGGTTACTTTATACATAAGTGAATACGTACTAAAATATCTAAAACAGCACAAAAATTAGATATAATTCTCTAGTATGGATCGCTTAGTACTCACAGAACTTAAAAGTATAATATAGACAGATATCTTAGTAAATAAACCAGCTGTAGGTAAAATATAGCAATAAACTTCAGCTTATTAGAAACATTTACATTATAATCTTTAAAAACAATAAACTTAACTTATTGTAATACATTACGTATTGGACGGACATAACGGTACAGGAGAATATAACAGGTTTTGTATAAACCTATCATCTAAATCCAAATAATAATTTGTTGAAATATTAGATGTAGATGTACATTATCAGATAGAAATACGCGCGATCTAAGGATTATAAAAATTCAAGTATAGAAACCAAGAGGTAATGGAAATACCACCAAGTACACAGTTTACTTTCACTTATAACAGATGCCGATATCATACATTAGCGGGAAACTACTACAAAAAGGCGTACTGGTATAGAATATAAAAAAATCTGGATTAATTGAAAACAGTATTTTGTTTTTATTTCGTATACCCACCTACATAATAAGATACCGATTTCTAACATATACACCCTCAACTAATACATATATTTTTAATAGTGTATGTATGTGCTTATTTCTCGCAAATACATTCATTAAACATTTTAGAAAAATTATAGAAATATAAAAAATATATTAGCCCAGTTGAAAAATAAACTAGATAAATAAATAGTTATAGGTTATGTTCAGTGAAGTATCAAACACATAATAACTTACCGCACATATTAATACCACGTATTACACTTTCAAAATAAACAATACACCGTAAAATACCACAACAGACTGTGTAAATACAGATTGACAAGACTTATATACAACTTCTCTCTCTCTACTCCGCTCATGTTTGGTTATAAAATCATTCGCTCCGTTAGCTGCCATCTCCCACAATTGCCTTGAAGTTTAAATTTTGTCAGCATAGAAATTGCAAACCAAATTTTCTAAACATACGTGCACACAAATCTGCCTCTCCTTCGTAACTAATTTAGCAGGCAAGTACTACACGTTTTTATAAATATTTATATTTGTCTTATAAGAAATAGACAATTTACTAATTGTGAAATTAAATTTTACTGCATCAGCTCCACATACTCAATAATAATCTTAGACCATTGCGAACGCCGATAACAGTTTTCTTAATATAGTTGTTAAAAAATCCCTCTAAAAAGAATTATTTTAACGAAAATACATGGAGTAATGCAACTTTATTTTAGTTTGAAGAGATGATACCGCCTCAATTTTTAGAAAGACCGGAAATAGATTCGTTAAGGGATACAATTTTACTAGGCGCGGCGAGGACAAAAACAAGGACATTTTTTTTTGATCTTATGTAAGGTCTTAAGATTGGCCTTATAACTAGTGTCTTAAGTTATTATCATTTAAAGCCATACAGAATAGTAGCAAATATTCAATATTTTTATAAAGTGCTTTTCATTAGGAAATTAAAAAAGAATATTTTGAAAATGCATCACATGCCATTTATAGTAGCATGTTAATAAATACTCCCTGGATAATACAATACAGGTTTTATACCATATTTGTCCCAAATGCCATACAAAACGTTCACATTAAATTAATTTTATGCTTTTGCCAAATTCTGAAAGTTAATTGTTCTGCCACCTGTAAGATTTCATCACGTCTCAACTTGTTTTTGTTGTTTTCGTAGAAATTGCAAATCCCAGTTTTTTATCGGCAGCTAATTGGTTTGATTTGGTGCATGTTCATTGTAAAACTATTACTTTTGCCATTCATATATTTTCTTTATTTTATCGCATCACCTACTATCTAATTATATAAAGCTTTTATATGGAATATTTATTGATAATTATACAGGCCATAATACACGTATTGCCTCAAAACGAATACGTCCCTGTCATATCGCCATGATGACAGCCAGCCGTAGGCTGTCATCATCATGCCAATGACATATGTCATTCATATTCGTATGTACGGGTATAACAACAAAGCGTAGTTGAGTAGTATTAATTTTTATTTGCAAACAAAACTGTTGGTTATTTTAGTACCACCTTCATTGAGGATACGATAAAGCTTTAACTATAACTGAAATATTAGCGATTTAAACCCTCTGGTACATTATCCAGATGATTCGGTTAGCGCCTCGTCACCTGGCAACGTCCTCGAATATTATAAATCGCATAATATTGTTGAATAGCTATAAAACACAGCGAGTGTCACTTAAATACTTTTTGACAATATGGTTGGAAATAACCGTGAAATTAAAATAAACCAAAATACAAGCAAAACCATTATTAATCAGAGAGGGCATTTTATTTTCACAAATATGCACTATAAAAGAAGCCATCGTACTATAAAACCATTCATAATCAAAACATCTTTAAAAATGTATACATACCTTAATTTGGGACAGAGCAAGTACCTACTTATTACAGAAAAACAAAATAAAGTCTGCCAGCTTTCTGAAGGGCGGAAACAAATATGAAGAAAACAATATTTTAATTAAGAAATTATTGACATTATCTGTCGAAAGTTCACAAATTGCATTAATATCGGAGTAAATATTGAAGACAGCAAAAATAATTCTTACAAAGCTTCCTTATTATCAGTAACGTAAAAAATTGATTTCCTAAAAAAATACCTAATGGGGATTTTATTTTTCCAATTCCCGAATGAGTTACCTTATGGAATGCGTGCGTACATTTATTTAATAGGAATATTGACACAACAAAAAGATAATGCCTTCAAACTAATAAATATCACGTTATGTAGAAGAAACGTATTTATTGCTTTAACATACTATATACAAATGTTAATCATAGGAAATACATAGGTACAAAAATTGATAATCTGATTTTTTTACCGAATTTATAATAGTCGTAATAAAAACCCTTATTAATAATTTATCAACTAATTATTCAAATTAATATTTTGTACAATCAGTGAATGTCGATAATAACTTAATACGTTTATACCTTTACCTACACAACTAATGAATAAATTATAGATTTCTTTCTGTTCATTATATTATACAACTTTAATAAATGTACAGATTTAATGCAAATTTGTTTCCATATAAAATGTACACACCTTTATTACTACATGAACATACATATATATTGTTGATAACCTATTTCACCAATGCCTTTTTAAAACTTGGGAGCATCAATTGTTATACTAATTGTAAGTAAGAATTATAAAAAAATATGTTTCTGTGCACAACCATGAGTCCGACACTGAACTTTCGTGAATGTAAGTTATATAGTTACACCAATTCTAATCACAAAATGAGTATTACCAAATATTTAGGTGATGGTAAATTCAGGAGAAAAAGCTGATAAAACAAATTATGGCTCCTAACGTAGCGCCAACAGAAAGAAAACACGATGCGGAACGAACACTTTGCTGTTTCAACCCACTTATTAATTTACAAGGTGCTTAAAAAGAGTCAAATTCTATATTCAATTTGCCCTTAAAAAAACAGTACAGCCCTGTCACATCTTTTTGTAGTAAATGCCCGAATAAAGTATGGCCATAAAGCAAAATGTAATACGCTTATGGGACTTACATTCTGTAATGTAAGATTTTGTTATAGTAATTTACTGAAATAGATAGGATTATGATGGGGAAATTCTATATTTCAATGTTCGTATAGCTGGCATTTAAATGTCACTTTGTTATTCACATAACCTACTGGGAACATATGCAATATGCTGGATATGCAGTATTATTTTATGCATGAATAAATTATTATTAAATATTAAGTAATCGTAAGGATGATTTCCAAAGTACAGAACAAAATATATAGAAATAAACGCAACGGATGACATGACAAACAAGACACAAGGTGGCAAATGATGTAGATAATTTCACAAATTGAAATTATATGAAAATATTGACAACAATGTGCAGTGTTGAGATAGTTTTATATGTTAATTATGCAATTAGAGGGGATACATAGAGATCGATAAGAGCCTGTACTGTCTTCTAAAAGGTCAACGGACTATGCGTGCGTCCGAATCTAAAAAAAAATAATTTAGGGTCATTATTTTGCAAAAATACTCAGAAAGCGGGCAGCACTGCAAATGACACCGGCTAGTGACTTACAACCGAGAGAAAAAGAGTAATACCTACAATCAAAGGTACATTTATGCTCTCTTTGATGAAAATATAAAATCAACTCTATCTCTAGTTTCGGCACCTATGTTCATTAAAATTCTTGGTTCTTTTGGCGCATAGTATACACTAGAAAAATATACAGTGATACAAAAAAGTCTTCGTACGATACCAGTTATAAGGGTATTTGTACAATTAAATACTAAATCTTATATGTAGAATCAAAAGAATTAAAAATCTGCACAATCTGCACTATTTATATATAAAATGTAAAAAAATTCAGAGAAATCTACATTTGATTCAAAGTATCACAAAAATATAAAAATGTCCACACTATTTGTTACAAAAAAGTCTCCGTACGCTCCATTCATATTGCTTGTGAAATGCACACGTACATATCTATATTTGAAATAATAATGGCCAAAAGGCGCGAGGTAAGCGCAGACATGCGTACGTTAATAGTAAAAGGAGCAATTCTTTGCAGAAAGTTGCAACTATCATTAACAAACCTAAATCCATGGTACAATATACTATCCAGCATTACGTAAATTCCGGCACCATGAAGAATAGCCCCCGTTCTGGGCGTCAAAAAATTGTAAACCGGCGTGAAGATACGTTCTAAAAGAAATTAAGAAAAACCCGAAAATGTGTGCCACAACAATTGTTAAGGTATTAGACACTGAAATGAGTGTAAGATGTAGTGACGAAATAATACAAAATGTATAATGCTCGATCTTGCCGCAAGAAGCCATTTATTTCCATGATGAACAAAATGCAGAAGAACACCTGAATAAAGAAAAAAAACATTTTGGAACAAGATAATATTTAATGACGAGAGCAAGTTTAATATCTATAGGTCAGATGGAAGACAGAAAGTATGGAGAAATCCTAATACGGAATTAAACGTAAAAAGTTTAAATGCGACTGTAAAACACGGAGGTGGCAATGTTATGGTGCGGAAGTGTGTATCGGCTGCAGGAACAGCTAGTTTTTATAGAGACAACACAATGGATAGTACGGGTTACCTCACAATTTTGCAACAAAATGATAATTTTACATTTATGCACGACAATGACCCAAAACATTCTTCGTGAAATGTGAAAGAGTGACTACTTTATAATGTGAAACATACACTAAATCATCCTCCCCAATCAGAGGATCTAAATCCGATAGAACATTTATGGGAAGAACTGGAAAGATGTATTCACAAACATAAAATAAATAATAAAAAAGAATTAAAAGCAAAGCAAGAAACAGAATAGAATAAAATTGAAGCTTCAGTTACTGAAACACTCAATGGAACACAGATTGAGATCCGTCATTAAGTCAAGGAGAAACCCGACCAAATATTAGTATATTATATTTATAATTAATTTGTTTGAAAGATAAATGTTCCTGCTTGTTCGTACGGAGACCTTTTTGTAGTAAATTTTAGAATAATTTAAGTGAATATAGATTTTCTAAGAAAGTATTTGATATCATTAATCTCATTCATCCATTTATAGAAAGAGCATACTTGTGTTACACGAAATCAATCGTTTTAGCTCACATATGTATGTATAAGATTTAGTATTTAATTGTACAAATAAGATTATAACTGCTCCCGCATGAAGACTTTTTTGTACCATTGTAGTTACTACCAGCAATTTTTAAGCACACTGTACAATAACATTTTTTCGGTTGAAGAAATTTTACAATCACAATTTATATTATCGAGAAACGGCATGACAAGATTTCAGTGTCGCAAATGTATATATCAGAGCGAAAGTAAAAGCAAAACGAAGTAATAGAAATAAATCTATTGATTAAATGCTATACAAACTATATTCTTACATACGGTAGCAACTAAATACTAGTAAAAAATAAATAACATATAAAAAATAAAGTACAATACACTTAAATCAGAATTTACACAGGTTGAAAATACAAATAAATTAAAATATAAAAATAACATATGCTCTGATGGACAATCGAGTCGTATATATTTTCCAGAAAATAACGTCTAAATATGTACAGTTTCAATAATAAATAATTCAGTCCAAGGTCTGATAATTTGTAATAGCATATTCAAAATATACCTCTCTATATCTTTTTCCCAGTTTAAATATAAATTTCTTTACAATAGTATATAATAGAGAAGTTTTAGATAAAAAAATCACTTTAAAGGCTAATAAAAACAACACAAACTTGTCGTTTTTGAAATTTTGTATAAATACACCACTATACTACTTACGAGAATGGACTTATTTACTGTAAATGTACGAGTTTCAGCACCCGGAAGCCATTCGGGGAAAATTGACTAAATTTAATTGCGTATGAGGGAGAGATTTTAGAATCTTCGACTGAATTGATGAATACTCGTAGAAATAATATAAAAATAAACAACACAGAACATTACTAGTCGTATAATAATTTAAATATACCCTTTTACAAATATAATGTATGCAATATCAGTGAGGGCAAAGCATTGTGACTTCCAAAGTATATTATATAATAATAATAATAAAAATCAAATACATTTCCCCACTATTAAAATAATTGGCCTTCTACTTAAAAAAAAAAACGAGAACCGTATAACTTCCCATGAGGAATAAACAACGCTTTTACCCCTATGTAGAAAGTTTCCAACTGAAATACACAAATACAAAACTTCTGAAATCTGGTAATAACTAAAACCAAGCGAATTCGCCGAATTTAAAAGAAGAACACAAGAATAACACTGAGTGAGGTAGTTTTCTTTAATCTAGTCACAGAAAAGAAGTTTACATGTAAAGTTTAATTTATCTATAGATTTTTATTAGGATCTGTAGTGTTTAAAAGATGCATCAATGGGTGGTTTCAAGCATTGCACACATATTTCATTATTTGTATGTTTCAGTTCCTATCTCATTAAAAACACATTACAGTAATTATACCTATTTTCACAATGCATCCTTCCGAGATCATATGTAGGGATATTCTAGAAATATTAATTTCAGAATCCGCACTTTGTTAACAAAAAGTACCCTTACTTTTAATGTAAAAACACCCTGACGTACATTACATTATTGAAAGGTAAGAGAAAGGAAACATAATTAACATTTTAACTAAAAACACAATAACAATAAAAGAAAATTTATAATTTCAACAATAAAGGAATCAAAAATCGTTTAACAAAGATTATAATAAACTGTCGAGCTTTTCCACATCTGATTCACTTTCTGACGAATCTGATGTAGATTTGCTATCAAAATAGTTACCCTTTTCATCAGGGTCATAATAAACCTCAGCACCTGGAAATATATATCTGCTTGGTGCGATAAGATAGAAACTGTTTTTTGGTAATCTCTCTGTTAAACTTCGCTTTTGTTTGGGTTCCCAAAAACCTTTCATATCAACAGCATTATATTGGACATTATTTGCTGTGTCACTGCTGTAATTAGTGCCCGAGGAACACTTTTCGGTTTTTAAAGTATTTACAAATATACTAGGAACAACTTGGCAACTCCTTTCACTACTACTATCAATTCCTGAAACTTCCTCTTTGAAACAATCAGGAACCTCATCTAAATTATCCTCCACTTTTAATGTGTCTGTATCTGTAAAATTTGAATTATCACCTATCCCTGAATCTCTAGCAGAATCAATTGACATGTGTCGTTCTTTTATATATTTAACTGAATCATCAAAGTCGGGGAGGTCTGGTACATTAATATTTGACAAATTATTTATACAAGAACATATATTTGACTCGCAAGCAGTTAAAATCTGAACACTATTTGTTTTACATGTACAATTATTTCTTTCATTATCTTCCTTACTTTTTGAATCATCTTCTGTACTAGCAGCACTGAAGTGAAATGAGGACTTTGCAGGTGATGTATGTTCTATTTTAGGGTTTTCTCTGGGCCATGGTAACAGATGTAAAGTTTCTTTCAGCAATTCAGGATGATACACAGCTTCATCCCAAGTATTTCCCAGCCTGCAACAAAACATCTCTGTTTGAGTTTTATTATTTTTGTATTGTTGTTCTGTGAGTAATACTGAGGAAATGCAACAATAACACTTGTACTGAAAAGTAGAGATGAAATACTGCAACACCTACAGAAGAATATTTCTGCTAGACGTAATTTACAATATACTAGTTACTCTAATCAAAATAACTGTAGAAGGAATACTACAACCTCAGATAGCAGACCATAAGGCAGGATTTAGATAGGGAAGAGGAACAACTGACTATGACGACAAAATCCCAGCAAGAGTATTGTTTGTAGTCTTTAAGAAAGCATATGATTTTGTTAATAAATCCAAGCTGCTGAAAATATTGAAAAAGCTTGCCATACCTCCAAAACTGACAAGGCTAATAGGCATGGCACAAAGAAAAACTACGAGCGTTGTAAGGGTTAATGGAAAAACCATAGAAGAGTTTGGGATAAAAGGAGAGCTTAGACAGCGGGACCTTCTGTAAACCCTATTATTTAATATTGGACTAAAAAACATTATCACAGACAGTCATATGGACAGAAAGGGCATGTTATGTATAGAAGTCATCAAATACTAGATTAGGCGAATGATGTGGCCATAATAGCGAGAAATCAAAAAGAATTGAAGGAATTAGTGAGAAGAATGGTGGGCACAGCACACAAAGCTAGATTAGAAAAAGAAAATCAAAATGATGAGAATAACGGACCCTTCAAGAACACAGTTGGAAGTAGATATACACCCAGGGAGAACGGTTTTTGGGGAAGTTGATGAATTTACTTACTCCGGAATAGGAACGACTAATAATGTCAATAAAGTTCAAAATGGTTTCGAAGATATTGGTAAATATTCATATCTGGTGGCACCGAGAAACGCGAGGCGTGGCTTGAACTTTGTACTATACATACTCAAAGCTATAGATGTTTCTCTCGTTTAATACCAGTTGCTCTCTCTAATCCGCAAATATATCTTCTGCGGAAGTGCCATCAGATATGGATCGAACACTAGGAACTTTCTTATTTTAAATAGAGGCCATATTGGATTTTTACAAATGTTAAGTGTAGCATTTTTCTTCCTCTTCTTCCTCTTTTCAAAAATATATCAACTGGTCTGAATAAAAATCAATTATTTTCATTTTCAATAGTAGACTAGTAGGCATGATTATAGTGTAACAATAAAATCATTTAAAATAAGAAAGTATCTTAGAAATCGCCATCTTCAATTTTATTTTGACATCAGTTATAAGTGTCTCTATCAAACCAATTAATTTTCATGTGAAATATTTTTTCATATCTTCTATAATTCCGTAAATATTTTACTTTTACTGAAGATACCAATTTTGGCTATTTTTCATTTAATTGTTCCAAATTTTTTTTTTTTCAACAAAATCTGATTCAGGACTAAAAACTGCACATCTTTGATAATTTTAATGTTTAATAATAAAAAAAGATACCCACCTACTCCATCTGGGATACACTGTATATACACAAAAAATAGGTGTGAACTATTTTTTAGTACATTATATGTTATTGTATCATATTTAATAGAAGCGACATCTATTGGTATTTTCGATAAATACATCCAATGCACGTTATTATGTTATACATAATTAGAAGATCCTTTGCAAGAAAAATATTAGACAACAAATTGAGTTTTCGAAAAAGCATGTTGGATGATGTACAGAAAAATTGAGACACATACTTTGGCGTGTTGAATCTAAGTTTAATCTGTTTGGTTCTGATGGCAGACTATGTTCGCCAACCGCCGAATAAAGAATTTGATTCTAAATACAGAAAAAAGTTGAACATGGAGGAGGCAGTATTATGGGGTGAGCATATTTTTCTTGGCATGGTGTAAGTCCGATACATTCGAATGAAGGAACTATTATCAAGGAGGTTTATAGAGACATCGTAACCAATGTATCTATATGCAAATGATATGCCCATAATTTGGTGATTTCAACAAGACAACGACCCTCCAAATATGTTAGGGAATGGTTTGAGGAAAATAATGTAAATGTTTTAAGTTGGCCAGCACAGTCACCCGATTTAAACCCTATAGAAAGGGTTCATTGTTGCATACAAAAATTTAAAAACAAAAGAGAATTGTGGGAAGCTGTCAAGAAAAGTTGGTCTGCTATTCCAGCAGAAAAATGTGCATGTTCAGTGAACTCAATGCCTAGAGAATGTGTAGCAGTTCTCAAGAATAATGGCTGTGCCACAAAACATTTTAAAAAGTATAGTTTCTTGTAACAATATTGATTTTCTATTTTGTTTATTATTTCTTTTCAACACCTATTATTATGTCCAAGTTAAAAATATATTAGCTTTCTTTTGTGCCACAACTTAATAAAATGTATAGTTTTCATACAATGAATTATTTTATGTCAATTATACCATGGTATTAAATCTCATAAAACACAAATATTTAATGAATTACCCAATATATAAACAAATTTGTACATTATTCTCGATACACCTATTTTTTGTCCACGACTGTATATAATAAAAGAAAAATTAAACGAGCATTTGTAATTTTTCTCTGAAAATACCATTTTCATGTAACAAAATGATAATTTAAATTTTCATTTTCACTTATTACAGGTTCCATCCACCTTCCTTATAAGAAATAATAGTGATTTTAAAAATTAATTATTAAAATCCTAAAGCATTGGAAAATACATGTCTTAATAACGCTAAAGCAATTGTAATTTTCAAAAAAATTTATCACAAAATTTTATCAATAGTCTTTTTGTCAAAAAAGCTATCTATTCAATATCCAGTTTATTAATGATAGGATAGATATAAATAATAGATTTTAGCACTATGTAATACTTCTGAAATAAATAAAAATAATGTCATTATTTCCTTTAAGTTATACTTACAATTGACATATGTGATTAATTATCACATCGCAATCACCAAGTAGTTCAACATCAAAATGACAATGTGGAAGTGGTTCACGATTTATTAAAATTTGTGGTACCTGGGCAGGTAAAGACGTGGGAATCAATGCAACAGGATGTACTTTCAAAGAACTTCCAATGACCAGTAACAAATCACATTTATTTTTATCATCAGCCATAGCATCATGAAATTTATCAGGTAAACCTTCTCCAAAGAACACTATATCTGGTTTCATTATTCCATTTGAAACCAAATTTTTTAGATCATCAGATTGTCGCTTCTTCAATTCCTCCAAAGGGATTGATTTTCCAATATTTGGTTGGCACATTTCACACAATGGAATATTTTGTGCAAGAATGGTATCTCTAATTGTTTCTGCTGTAACTTGATGGTTACATTTAGTACACGTAGCAGTTGCAAATGATCCATGACATTCAACAACTCTTTCGATGTCAGAGACTTTCTCTAATGTGTCAATGTTTTGAGTATAATTTCTTAAAAGTTTTTGGTGCTTTTCCAGTAACTTTATAAATCGGTGGCAAGGACTGGGTTTAAATTTCCCAGGATAAATATCTCTTGCAAATTTGTAAAAGGGTCTTGGATCCTGATTAAAATAAGTTATATCAAACATTGCTTGTGGATTAGGGAGATCAGGAAAGTCTACAGCCAATCGTGAATAAATACCATCTTTTGATCTAAAATCTGGTATACCACATGACACAGATACACCTGCACCAGTTAGCACTATAACATTTTTGGCACCTGAAAAATTAAAATTAAAACATTAAAATACATCGAAATACAGATATCATTCATTATTACTATTTTAAACTTTGCTAGATATTATTGGATGAATCCACGTGTAGTTACAGATATTCACAATTACTAATCTTCACACAAGAAATAAAATTAAATATTCATGTTCCAACCTTTCAATAGTCTGACGACATCATCAAGAGTATTTACATGTCTTAGTTTATGTCTTCTAGGTGGCTCCTCTATCATATTAATTATCCATTTCCATAATGTAAGGTCATCAACATGAGCAGGAATATGTTCCGGATCCACACCAAGTCCCTCCAAAAATGAGCGTGGGTTGATACCACTTGCTATTTGCTTTTGTATCTAAAATGCAATCACACGTATAAATATATATATATATACATATATACAGAGAAAAAAATTAGAAAATTGTTGCCAGCAAATTTTTGAAAAATCTCTACAGTAATGCATTGGCTACATTAAAATAGCAAGTGCAGCACATTTGCACATCATTTATTATATGCATAACCAAAAAACCACAAGGCGTAAAAAATTAATGCTGCAATTATAGGGATTTTTAAAAAATTTGATACCAGCTACTTTCTACTTTTGATTGCTCTATACATTTGATCTCTCCATTAATTCATTAAGTAGATAGAAACATACCCAAGAAATACAATTCTTTAATTCTGAACCAGATAAATCAGATATTCCACTCAAATCACTTAAATTACTAACTGTTGATGCATTGTCTTCATCTGCCTCCAGGCTATCTTGTGAAGTATCTAGTAATGTGAAGAAATCTGATCGTGTGGGATGTATACTATCAGATGACGATGACAAACTTTCGTGCAAGTCACTTGTATCCGTGTTTGGTGAGGCAAAATTATGTGATGGTGTAGATAAATATCCAATGGCAGTAGCTTCATAATCAGAATCGCAATCTACACTTACACCTGTAATTGCACATTCATTGGGCTTACTTATATGCATACAAGTTAAAAATGTTGTAACAAAAATATATCCATTCATATTTATGTTAAAGTAAATTATTTAGAAACATACATACATATGTATGTAAAGTTAGAGCAATACTATAAGATAGGGTACCAGTCTATAATTAAAACAAACATTTGAACCTCAACATAAATATAACCACACTATATGAAATGTAATTTTATTTAAAACTCTTAAGGCAAGTAGTAAACAGCATACTTAATAAAATAAATTTAAATATTATTTTCTAATAGAGAAATAAAAAACAAATTGAGTATTCTTTTAATTTATTGAAAATTAAATATGCAGGAATTAACATAACGATAGGAATATACAAATTTTGTGAAATACGTATATAGCAACAACGATGAATTTTCAAAAATATTTTGAAATTAGCAAAACTGCACATAGCAAATTCCAAGTGAGCCACGCCTACAAAATGTCGACGGTTCGCCTTTGTTCTCTGACGCCATATTGGGTGGAAAAAAATTCCTAAACAACCAAACATATTTTATAATTTTTACCTTCTGGTGTTTCGATGTGACCACCAATTGATGGAGGAAAATTGGAAAAACTATCTTCATTACACAAAACGCGCGTATTAAACTCCCCGATATCGAGTTTTATTCTTTTAGCACTGGATTCGTGTTCTTCCCGTTCCTTGTAGGAATCCATTTTTGACACGAATAAAAGCTTCTGACCGAAAACGTGAAAACGGAAGCAGATGGCGCTAATGTTTATTTGCCCGAAATTCTTAGCGTAGCCTTGGTAGCACAATCTGGCTGCCTCTAGACAAGAATTTGGGACGATTCTCATAAAAATTAAAGTGTTACATTAAATACAGTTAAAAATAAAACAATAAATTATGCCGAAGAATAAAGGTATGTATATTGGTATAATCAATATTTTCTTTGAAAGCATGGCTATATTTAATTATGCGTCACTGGGTATTTGTTTCTTTAAAATTCAGCATACAGCATAATTCAGTTGACATTGTAACAATAATGGTGCTATTATATCTAGAATATCTTGTTAATAGGAAGAAATTGGACGTCTGTTAAATTATTTTTACAATTTTTGTAAATTGCGATGTGGTTACTTTGCAGGCAAGGGAGGTAAGAACCGTAGGCGAGGTAAAAATGAAAATGAAACAGAAAAGCGTGAACTAGTGTTTAAAGAAGATGGACAAGAATATGCTCAAGTTACTAAAATGTTGGGGAATGGTAGATTGGAAGCTATGTGCTTTGATGGTGTCAAAAGGTTATGTCATATTAGAGGAAAGCTTCGTAAAAAGGTATGTTTACTTATACTTTTATTTGCCCAATCACTGATATTAGGAAACACAATTACACTTATTCAATTAATTACCACAAATAAATTATGAAATCATTAAATTAATTTCACATTATGGTAAATATAAGTTCCCAAATCTTCAACAATAACCCTCTGTTAGGTGACTATAATCTATTCTTATTTTTGTGGTTATTGTGTTAACGATGTAGCCTGTTAGTGAACTTTAGTATTATTTGTTGTTCAAATTGGCACAAGTTAATATGATTAAATCATTTTTGCTATAACCCAGGCAAAACTGTATTTACATTGACTAATGGTTTCACAGTATCGTTTGTGTATTAATAAAAAATAAATAAATACTGTTATTTGTATATTATCGACAGCTTTGTTCCAACAAGCGGTTTACGTACTATTCATGTATTGGGTATTGCGCATGCGCTAATATTGCACGATATGAGAATCCTGTTTCCACCATACACATACACGTATGGTCAGCTCTCACCGGAGTGCGAGATATGAGACGACACTAAAAAGCATTAGCACCTGCGTCGCTGCGCATGCGTCAAATGAGCGCGCAAAATTAATGATACAATACAATTTCATGTTAACCCTG
>JARFOC010000546.1:529790-574554 GCA_031763485.1 Osmoderma eremita
TCTATTAGCTCCGTTTGTAATAAACGAACGCCAAGATACAAATAGTTCTCGTAGAACGAATAAACGAACGCAGCTTTAGGAGGCCGTGGTTAGCGGGTATGTAATTCGCATGCCCATTGGTAGGCGGCGTTGTCCGATTTCGTTCAATATTTGTAGACCCATTTGGCGGAATTAATTTGAATTTAAAAAGAATATCCCTAGTTATATATTATAAAATTTAAAAACAAAATGTTGATTATAAATCGCCTAATGGTTTAAGAGCAATTTTTCAGTGCTTGTTGAACAATCGACGGAGTTACAAACTAGAAAATTCCAAATTTATACCGCTAACGGCGCTGCTATAAGAACAAGTAATAACCTACATCTTACAATGTTGCCTATTTTTGGAGAACTTCTACAGATGCGCTAGCATCGGTTTGAGATGGGAGCACTAAACAGCAGTATTACCCACATATTTATTAGGGGAAATTGAGTGTTAAAAAAATGTATCATAAATTTTGAGGAGCGATAGTATGGCCTAAAATATGCAGAAAAGCATTAATGAACATGGATCCGCAAACGGACGATTAACATTTTGTGTTTGCACTACTTTTAATTATGTACAAACAAACTGCAATTTATGAACAAACAACAAAAGCAAAAAGGCAAGCGAGATGTTCAAGATACCCTCCCACCATTTTACGGCATCCACGACATTTCTGCCGCAAGGCCATTTGAACTCTTTCGAAAACCCCACATTGGCTTGGATTCGATGACATCTTAGAAGTACTCGTTGCTGCAGAACTCGAGGTCGGGGTAGCGCACACTAAAGTTTCGAAATATTCCTGAAGAAGGAAATCCAGTGGGATTAAACCAAGCGATCTTGCAGGCCAGGATATAGGTCCGTCCCTTCCTACCCACCTTTGTCTAAAAGTTCCATGTAAATGTTCTCGAACGACCATTGAAAAATGCGCCGGAGCACCATCGTGCTGGAGCCACTTTTGTTGCCTTTACTTCAGGGGAATGTCGTCTTAAAAGTAACCCAGTGTGTTCTACAGAAAATTTAGGCAAGCACCGCCTATTGATTGGTTTGGTTTTCCATAATAGAATGGGAGTATTCGTTGGCGCACACGTGCGCTGGTGGAATGTAAAAACTCCATTTCGTGTGAACCCGGCCTCATCAGTGAAAACAATATTTGCAACAAACTTGGGTTCGTCTGCATCATTGGATAGAAACCTTCGTATCTCTGTCACCATCCATATGCGATCCCATGTTCATTAAGAGTTTTGTGCATATTTTGGGCCATCAGAGTTTGTGACACCCTGTATGTATGTAAATAAATAACTTGATGGTATTTGATTTCAATGCAAATAGACAAAGTTTATTACCACCTATAAAGGTGTATATGAAACAACGTATTTTTAATTATATCAGTAACCAAATAAGTTCGTGTGGTTTTTGATAGTAAAATATAAATATTAAGAAACAATAATACACTATTATTCATCCTAGTAATTAACATCACACTCGATGACTTTTTGCCAATGTCACACCAATTTTTGTATGCCGATATAATAGAACTCCATGGATTTTGAATCAAAAAATTGAGGGACTGCATTTATTATGTGAACTCGAGTTTTGAACACTCTATGCTTCGTACAGTTGTCAAGAGAGAAAGAAAGGTAGTAATCACTTGGCGAAATGTCGGGAGAATATGGTAGGTGTTGTAGCGTTTCCCAGCTAAGTTTAGAAGTTTTTCCTGGACAACTCTTGCGGTATGCAGCCTGGCGTTATCCTGTAAGAATATTACTTTTTTCGATTGATGAAAGAAGGCTGTTTTTGGTTGAGTGCTGTTTATACTTGCTTACGCTGTTCACAATACGAGTTAACAGTGGTTGTTTGACCTATTTCAAAAAACTCGTAACGGACAATTCTTTTTGTTCACCAAACACACTATAAAATCTTGTTTGGATGCAAGATAGCTTTGGGAGTGTGTGGTACCGAATAAGTAGATGATAACCAATGAACGTTTACAATTTGAGTACAATGTCCACTTTTCGTCGCAGGTTAATAACCGATCAAGAATTCATTAATTATCGTTGCGTGAAATGTTTGCCGAATAAATGGTAAGACGACTTAATTTGTTATCATACGACACCCATTCCACCTCTTTCCTAGCTGATGAGGGTTCAAACGAATAGCTTCACAACTCGTATTGAACCTTTCTGCAACTGTTGTACTGGAATTTCCCTCCACAACCTGTTGAATATCCTCGTTGTTAATGATCTGCGGTCCCCCATCTGTCAAGCTGAGATCTCTCATAGAAAAATTTTTGAACCACTAATGTGCTGGTCGATCACTTCTGGCATCATCTCCGAATACGGTACATATTTTTCGCGCCGGTATTGCAGTGTTGGTACCAAGTTTGTACTCATAGAGTAAAAGATTAAAGGTTTATTCGTTGCAATTTTCAATTATTTTAAGCTAGAAATTAAACAAAGAAACACAAAATGTGCACGTATACGATAAAAGAAGAGTCGAGTTCTTAAATTGATTGATGGATCCATTGATTATACTTTATCACTGTTTATTACATTAGTTGAACAGTGACAAAATATAATATAAAAAGTAGAGTACAGATAATAAACAAGTGCTGTCGACCAACAACTTAAAAACTATTTATGGCACTCTATACAAAAAACTTATTTGGTTACCTGATTGTTTTGATTAAAATTTTGTATGCAAAATTTGTAAAGCAAGTTGAAGAAGCTTAGGATCTTACTAAAACTTGCAGGTAGAATGGCACCCCCATTATCACGAAACAGAATTACTGTTTTACTGTCAAAATCATGGGATTCTTTTGCAAGCTTACTCTTCATTAGGTGGTACAAACAACAAGAATCTTATTACTGATTCTGATGTGACTGGCATATCAAAAAGATTAAAAAAGACAACAGCTCAGGTATGGACATTGATTATGATTCTTATGCATAATACACATATATACACGTATGTCCACATCGGAACGAGGCATTACTTTATGAATGGCAACTGCGCATTCGAGCCTCACTGACGAGATATCCGGTCGCAGTGTATCATAAACCGAGCAAGGGTCCCATAATGTTATCACCCAAGATAACCGCCCAAACGTAAAGTTTTTCGGGGTAGTGAGTTACATTACGGAGAAGACGTTGATTTTCTCGAGACCACGATCCACGTACTCTACGGCAAATAGATCGCCTATGATGATATGATTTGTATCTTCTCTGGGGTTGTATAAACTAACATAGTGTATCCGAAATCGACTATCGCTTGTTAGAACTTTGTGTGCGCATTGACAGATACAAAATGATTCAGATAGGCGTGCTGCATGCTACCGCGTTGCGCGCCGCGAGGCTAGCCGGCGTGGATAAATACAAGTACGCCTGATCGCGTTACGTTTAATATATCTCGCATCCTGATGAGAGGTGAGCATACGTGTATATATATAGGTCCTCTTTTTCTAGGACACCGCTTAGCCGAAAAATCACTTGCTCTTTCATTTAGTACGGTCGTTATTTCTCTTCTTTTTATATACAAGGATAATGCATACATATTCGTGATTTATAATTTAAGTTTCAGAAACATATGTGAAGAAAGGTTTCACAGTATTTTTTTTAATGTTATTTTATAGGTTCTTTTGAAATGGGCTTTACAACAAGATATTGCTATTGTTCCCAAGGGATGTACAAAGGAACATATTGAAGAGAATATTGATCTAGATTTCAGTATTCCAGAAATTGATATGATTAAATTGAGCAATCTAAAGATTACGCAGAAATATGCTTGGAATCCAAATGAAGTTAAATGAGCTGCACATATATCTATTAAACATGTTATGTATTTACTCGTACTGTATAGTTAAGTTTTAAATAAACTGCATATTTTATCATAGATTTTATTCTAACGTCTTTGATTACTAGGTAGGCATACAGTATTGGTGAATATATGTGGGATGTTTCCAAAGTTCTGGAAATATCTTATAATTTCTTTAGTTTTTTAAATTCATCCATAGCTTCACTTTTATATTAATTAGTAATTATGAGATTGCGAAAAAAAAATGTGTATTTTATAGCCTTTGGTGTTCGCATCCCCAAAGTATCTACATTCATACACATGTTTTGCTATATGATGAGTGTAATTATAGCCTATATCCAATGTCTTCAGTACAAATACAAAACTTTAATTTTTTTAGAAAAATGGGATTTTATAAAATATCTGATGCCATTTTAAATAAAAATGCTGAAGTAAGTCTAAATATGTTACTACTGTATTGAACTGCCAGACACAGTTTAAGTTCATATTTTGCTTTTCCTGCTTACTTTTTCCACGTTCAGTGATCTCCACCTTTCCATAAGGCGATTGTTGAAATATCTATTTCATCATTGTAGCAAAAATATTTTGGAAGTTGCACAAAGGTTTTGAATAGTCATACATTTGACACTTATATGACCACCTAGTTCTAATACTAACTAATGTAGTAATTATGTATATTCTATTACTAACAGAATATATATACGAGGTCTCAAAAAATAAAACATTTTGCATGAAGTTTATAAAAATTATTTTACTAAATAACCAAAACATTACAAAGTAAATGAACAATGAACTACAAATACATTTTCTTTTTAGTTATATGCAATTATGTCAAAAACACAAACTGATAAAACAAGGTTGAAATATGAAAAGTAACGTATTTAATAATCTTGAGATTGGGTCTTACTTCCTTTAGCAGCGCCACTCGCATTGTTAGTTTTCTTTGGAAGAAGAACAGCTTGAATATTTGGAAGGACACCTCCTTGTGCAATTGTAACCCCAGAAAGTAACTTATTCAATTCTTCATCATTTCTGATAGCTAATTGTAAGTGTCGTGGTATTATTCTAGTTTTTTTATTATCCCTTGCGGCATTTCCCGCCAATTCCAAAACTTCGGCGGCTAGATACTCCATTACAGCGGCTAAGTAAACTGGGGCACCAGCACCAACTCGTTCAGCATAATTGCCTTTTCTTAATAATCTATGAATTCTTCCAACTGGGAATTGTAGCCCTGCTCTGTTGGACCGTGACTTCGCTTTTCCTTTAACTTTTCCTCCTTTACCTCTTCCACTCATGTTTAATATGGAATAGGATACAAGATAAAACTGGGTATGAGATGCTACTATTACTGGTACTACCTTCTCCAACAAGCGCGGGAAATAAAATGTAGAAATGGAGTGGCAACCGGCATTGGCATTTTCCAGTTGACCGTTAAAATCCCCTCCACAATTCAATTGATCCAAAAATCAATTGCCCTACAAGTACTAGAAACGATATTTTTAAATAATAGAATCGTCATTTTAATTACTCATCCGCCCAATACTCAACTGACAGAACGAAATAATATTTAGGAAGGATTTTGGTTTAAACTGTAGATAATTTGTACTGTAGGTAAATAGACACAATATTTATTGTTGTTTTACGTTTTGGTTGGCTGGACTGGGCAAAATTTAGGCGATGATTGGTGGTTTCGCGCAGGTTTACGGAAACAAAGAGAAAATAGCGCGTGAATCGTTATCCTGTATTTTTACAATTATCTTATTACATTATCCAAGATAAGATAAAATATACAACGTTTATTTTATTGTGTTGCTGTTACGGCAAAAAGTATCAGTCATCAGTTCGTTTTCGTACAGACTTGGTACATTACTACGACCATAATTTCTATATCATAATGGAAGGAGATGGTAATTGTAACAGTAACGGCTATTCCTCATCATTATCTGATGAACAAGATGCCCTCGGCAATACTAGGTAACAATAGAAATATATGTGTGCACTTTTAATCTCACATGGTAGATGTATATATATATATATAGGTTTCCTCAATCTACAAACTTAGTCGCTCGCATGACAACAGAAAGAAATGCTCGTTACTATAAGATGGACCATGCCAAAAGGGGGTTGGCCTTAATTTTTAATCATGAACATTTCAAGGTTTCTGGTCTCAAACAACGTGCGGGCACTCAAGTGGATTGTAAAAATCTAGAAATGCAATTAAAGAGGCTTCACTTTGATGTGGTTGTTTATTCTGATTTAGAACATCAGGAACTACATAGCAGAGTCAATGATGGTAAGGATTTGATATTTTCTAGTTCGTTGATATTTTACACAATCTATTTGCAGCTGCAAAGGTCGATTATACACATTATGATTGTTTTTTATTGGCTGTTCTTTCACATGGTGAGAAAGGCATTTTATATGCTAAAGATAATGGATATAAACCAGAATCATTGTGGGGTGCATTTACTGCTGAAAATGTACCTACTCTGGCAGGTATGGTTTAGAGAATATTTTGCCCTATATAAATATCTTATGGTTTTAGGGAAACCAAAGATGTTTTTTGTACAAGCATGTCAAGGAGATCAATTAGATAGAGGTATTACATTATCAAGAACTGAAACTGATGGATCTCCACCTTCTTACAGAATACCGACACATGCAGATTTTTTGATTGCGTATTCAACTGTATCAGGTAACGTATTTTGGGTCATATTATTTACATTTTATGATTCATTATTAAACATCTGATATCATTTATATATGCACATATGCTTTTGAAGAACTACCTACTTAACTTCCTTAGATTAGATAGGTACTAACATGTTTTCAGTATTAAAGTAAATTAAAATGCCAATATGGTTTTGTTATCATTACATAAAAATAAACACTACTTATGTGACAAACAGATAAGATTGTTTAGCTAAAAGACTGATTATGACTATGGTGAGGATCAATGACTGACCCTATTGACTATGAATCATACAATGTTGGTATCATACACACATCCAGTGTTGGAAAGCATGTGTGTTTGTGGCAGCAGTGTTAGTGAAATTGATATTTGTTCGGCCGACTCTCGTAGTAGGAAGACTTGCTAGTCGACTTTAATTTACCAGTGTCATAGACGCGCATTAAATTAATGTATAGAATAACATTTTGAAATGTTATAAAATCTATATAAATACTAAATAATTATAAACTGTTTTTTTGGAGTAGTATGAGCGCTAACTATATGTTGGACCACGCAATTAAATTAAAAGTAATATGAATATTCGATTAAATATTTCAACCAATTTTTTTTTTAAATAAAAATACCCCTTACTACTTTGTTGAGTAAAGAACTCTGAATACGTATTTCGGCAACTAGTTGCCATCCTCAGCAGAAAATCACAAAGGAAAATAATGTCAGACGTAGCACTCCGAGAGCAATGCACCTCATAGAACGCCACTAACAACAGTTTTGTGGGCTGATGTAATGACATTTTGTGCAATGTATTAAAGCATTTGTGGGAAGTGAGAGTCTTAGATTACAAATGTTGGAACAAGCGATATTTACCCTAATTTGAGAACAAGTTAGTAAGTTGTAACGTCACCTTTAGCCTTAACAACTGCCTGAATCCTACCAGGCATAGAATTAACCAGACCTTTGCAAAGTTCAGGTGTAAAGCTATTCCAAATTGCAGATTGGCAAGCAATGGAGAAACATTCGGGTTGCTACTTGGATGTGACAATATGTTGATATTATGATCCCCAAACCAATTTTTTAGTAGATTTCCCAGTATGGCATGCTGCACCGTCCTGCTGAAATACAGAGTTTCTGTTTGCATATAATTTTCTAATGCTTGGCAATAACGAGATCTGAATAATTTCTTGATATATTAGAGCATTTACAGAACCCTCTATGAACATTATAGTCCTTCCGCCGACATACGCCCTCAAACCGTAATGCCATTTGGAAACTTTACTTTTCTTTCAAGGCAGTCCTTATGAAATGTTTCCTTTTTTTCCGGATTACATGTTTACGGTAGTCTCCTAGACAAACATCAAATTTTGATTCATCACGCCCAGGTACAGCAATTTTTCTTTTTAATTGCAGTTAGTAACGGTTTTTCTTTGGCCTATTAACAAAACAAAAAACACATTTATGGATGAGTAAAATATTGCATACTAAAGAAATATCAACAATACTTGTATATGTACATTCTCGAGAAATCTCTCGTAACATATTTTTCCTTCCTGACTTGCATATTTTCTTCAAATGTCTTAAATTTCCTTGAGAAACTACCTTGGGTCTCCATGAACTTTTACTATGTTTGCAGTTCAAATTATTAGTCTTATACTGAAACTGTCACAAGGAAACCAGATTAATAAGTAGTCAACAACAATAAACTAACAAAGCATGACTTGTTTTTATTTCAACGCCTACTTCGGCGCATAGAGCTTACACGGATAAAGAATATAAAGTGCAATAATACTTGTTCCAACATTTAGTTGTCAGCATATTTGGACACCAAATTACTGAATAATAGCAATAAAAAAAGAAAAAGTAATTATGCCATAATTTTTTTAAAAATAACATCAAATAGATTGTATGATAGCTCTCTCGAAATTAAGAAAGTCTTCGGTCAATATACGTTGGTAAACCGGCTTATTATCCGAAATATAACGGCTTGTTCCAACATATAGTTAGGGCTCGTACAACAATGTTATGTATATCATGTTAAGCATGATTTATTCATGTTAACTATAAGAACATTCTAAATTTTCTTCTGTGAAATGTGGTCATTTCAATGTATATTAAATATAGAGACACTTCTCTACATCAAAGCTAGTAAGAGTGCATTCTAGAAAATACGGTCTCACACTATGACTTTAATTACGTTAATTTGCGACATGTCCCTGGATCGAGGACACGCTTGGCGGGTGGTCTATTCGGTCACTGAAAATAATCAAGGACCCGCACTTAGTTAGGCAAGGGGCACTTATGTATTTAGAACTAGGGACGGCAACGATATATCGATACTTTAAAGGTACAAAACTGCAAGCGAACTAAATGCTTATATAAGATTTTTACCATACTGGCGGGAATTTTAAGTTGGCAGCTTATCCAGCATCCCCACTGATTTCAAGACAATTAAACAACTTCTCCATATCTACCATACGTTGTACGAGGGATGTCCGGTTACTAAGGTACGTTTGTGAATTACAGACAGACTACTTTATTTATAGAAATCAAACATACACTAAGTAAAAGCGTAAACTGTTAGCTACTTTTCAACATAATCGCCGCCAATGTTAAGGCATTTATCCCAGCTTCTGTAAACCCACTTCGTAAAAGGTGCGATCCAAATTTGTGAAATACTACCGTACTTCCTCTTGAACTTCGTCGTCGCCTTCAAACCTTTTACCCGACAGATGAGCTTACAATGGCCCACACAAATGAAAATCAGAAGGGGCTAGGTCTGAATTATGGGGCGGATTATCGCTGCTGATTGTCGCTTTCGGTGGTAAAAACTCTATGAGAAAAGTGCCTTGCATATCCCAGACTGCTTCGGTGTTTGTCAACTCGGATGCTCCCACATCATCGTGTATTTTTTTGATTCAGGGGTATGGTAGTGTAGGTAGTTACTTTCGTAACTGTAACTCCTGTAACTATAGACTTTAGAAATCCGCTTTCCTAACGATAACGCGTTAAAAACTCTATTGCTGCCGCCATTCGTTGTAGTTTGTGTTGGTCGGTCAACAGCTTTGGTATCCATCTCGCGGACACTTTTCGATATCCTAATTCAGATACGATATCATTAACAGAGCTTTTAGAAATGCCTGTCATTAGAGCAATTTCTCGTATTTTCAACCGACGATTTTCTCGAGTCAGCGTATTGAACTTTAATTTATTTTTATCGTTTTCGTTATTGATGGTTTTTTTCGCAAACTTTCGGGATTATCGTTCACAGTTATGCGTCCACTTTTGAACTATTTACACCAACCACTAACTTGTTTTCGAAGTCTTCAGTATTTTTTTAAATGAATTTCGGTAAGCGCAAAAAGACGAATGACCGCTCGCGCTTCAAACTTTGGAGTATGTTTCGATTGAAACTAGCATTGCGTGGCCGTCACTGCACACGTACTGAACCTAAGGCAATGTCAATAGCCACTTATGCAGTACATGTACACATCTGAAATGCGTGCAAGTTTCAACCTGATTGGCGCGACGTAGGTGGTGTGTCGCGCAAACGTATCTTAGTAACCGGACTTCTCTCGTATATATTTCGATGCAAGTATTTAATAAATATCCAATATTGCGTAAAAGTTATTTTGAATTTCTACTGGACGTTTTGGGACTGATGGCGTACTCAACGTGGGACAACAAGGTGATGACACTTCACAAGTTGCCTCTAAAACTACGTTCTATTTTTAGCACCAACAGTCACGATAACTGAAAATATTTATATTAAAAAACAACTAAACAAACGAATATTACAGTAAACAATAAATGATAAATTTTGTTAGGAATGTATGATTTTTTTGCTGCTTTCTTTTTTAATAGTATATTTCAAGCCAAGGGAAGAAAGTGTCCTATTGCAGGCCGCGGGCAAATATTATAAATCGAGATTTGTAATTGCCCAAAGCCTGCATTAGCACTTTCCTCACGTGGTTTGAATACAATTTCATTTCCATACAGTCCTCCAATTTTGACAAATTTTCTTTAAAAGCAATAAAGACATACCTGTGAGTGACATGATACATAGTAACCTTAATCAGTCAAATATTTTTTGGAAACTGTCAACTTCCCTGCGACTGTGATGAATGCAGTAATTTCATTGGTCAATATGATGATGTACAGTTTTATCATAAAAATGCCACTTACTTTCCGCTCTAGGGCAGAAAAGTACAACTTTCCTCCCTTAAATGAAGGAGCAAAAGTACAACTTCCCTTCTGCTGGGAAAAAAATTATTTTTGTGTCAGAAGTTGTATATATATACTTGAAATCGGTATTTCTAGCATTCTTAAGTTAACTACGGGATATAAAAACTAGTTTTTAACGTTCCTTGGCGGTTCTTATAAACGATTTTTACTGTATTTGGCAAGAGCTAATAATGCAACGGCTATGCGCGGTGTTTTCCACCGCTCTGTATCAGAAATGTTGCCTGACATTCTCACCATGACTATTATTATGCTATTGTTACTGTTTATAGCGACTATTGAATGATTAACTATAGTTATAATTTGTTTAGAGTCATTTTATTCTATTCTATAAGGTAATCCCTGAGTTTTATTGTCAGCAGGATTTTTCTCATGGCGCAATACTACTAGAGGTTCCTGGTTCATACAAGCCCTATGTGATGAATTGGAAGTAAATGGATTTAATGAAGATATCTTGACGTTGTTGACTTTTGTGTGTCAACGTGTGGCTTTGGATTTTGAGAGTAACACACCTGATGTGCCCCATATGCACGCTCAGAAGCAAATTCCTTGCATTACGAGCATGCTTACAAGGCTAGTGAAGTTTACTAAACGTCCGTAAATACCTTATTGAATTTTATACCATATTATGAGAATTCTGTCAGATATTTTTTACCTCTGTGTAATTAAGTATAAATCCATAGTTAATTTGATGGTTTTTGGTTTAGTTTCATTCCCTAAAAGATCATAGTATTTAATCTAGGAATTATGAGAATTAAATTAGAGAATATACACATGAAATAGTACAAATCATGTAATGTGATAATGAAGATTGCCATCATTTCTATTATCTGCTGCAATAACACTTGTATTGTATATATTTTACTTTGTTATAAAATTATATTTCATAGTGGTAAAGTAGTATAAATCTAAATTTAATTTATAATTAAAGTTTGGCTAATGATCATCAAAAGATGTTTAGAGCACGCGACAATCAACGAAATGATTTGTTTTGTGTTGGTAAATATTTGGTGGGGAACATAATTAATTTTAGAATCAATTGTCAAATCCAAAATATGGCTTTTATTTTATTCATTACCTTGAACGTTTATTTGGACTTTACACTATATATATATTTTGAAACAAATAGCACTACAAAAGCATTGTTTATTTTCCTACATAAATTTTGCTCAATATCATATACGTCTAAAGTATAATGGAAGAATGTATTTTAGATTATTTTTTCTAAGTATAAATATAAAGCGATTTAATCTTAATGAAAAATAGATACATTGTATTTTTATGTCTTGAAATTCTGAAATGTTGTACATTAATTGTTTTGATTTTATTTCTTTAAATAAGTTATGCCCAACATCATATATGTTTGATTTCTTTGTTATATTTATCTTGGTTATTGCAATTAACACATAAAGAATTCTATATTCTTCAAAACAATCCACAATATATTTATATTAGTATTTTTAATATCGGAATCGAGCACTGCCTAGCATTTCATATTGATACAAAATTATTCATGGCCTTAAAACTTAAGCACATATGTCACCATTGTGAACGTTTAGTGTTATAATAAATTAACAGATAGGCACACTTTATGTGATTATTGTATTTAAGATATGTAAGCTTATGTATTAGTAGATATAAGCCATACTGTGGAAAAATATGAACAATTGTCTTTCAGAATATGTGTCTTACTATCGTAAAAATACGGTTTTGTAATTATTACAGCAGAGTTACGGTCAGTAGAAAGTTTTTGTGTATCAAAAATTAAACATTAGTGAATAAAATAGTCAAACAAGCTCAAGACTAATAAAAATTTAGATAGAGTAAATCAGTAGTGCTATGGCAAAACATGCTATCTTCCTTTTTTCAAAATGCACATTTTGGCATTAAATTGCCGGACATAAAGTATAAAGGAATTAGTTGTCAACACTTTGTAGTATAAGTAGCTATGACAATGCTACAAACATGAATATAGATTGACAAATCTATATCCGCCATTATAAATACAAAACTGTTTTTGCTTCTATTGTAAAATGGCAGATAACATGTTTTGCCATAATACGACTGAAATGACTGGTGCACTTTCTGCTTTCCGCATCGGCGTTTTAATGTTTTTATATATACATAGATATTTCCAGATTTTTTATTATATTCGCTTATAGTTACGGTCTGTAGAAAGTTTTTGTATATCAAAAATTATACATTAGTAAGTAAAATAGGCAATCAAGACTTAGATTTTAGATAGAGCAGAGAGACTGCTGCACTTTCTACTTTCCGTTTTAATATTTTTATATAATATATATATATATATATACATATTTGAAGATTTTTAATTGTATTAGCTTATAGTGCGGCTATATTTTGTCATTTTTTTTTAATTTTTCAAATTTGATCTTTATATATCCTAATGTAATTAAATGTGATTCCTGTATGAATAAGTGTTTTTATTATATTTGCTTTTGTCTGCTCAAAACTGTTAAATAAGCAAATAAATGTTACTTTATGGAGGGTTCGAAAATACCCCCATCCACGACTAAACATGGTCTATCATAAAACTCCGGCCTTCCTGCCTCGAGATTTCTAGGAGTTATTGTCGCAAAAATTCTCAACAGTTCTACTTGCATCTGTTACAAGCTCGCTATTGTTGCAAAACTACGGATTTTCTTTGACATAACCCCATAGAAGAAAATCGCAGGGACTAAGGTACCCGACCCGGATCCAGGTCGCCATTTTATCGTACCCTTCCCGGCAATAACACGATTAGGAAAGGCGTTTTCTAAAAACCACATTACTATTCTGGTGTTATGCGTGGGACAACCGTCTTGCAAAAAAACAAGTTGCATCAAGATCGGGGTTAAGTTGAAGGACAGCGGGAAGAATTTGAGTTTGCAGCTAATCCAAAGGTGTCATTCCATTCAAATTGACGTCGATAACAAATGGTCGTATATTATTCCCCAAGATACCCGCCCAAACGTTAAGTTTTTCGGGGTACTGAGTTCTTATATCACGGATCAATATCGCACGATTGAGGAATTTTGCCTGCCGTGATGTGGAAAGGAGGACTCGTTGGAAAACAGAATATTTTTTTATAAAATATTCGTCTTCCGTAGCCGCTTCCACCACGGACGCACAAAACCGCATTCTTGCAAAATTGTCCTAGGGAGAAATCTGGCACTTTTGAACTTTTGTATTTGTTGCGTTTCAGAATACGTGTCACTGGTTGGTATATTTATTGGTAGATGTCGCTCTGTACTAATCAAAATTTATTACTTTTATGCATGTTTTATGAGCATTATTAGAAAAAAGTTAACGTTATATGTTATATATCTTGTAAAGTAAATGTACAGAAGACAAGAAAAGCTAATCCTGCATTTTAGGGACCTGAATCGGGCGCATGCGCCAAGTACGCAAAGTCGCACCGCTTTCTACAGGGTCATAAAAAACGAACCGGTAATATTTGATAAATTTAATAAACAAATAAAATAAATAATCTATTTATATCTCGACTTTTAACGATTATTATTATTAACTACCTATAAAAAAAGGGTAAAACCTTTAATTACTATCGCATGCATGTATGCAGTGTTAATACATAGATGGCGCAACCTGTATTAAAACCACTTATTTGTTCATTGTATTTAATTTTGAAGTTTCTGTGTAATCATTTACAACATTACAAACAATAAAATTACTTACTTACCCGACGATTCAGGTCCGTGAGATGCAGGGTTACCGAAGTAAAATATTACTTATTTTGTTTGTGAATACCATTGTATGCCACAAAACGAAGTTAATATTTAAAATTACCGCGTGGTATTAGTACAACAGTTAGTCGTTGCGAAGGGTGGCGTTGGCGATCCTTTCGAAGTGTGTTGTTGTGGTATCAAAATGGTATGTAAAATAAATCTTTATTTATTGAGTGCATCATTAAAGAAATTTGAAGATTTTTTGATTCTTTGATTTATTAGAAGTACACATGTTTTTGTTATTTACATAATTCTTGTAATTCTGTACCCATTGTTTTCTCGCGTGGACATGGTTAGAAATTTTCTTTATAAACGAATATTCTGTTTTTATTTTTTCGCTAAAAATAATAATTTGGTCTTTATTGCTTTATGAATTTGTTGTTGTTCTTGCATGGGTACTTAAAATAATATATATAATAGTTTTTGTGTATAATTTATTATTGGTTAGGATCACTGATTTGTTTATATGTATACTTATATCATAATTTTTCTAGACTGAAGGAACAGCGACAATACGTACGCGGAAGTTCATGACCAACAGACTGTTGTGTCGAAAGCAAATGGTTGTTGACGTTCTACATCCTGGTCAACCTTCTGTTAAGAAAACTGATATTAGGGAAAAATTAGCAAAAATGTACAAAGTAAGTTGTCAACACCATTATTATTCAAGCCTTCTTGTTAATTCTGTTAATACGATATATTTGTTTTAGGTAACACCTGATGTAGTATTTGTTTTTGGCTTCAGAACGAACTTTGGAGGGGGAAAATCCACAGGTTTTGGTTTAATATATGATACACTAGATTTTGCCAAAAAATTTGAACCTAAACATAGGTTAGCTAGGCACGGTCTATATGAGAAAAAGCAGCAAACGCGAAAACAACGTAAGGAAAGAAAAAATAGAATGAAGAAAGTGCGTGGTACGAAAAAGAGTAAAGTTGGTGCTGCTACCAAGAAGGTAAATAATTTAATAATAAAGTTATGTTTCATTTAATAGTAACATATCTATAGTGGGTTTGAAAAATAATATATTACTTTTGACACATTTACCTTAGGTAATGTATGTAAAGTACTTCAGTGCATACTAGTTCAGTTTACTCCCTTTCATTTTTATGCATGAAACTTATCACTTGAAGTAAATATTTCAGAATTAGCACTGTTTTACCTACCCACTGTAGATATATTTGCAGTGATATGTCAGATGCTAGATAATTTATTTTATTTATCTTTTACAGGCGGGAAAGAAATAATATTAAGTTTAGGTATCAAATTGTTTGATGTGTTAAAGCTTTTATAACCAATGTTTTATTTTTAATCTATAAAATGAGTTTAACATATTTGTTGCTAAAATTGCATTTCCTATTAAATACTAACATTAAGAGTGATATTGAAAGTGTGAAGTTGTGTGTTGCATATGCTGACTACTACATTGCAGTAATTCACGAATAAATCTATATTTTCCAAAGTTTCGTGTTCTGCAGCTAACATATATGCATAAGTGCATTTTTACTGGTATTTAAGTACCAATTTGTTGCAAGATTGATTATGTAATTACATGTGATTTGGATACATTTTTTTTGATACCTTAATTTACATTAAGGAACTTTGAAAGTTTGATTAATTTTTACATTGGAAGTAATTTCTATAAAAACTAATTTTGATTTTTTTTGTTTCAGTAATTCCATTGGTCAACCTGATTACAACATTGTGTGACATGTAAACAGAATATAAAAAGTTCTTTATTGTATTTGCATGATACACAATAAACACCTAAATAACTAAAATAGAGAAATATGTGTAAATTACTACCTACCTTTTTATAGATTCTATTGTTAAATTAAATGACCAATAAAAAAGTGTAAAATTCTAAAAACCTTTATTTCTATTTACATAAGTTTCATTAAATACTGGTGCATGATTTTCAAGGATATTTGAAAATTGGACACTGCAAGAAATAATTAATATTAATCTACATTGATTTGTGTTGTTTATAGAAGTTCTTTTGTTTTAATACCCATTTATTAATAAGGTTTACTAATTGAAAGACCTACCCTCTAGAAGAGATGTAGAAGATAGTACAGCGCACACGTAGTACCGCACACGTAAATATATAAATAAAATTTGATCACAAAGCAAATTGTAATACAGTTATAGAACTTGCATTCATTCTGTGTTATTAAAAGAAAATTGAGTCATTGCTGAAGATTTTGATAAACTTACGTAAATGCATGGCTTTATCCGGAAAGTGTATATTTTATTGTTTGTGTAGGTAACATACACACCGACAGTGATCAATCTCAAAAATAATACCGGCGGTAAATACGAATGAGAAATGGTGCGATGACAAATGAAAAAAGGGGTTCTTACCCCTATGGCGTAGCCAATCCACGAAAGCAAATATGAATCAGATTATAACCAATCTAGGGACCTTTTTGATACCAACCTCGGTCAGATGAGATTGATCACTCTGTATACAAGATGTTCAAACAGATCGGCACCCTACTATTGGTAACTTTGTTGTTATTACTGCTATAAATTCGGTTAAATTAGCAAAGAGTCAGTGTTTTTAGTGCCGATCTAAGATAATTTATATACTTCATCTTTTATATACTTGAATATTTTTAAAAACAATATAATATGTGATTTAAAAGCTCCAGTAGATTATTTCCTTAAAATGAATAATAAAAAGTTACGAGGGATTTCAGTTTAAAAGGCGGGTACAGTTTTCTTGCATTTATTAAAGAACGAGTGTTATAAACTTAGATCGTATATATGATCAAGGTTATAATAAACACACTGTTCGGATTACCCCTTCCACACAAAATAATAACTAATTCCGGACATGTGCTACGGGAATGGGTGGATTCCTATCAACCGCATAGCCTAATGTTAACCGGTTGACACGGGTCCGAAATTAATCATTATTTTGTGCGGGAGAAGTAATCCGAATAGTGTGTTTATTATGCTGCCCCACAGTTCTTGTAATCTTGGCTGAGGTTATAAGGCAGGCGATAAGTGTTAAAAACAATGACATCAATAATTATAATATTTGGGAATTTTTGTGGTGGTTGGTAAACTGAGTGATATTTGAAGTCAATTTAAAATTAATTGTCAATTTTCTATTAATGTTTCATACCAATTAAATTTAATGCAAATTAATGAAAATTTATTATGTAGCCCACCTGAAATTAAAGAAATTTCACCTGCTGTGTTTGAATTTGACAGTTTGACCTGATTATCCATTTTTGGTGTGAACCACGGTTTACTCGACCAATAGAGGGCTCTGAGTGTAAAATTTTATCCAATAGAGCGCTCTGAATGTAAAATTCTAGAAGTCTGCATAGAGTATTTAAAATTTATATTACAATTCCTGTAGTTGATAGTAGTTCTTTTGGTTTTTGCTTATTATTCAATCATTATCGTTATTTCTATTATTGTGTATTTTGTCTGTGAATATTGACGTGTCCCGAATTAATTATTATTGTATTAACGCACGTCGAGCTAAAAATGATGCATCGCCAGGTACCTAGACGCGACTGTACTTTTTAGTGTAATTATATTCCTAATAGCTATGTTTTTGTTGAGTAGGGTAGATTAATGTTAGAGCGAATTGTTTTCCTTGAGAGTCTTTAGTCTAGAAGTTGCTATTGTCGAAGTCAATACGTGAATAAAATTATTGTTAAAGCTGGTTTTTCGTTATTGTGTTTGAAAATTAAGTGGATTTAACAATTTTGTGCGGCAGGAGTAATCCGAACAGTGTGTTTATGGTATTCCGTCTGGTAAGCAAAAAGGTTAATTCCAATTGTAAATATAACTTTCAGGAATGCGTTAATCGAAACCGTCAATGCGTGTTTTTTTGCGCAACTTATTAAAAAATAAACTGAATAATCTCATTGGTCAAATATTTAGTAAAAATGCCAAAATTCTTATTAAAAATTTATGGAGAGTCAAATTGAGGGTTTTTGGAAAAAGTGCATTCGCGTCTGTTTAAAAAAAAGAACAAAAAATGACACACCGACGATATTTCTATTGAATATTTACCTTGTTAAAATCATGGAGACATTTTACATAATCGGAGGTAAGATCACAGTTACTTTCTGTAGAGTTATCTGAAATTAATAAAGTAGGTAAAATATACGTTGTGTTAGAAAATCTGTTGGTATTGAAACATGTTCGCACTTGAGAAATTTGTATATCTATTGATTAAATTAAGGAAAATCAAAAATATATATCATATTTAACCAAAATAATTGATACACTCTTGCATTCTCACCACCAGTACTAATTTAAGAAAATAAGTATGGTACAATTTATTCATTTTTGTTTTCTTACTCGTTTTAAGGGTATCGAAACATCCTCTAGCATATTTTACAAACTCCACTTGATATTCTGTGGGAGTATTTTTATTTAACCATTCTTGAACTCTTTGGTGTTCTAGAGCCCCGTAATCATTTACCTAAATTCCAAATTATAGATGCTTTTATTACGATCACATATCAATACTATTATTTGCCATCTTACCATGCCTAAATTTTGTAAAATGCAGACGTAGTATTCGCACTAAAACATATCTTTCTATTACCTAATATACCATAAAATCTATTCCGTTTACATTTAAAGGTTCTTCCCGTGCATTCGGATCAATACCCAATTTTCTTTTAGCCGTAGCAAATAAACCGGATGCTTGGTGTTGTACTCTCTGGAAAAAGGTTGTTGATGATTCCATACAATTATTTTCGCTATCTGTTAGTTGTTGAACGGATGAACACGTTTCGTCACTAGTCTAATTATTAAAGAATCAGTTAAATATCTGTGCCCCATTACAGGCAAAGTTCTTACAGCTACAGATATAAGTACACATAATATTACTACGAAGTGCATGGTCGCTGAGTTTAGAAGCTTTTTCAACTGATGAAAAATAACGTCTAAGGATAATTTATTCATGCTGACCTTGCTGTTGTTAGTGGCTGCTTTATCCAAATTAGACGCTAATTTGGCAAATTCTATGGTATTAATGGCACGGAAGTGAATTCATACACATGTTTCTGTATATTTGCATTCAACAATATGCTGGTACTCTGATTTTGAGAAACAAACAGCGTCAGCGTCATTATTAAATATAGATCATTCGACATACTATGGCGGGCATATACAGTCAGTCCCACTTGTATTCGTACACTGATAGTTAATAGGTGGAAATGTTGGAAAACATATAATGTTACAGTAACATTTACTAATTCCCATCCCCACTAACCAATGTGCATTAGATATCCTATGTAGGGGAAGGTCGTTAAGTATCGGACACCTAAGCTTTTTCGGCAGTTGTGAATTTGATAATGGTTCAATGAAACCAAACTCTTAGGCATTACAAACGTTCATGTATCATATATGGAAGGTTGTATCGGACATGACGTAGGACATAGAAAATAGGAAATAAGTCATTATTAGTCGTAAAAGAACTATTTATTAAGCATAAAATCATTTTTAAACATACCTACAATTATCACATTTATAATATTCACTGTCGTTTCCAAGATTTGCACATATTTCATGAGAACAACCAAGACATTGTTGATATTGTATCCACAGTCTTCTTCAAATGTTTTATTGCAACAGTGCAATGAGTTTCTTGATCTGCTCCTGTCTTCTCAATCTCCAATATAAGTTTTGAAGCACTGTCTTATCCAGGGGTTCCCAAAGTGCGGCCCGCAAAGCCTGTGAATTCGGCCCGCGATATCGATACCATATATTATATTTTTATTAAAAATAAATAAGGAAATAGTAAAATAAATAATAAATATTACAAAAAAGATACAATAAAATATTTTTATATTTTTAAAAAATTCTCACAGAACTTTAATCATAAGCGTTTGTATTAATAAAATATTGTTTAGTTTATATTTAAAAAATCGTGGTTATTGTTTTGATTTTATTCCGTTTTTTTTTGGCCCGCCAAAAAATTCGGTAATATTAAATTGGCCCGCCTAAGAAAAACTTTGGGAACCCCTGGTCTTATTCCTTGTTGTTGGATTGGTTTTTCTTGTAACTCTGCCACTTGTTTTTTTCCTATTTTCTTTATTGTAATTTACATCCTTTCGGCTTGCTTTCTTCTTACGTTTCCCTTCCCGCAATAATCTTTTGCCGTCTGCAGGCGTTTGTTTCTCTTCCTTTTCTTTTGTTTCAATTGAACACTCCTTCAGAGTGATCGTGATGTTGGGATATTGTCTGATCCACAGCCTCGTTATAAGCATTCTTAAAAGGTTTCCTAACAGTCCTGTCTAAGCGCTGAAGTCTGTGAGACGTATACGGTGGTAGGCTCAACATGTGTGTATGAGCATCTTTAGTGAAACATGTAACCTCCAGGTATTTATGGTTTGCATGGCCATGTAATGCGAGAAGGGCAGGGTCTTTTTCAGTTGGCCTTTCCACGAACAGTTTAAATCACTTGATGAAGCTATCCTTGCTAATACAACCACTTGGCTGGCCGTGAAAAGTAATTCCTACTGATGCAGGATAGGAAATGAAACGGGAAAGATAGTTAGTCCCGAAACAATTCGGAGAGAAACAAGAAACCATGGATACCAAGGCCGAGTATACCCTTTATCAGTGAAGTTAACAAAGGCAAACTTCGTCCGAAGGTATGTAAAGGAATCCTGGGACTTGTGGTAACGCGTCATATTCATTGATGAAACCAAAATTAATATATTTCAGCCAGATGGCAGACAAATGGTGTGGCGGTAACCCAATACTAGTCTGGAGAAGAAACATCTACAAGCATCTATAAAATACGGTGGTGGATCAATAATGTTGTGGGGGTGTTTCTCTGCGGCCGGGGTTGGGAATCTCCATTTTATTGATGGAATTATGGACAAAATGATGTATATCGATGTCTTAAAAAAGAATTTGAATGAAAGTGCTACGCGTTTGGGCACAGCGGACAGTTCTTTTTTCTATCAAAATACCGACCCCAAGCATAAGGCCGAGCTAACTAGGATTTGATTTCTTTACAATTGCTCCAAGGTCATGGATACACGTCCACAATCTCTGAATATTAATCCAATCGAGAATTTTTGGGCACATGTAAAGAATTACTGGCAACACACTGGCAACTGGAATCACACATGGCACTGTACTCCGTCGGAAGTCACTACAAGTTAGTAAAATCATCTTCTTCGACAAGATTTAAGACTTCTTCGGCATACAAAATTCTTTGGTGTCGGTCAAGACCCCCATCTCGACCTTGACGTGTTCGCAGTACACCAGTTTCTCGTGTACGGGTTACTAGAGCGGTGAATTTTTGTGGAATAATTGTTGGCCTGTCAGGAAACCGCTCAGCGTTCAATCGATTTGCAGCAGCAGAATTCTGGCGTACTTCACCATTAATTAACAACATGTCAACGTATTCACTGTTTGTGCGATGGACCATTTTTCTTTCCTTATTAGGATTTATTCGGAAAAATTTACGTCAAACCAGCAGTTACATACATCAGCCTACTAAAAAAATCACTAACAATCTATCGTTTACATTTACTTTGCACAGGTTATTGATCAATCGCTTTAGCGTTAGTATAGAAATGTAGCGTAGAGAGAAACCGAAGAGGGAAACGTTATAAGTATTAGTTATAACGTAAGTATTTTGTTACAAAATAGAAATTATATATGACATTTTCACCCAGTGGAAATGCGGAATATCTCAGTAAGTAATAAAAACATTAATCCCTGGGGTGCGTATTAGGGTATTTAAAAAACTTACATGTCATCTACCTGTTTGGACAACAAAGAAATTAAATGGTTCAAGTAGCACATCATTTAAAAGATCTTTTAGTTTTCCTTATGACTGTGTGCTATCGTGTACAATTTATTCACGTTCAAGTTAAAGAACATTTTTAGTGTTTCTAATGCATTAGGTGAGCGAAATGGAAAAAACCGAAAATGTAAAATAAACGACCTAAGCGTGTGTTTAATGCAAGTTAATTATTATTACCTTAATTAATGTAGGATTCTGTTGCATCATCTGCATAAGAACGCTCAAAAATGCACAAATATCTTTATAATGTTGTTATTTCTGCTTATCAGCCCAACGTGTTACCATTAGCTGCATTGATTTCAATATCATATTTGAAATCTACTTAAAAATGCACCTTCTTATCAAGATTCATTTCGGTATCTTTTACATGACACACGCTAGACGAAAAAAATATATTGCCAATTTTTGGTTTTTCTTCTACAGCCCACGTATCTACCGTTTAACTTCTTTAAAGTTTTTTTAATTTATCATTGTAGACCCATCACACACATTTTGTCCCATTTAATCAATTTTCTATCTCCTACCGTTTACGAGATCCCAGTGGTGAGCACACTATATGGGAAATTCTGTATGTACCTCTGTTTGTACAGCTGAAGCGAGTTGAGGAAATTACTCGATAATTTTACAATAATGCTCCAGTTTGATTTCAAAGTGTTTATTTAGCTTATTTCTATAAAGTAATGTTATCAAATTTTGTTTTATTATTGGTTGATTTTTTAAAATTTATATACGATATGGCTGAACTAAACCAATTTCCCCGAAGATCCCTAAATATGCTCGCTGTTTGTTAATGCTTGTCGCGTCTAGCGCTAACTGTAATTGTAAATTGCATTAAAGGTGTTTCTTTTCTGTACCTTGCGTGCTAGAGGTTTATATCACCAAAAAATTTCTACCATGCCGTAACAATAGACTCCCTGTAAAAAAATTTTTTATCAAATTTTTATTTTTTAACTAAAGCTCAGAAATTTTACCTTCACTTGCATAAAGAAAAACGTGCAAAAGACAGCGTTAGAATAACATCTTATATTTTTTTGATCAAATCATCAAATGATTTTTCTCATTTTAAAAATATTTATGAAATATACATGTTTCGTTTACCTTTATGAAACGCATCATAGGAGACCACATCTGGTAAATAAGCTGGCTGATATCACAGAAGACAGAAAATTACTAATTACTAACTCTCTCCTGAAAACTTTGATCGCATGGTTCAAATGGCATTATATGATTGGTCTAGAACCTTACTCAGAATTTTTCTTTTATATTATTTAGTCAAAGAACACTGTTAAAACTCTGATATAAGTAGTGTTTTTTTTTCGATTATTGGTTCCAGAAGAAATTTTCTATTGTTTGAATGCCACAATACATAATTGTGTTGGATCATTATAGCAACTTCAACTAATATTAACAGCTGAGTAATGCTAATTTTTGAAACCTTCCCAATATAAATGGAATCATTTAACAGGTATTATGAAGTTATGTTTAATGATTGCTGGAAACGTTAAATGGATATTTTGCTAAGATAAGCACTTAGAGCTCGAAATATTGTAGCTTCACTTGAAAATATAAAATTCTGCTTATTTAATTTTTTTTTATTGGATCACAGGTATATACAAACACTACTTTTTCTTAAATCTAGTAAATTTTATTCATAGCCAAGAAATGATATCAATTTTGAATAGGTACCTATTAGTTGTACAATTATCCAATGGCTTGTAGAATCATCGTCTTTACTTTATTCCGTATTAATCCACTTAAGAAATCGCTGGAGCATTTCCACCATAAATTTTGCTGCTCTGTCGAAAAATCCCTCTTGTTTGTCTTGCGGTATTTCGTCAAACTTCATGTTGTTCAAGTCGTCCAATTCAGTTTGTCTTTTTTGCCTGCTTAAGGGTTGCGGACTGAATTCTTTTTCCAATGCCGCCGATAATTCTTTATCCTGACGCAAGAATTCTGCGAACTCTTTAACGAGACTTTCATCTTTTGGATCTAATAAATTTGTCGGTAGCTGAAATAATGAATAAGAAAGTTTTAATTTTTCTGGTAATAAATAATGTGATTGTCTAATATTGAATTAAGGAAATTAACTCACTGCCGATACTTCGTGTAAAATAAACAATAATAGCGTTACACAAAATACTGTTTTGCACATTTTTTTCTATTAGTAATAGTAGACTGGTAGATCAACTAATTTCGTTATACTGAGCATGTTACAGTTGATGCCATTTATATAGATTTAACCCATCTAACCATGACCGTGGCAATCGTTACGTAAAATAAAATTACCTACCATATTGATGAATTGTTAGTTAGAATGAAGCACTTCCTGTGTTATCAGTAAACGCAAATTTGCGCATTTGTCATAAAATACGAGGACTTGTGTCGTTTCCGAGAATTAAATTCCAGGGTTAGATTTTTCCTTCTAGGAAGGAACTACTGTAAATAGAGGAAATACTTTTCTTGTTTCTAATTTTAGCTGAACCTTTTAAAAAATCCAATTCTACTTTAATTTTACAACTGCCTAAATGTATAGCGAAATGCATTTTGCATTATTACATTACCTTTAAAGTAATAATCTTGCTAAACAAAAAGAGAATTATTAAATATAAATGAATATGGCAAGAGTGATGACTGATTTTATTCCTTGTGCATATTTTTTCTCTTAGGGCAGCATCGAAAGTCTTCTCTAAATCAACAAAACACCTAAACATGCTGGTGTTATAATGAAACGGCTTTTCTATTGGCTGTTTCGTCGAAAAGATTAAATCATTATCATTATCATCATTATCATCTAGAGTTTGCTCTACGATTATTCTTAGTTTCTTTTCCAAAATTTATCTTAAAAATTTTAAGAGCAACACTTATTGTTAGTAAGGAGATTCTTCTGATATTGGTGGATTTTTTCCTTTCCTTGCCAATTGCCTCTGTTAATTCATCCATAGAATTTTCTTGTAGTGTATTCGTATTATACGGTACTGCCTACTCTTCTTGTTCTTCAAGCGCTCCCGCGTCCAATTCAACATTTAGAGTGCAAAGTGTTGCGCCATCTATCCGTAATTTGATTTTCGGTTAATAATCAGTTTCTATTCAAGTTCTTAATATATTTCAGTTTACTCATTTTACCCCTCCTCCTTAGATTCTTCTAGGGTATTATGCAATTGGCATTGCTTCTACTATCCCTTTCCATCCTGCGTCCAAAGTCCTCCTATTGCATCATTTTCAATTTAATACTTGTGTTAATTCTACCAATCGTTTGTTAGATATGGTTATTGCTAATTTATCTCGTACGGTGGAGCGAGATGTAGTACCCTTATTAACTGGAGATTCTGATCAACCATTGCTTCACTTTTCGGTTGACTACAATGCAACAGATATACCACGATTTATAAATAGCAACGTGCATAAAAAACTTAATTTTGCAAAAGCTAACTTCCCATTAATGTACGATATGTTCTCAAACACTGATTGGTCGCCTGTACGGAATGTGTCAATACCGCCTGCAATGCTTTTTATGGGATACTATATAGCGTTCTATAATGTACTGTTCCCGAATACAACTCCAGAGGCTAGTTACCCTCCGTGGTTTAATCCAAAGATAATTACAAACGTCCGCAAAAAGCATTACGCACGTAAAAGCCGTAAGAAATGCAAGACTAATTTTTATTATCAAAAATTTAAAACGCTTAGAAGACAGTGGGCATCTTTTATCAGTGATGCCCTCAGCAATTACATTGCCGAAGTGCAAAATTCGCTGAGGTATGACCCAAAAGGATTATGGTCATATATTCATTATAGAAAGAACAATACTCTCGCATACCTGGGTCTAAGAACTTAACACCTCTTCTCAAATAATGCGCGCATTTGCCGAGTACGTTAGTAGTGGCAAAATTAAAAGGATAGCCTTCTCAGTGGATCAGATGGAGTTCCTAGTTTTCTTTTGCGTGATTGTGCTGTGGTGATTGTTAAACCTCTACATTACTTATTCAATTTAATGTTGCGTAATTCCAAATATCCTGTAACATGGAAAACTTCCAGTATTTGCCCTGTACTGAAGAGGGGTGATCCTGGAGATATAACCAACTACTATCTAACCAACTACACACCCATCTCTATTTTTGCAACTTCTCGAAAGTCTTTGAATCCACCATTTTCTTCTGTGACATGTTTTCTTCCCCTACTCAGTATGGATTCATTGACAGTCGATCGACTATAACTAACCTGTGTTGTTTTAACGAATATGTCTCAGAAGTCTTAGACAAACAAGGGCAGGCGTATGTGGTCTATACTGACTTTCGTAAAGCTTTCGACCAGATCAACCATTCTGTTCTACTCCATAAACTTGAATTATATGGTTTTTCCCCCACCTTAGTCAGGCTGCTTCGATCTTACCTTACAGGCAGGCAACAGTATGTGGAATATCATGACGCTGTATCCACCATTTTCTGTCCGACCTCCGGTGTATCACAAGAGTCAAATCTTGGGCCACTCCCTTTTCCTCTATTCATCAACGACATTCTCATGCCGCTGCATTGTGAGGTATTGTTACTTGCAGATGATATGAAGATATTTACTAAAATCGAGTCGCTAGGAGGTTGTCTTCTACTTCAAAAGGCCTTGTCCTGCGTTGTCGCATGGTGTCAACAAAACAGTTTACACTTAAATATAAATAAATGCAAGGTTATGACTTATACTGGGAAAAAGTGCTATATTGAGTATAATTATCTTGCTGATGACATAGTTTACGTTTCTTAATAATTTCAAATTATCGGGAGTACTTCGATGATTCGTTTCAATCATGTGTTGCGCTACACTCGATTCTTCTGATCTATTATAACGGTAATGGGTGATATGTTCTTTAAACCGCGTTTCTATAGCTCTTCTTGTCTGTCCGATATAAACCTTATCACAGTCGGCGCATGAAATCTCACAAATTCCCGACCTTTGCTTTAGAGAAGATATGTCCTTCGGATTCCCCAGAAGGTTACGTAACGTATTCCGAAAAGAGAATGCGACTGCCAAATTTTGACTTTTAAACATACTATTTATTCCCTTTGTGATTTTATGAAACGGTAATATAACAAATTTCTTTTCTCGCGGTTCTACTGACTCTAAGGTTGTGGAATTTATCAGAAATTGTTTATATTGGAATTTCTTGAGCGTTCTTTCGACATCGGCAGAAGAGAAGCCATTATAGACCGCTATATCCTTGATGTTCACTCCTTTTTCTACTGTAAATTTTATAGTGTGAAATTGTGGTCGATTTTTGTTGTATCAAATACCGCGAAAATATCGTTAACGTACCTAAACCAGATTCTGGGAAAATATGCCGCGTTCTTTTTCATGTTCATAAAAATATTAGCAATGAATGGAGACAAAGGATTACCCATTGCCGTACCTTCCACCTGCTCATATTATTTTCACTTCCTTACCTGCTACTGTCACCTTTTGCTCTTTATGTTTCTTATAATTATTCTCCGTCGTATTACTTCCGCCATAATTTTCTCTCTCCTTTATTTCCTTTTTAATACCATCTTTCTATCACGCAGTTCTATTATTTCCTCTACTTCTCGACACCCCACAAACTTTCTCCGCTACGACGCACACTGCCTCCTTAAATACCTTCCATACTGTATCCAAATTATTTTCATTCTTTCAAAATGTCTTCTTGCTGCTGTACTTTGTAGTTTCTATATACTCCATAGTTTCTTTCTTTATTTATATTTTCTTGAATCCTTTGTTGCTGTTTTTTCTTCTTTTTTTAAAATATCTAATTTAATTTAAAACGCTGTCACCACGTAAGTGCATTCTTTTTAGTATAAGATTATCCTGTAAGAAATATTGTACATTGATGGATAATAAATTATATTTAAAGGTTGTTTGAACTTATATTGTTAGTTTATGTTGCAATCAAAGTGTAATGTTCACGAAGAACGAATAATTTACTAGAAAAACGGGTATTAGCTCGATGTTGAGCAATTGAACTGAATAAATTCGGCGATAACCCAAATTTCTAATTCTTGGAGGTCAATCAAGCAGACAGCATGCACTATTGAAAATGCCATACCGTACTCTGCATCATTAACTATTCATGGTTAATCCAGTTAACTACTATTTCAATTTCGTATTTTGTTTTATATGTCTACACGATTTGAAAAGTTGTTGCAAACGAAATTGTGTTTTGAGTATGAATAAAAATAATAAATAATTTGCTTTCAGCGTGAGAATAACACAACGAGAGTGTTTAAGTATTACACAATGTTAAGATATTGAATAACATCATAACATGTGATTGTTACTCGGTGTAGATGTAGAAGAGAATTACCTAGTTCATTAGTAGGTTACAAATATTTACAATGTAGAGAAGTGTGCTTTCGTGAATTTTTATTACTCTGTAGAAGCCAGAAATCTATATCGAAAATTTAACGATTTAGAGCGCAAGAAACCACAAGTTCATTCAACCTTAACTAACTGTATAATATTCTTAGTCTTTTAGAAAAAAAAACAGCATTATTATTATTACCTTATTACCCTTAATAAGGTGTACAATTAAGTTGTTAGTTTGATATTACTTTTTTCGCGTTTAATTACACGCTTTTCTAGTTAGTCTTAGAACATGTTGTTCTGGAATTTTATGTAATGAAAGTAATTGTTCACATCAGAGGTTCATAGTTTCTTTTCATGCGGTACCTTATTTGTTGTTTGCGATTATGTACATTTGTATATCTAATAAAGCATACAAAAACAATCAACTATCGATGTGTAGATCGCAGCTTGCACCTTTGGTTGTCTAAATTCTTCGCGTTGTTAACAACGGTAATAATTCGACTCATAACGAGTAGCATTTTCATAACCGTAGTCATATAGAGTATATTTCTTGTTTGGTTTATTTTGGCGGTTTTGACTTAATCGGGTGCGTCAGCATTTCGCACTAAAGTGTATTAAAAATGTAACCGGCCCGGTGTCCTTCGCTAATTGAGAACAAACGGCCAACTAAGGGCATTGCCATCTGAAGAAACACAGTAGAAGTATCTGCAATAATAACGAGAGGATGTACTAATACATGCGTGAAAAATAAGCAATTAAAGTTACATCCAGCTGCTGCGGCGATCTTATTATCTTCGTCGTAACATTTGAATATGTGTCAATTTTTATTTTATTTGACGAGAAATACGCCTTCATCATTTTCATTTGCTTGTTTTTCGTCTTTTTCTTCTCTTCGGGTTTTCCTCGTTTGTTGTCGCAGGTGTCACTGATAGGTTGGTGGTAGCAGGAAGGAAAAAACGGTTCTTTATTGACCCATATAACGGTTAACATATTCTATATAAGCAGACACATCGCATCTTGGAAATCAAATAACGACGACATGTTCAAGTGCGCGTGCATTTTGGTCCTGGTGGCCAGTTTGGCTTCTGCTCAGATACCCAGTTTCGGATTTTGTCCGCAGTATTCGCCAATTGAAAACTTTGACATGAATAAGTTCTTGGGAAAATGGTATGAAGTCGAAAGATATTTTACATTGAGCGATATCGGATCGCGATGTGTAGTTACGGATTACGCTAAGACTGCTACTGGAAAGATTTTTGTTTCCAACGAGTATACCAGCAGATTGTAAGTATTGCCTTTGCGACGATTTTGGACACCAAAACTAAGTTAATATCTATTTTCCATTTTGCAATTCTATGGTCGGAACGAATGTTACTTATTTATTTTTTAGTCAGGTTTTTTTGTTAGAAATAATGAATTTAGCAAAATCTCCTTATTTATTTTTTTACACTTAACAAAAAACTTAAAAATACTCCAGCCTCACACTGTAAGTCTAGATTGACTTCTGACGAAGACAACGTCGTTGTTGAAATACGTATCCAATTTTTATATATTTGTGGGGTGCGGAGTATTTTTAAGTTGTTCGTTAAATGTGTAGTCACGTGTCTCAGTTGTAACGAAGAGTCTGGTACTGGTTTTTCCTATATTTCTACAGTTAGTTTAATATAGCTATTTTTTGTTTTTGAAACAGTTTCAAAAAATATGTGATTACCTAAAAACAAAATGTATTACCACATTTTTTAAAAATTTCTATATGTACGTATCGAAAAGATTTGGATCTTCAGCCTGACGTTCTCCCAACTGACAATGAGCTATTTATAAGTAGAATTGCCATCATTGATTACAGCATCAATTACATGTATAGTCAATTGGCCTTTTAGAAAACAGTACGGCCCTTATGGGAATACGGCACAGCGTTGCCACACCTTTTTGAGATAAAAAATACAGCAATAAAATATGGTCACAAACTAAAATGTAATATGTATACTTGTAGGATTTTATTTATACTGTAATGTTTAAAAAAAATTAAGTCATTAATAATTTACTGAAATTCATAAGGTTATCACGGGAAAATTCTGTATTGTAACGTTAGAATAGTTGACATTCAGGTGTCACCTTGTTATTCATATAACTGTCAACTGTCAACATGGGTAATATGTCCGATATATTGGGCTTTTTTGTAACGTTACACATAGGTATTTTTTACAGGTAACGTTAAGCGACATAGTAGGCAACCAGTTATACGTTAACGTGTCGTCAGTGTTAATTAACTTTTTTTTTGTATTTACTCACACATCAATTACAAATTAAATGCATTTTATTGAAAAGTACAAAATTTATTTAAATTATGAAATAGGTAATACAAAGATGAAAAGGTGGCAATGATAACGTGGTACCAGAAGAATAATAATTTAAGACGGGTTAGTGACATGTTTTTAGTCAATTATCCTGAATGCCTATAGCATGTGCGAAAACTATGCTCAATATTTTAACAAATTCAAAGCAGGTGGTTGTGTTCTCACAGGAAAATAAATAATGTATGTGTTATGTAGAGGAACGGCATGTAGGATCGCTTTTAGATGTAGACAAATATTATGAAGTATACAGTTCGATATACAAATCCCTGAGAGAATCCAATTGTAAGCCACACAAAATACAAATCATCAAGAGCTTTTCGAGGATTTTTGCGAAGTAATGTTTAATTTGTTAAATGAAAACGTAGAAATTTTGAATAAAACACTTTTTACTGACGAAGCTATATTTACCTTCGTTTTGCTTGTCTTAATTAACAATTGGAATAAAATAATTTCTTCATTCAAAGTTGAAATTTTGCCCTTTATTAAAAACATAATCAAATTCTACTATATCGTAATATTTTAATAGTTTTATAGTAGATAATGAATGGCGAGGTCAACACTCAGAACTTCCGGGTTGTATTCTACATTTATTCATTGGAAAAACTAAATTTCCTTTCCACTAATCCATTAGTTACTGATAAGGTACAAATCCTCATGAACAAAACCTGACACGAATGTAGTACCCTCAAAAGATTAGCTGATTTGTATCGAGTTGAGTTATGGAAATGTAAAGTTTATAATAACATGCAAATACGTCATTTGGACGAACTGAAAGCCCGTACATGATGGAATAAATCCAAAATTGCGTTGAAAGACAAGGGGGACACTTGCTGTGAAATTACACTTCACCTTTGTTATGTTGTTTTGTTTGTCTTAATTAATCGTTAGAATAAAATAATTCTTCATTTCAAGTTGAAATTTTGCATTTTCTTCCCTAAAAACATAACCAAATTAATTAGTAATAGTGGCGTAATTACACTGGCCATAGACCTACACTGACCACGCGTTAACGTATAACTGGTTGCCTGCTATGTCGCTTAACGTTATCTTTAGGAAATACCTGTGTGTAACGTTACAAAAGAGCACGGTATGGTATCATATCTTATAGATGACAAAATTATTATAAAATATTAAACCATTAGAACCTAAGAAATCGAATAATTACCGAGGTATAGATCAAAGTACAATACAATTAAACAGATAAACACAATAGATAATGAAATAGTGAATGAAACACAAGATGGTAAATGATGTAGCTAATTTTGCTCTATTCAAATATTGGCAACATTGTGCAGTATTAAGCGAAGTGCAACTAGAGAGGGATGTAAATAGTACAATAAGAGCCTGTGCTGTTTTCTAAAGGTGAATGGACTATAGATAGATCTTTTTGCTTCATTTATTTTGTTGTTTGCACTCTATACTATTCAATATTTACCATAGGTACTAATATTACCATGCCCATCTTTCTTGCAATCAAAAATACTTTAATGTATATGTTATAGAAGCTTGGTTACTAAGATTAGTTACAAAACACAATTTATAAACCACTAGCGCTACGTCAATTTATACATGTTTTTTTTTCTTTATTTGCGCTTACATTTCATCTACTAATATTTGCAGATCATCTAAATATAGGTTTCGATTATTATTGGTATTGCAAGTTTGTGTTAATAAGAATAAGAGTTTTTCTTTCAGAAAAGTAAACATTAATAATAAAATTTTTGCGAAATCATAATGTTGCGGAATAAATCACATTTTTATATCAATATTTTCAATCCTGAAGATATAATGGTAAAGGTCAAGTATAGTCAACAAAACACAATATATCCAATCACTCCTCACCGCATAATCAATTGATTAATTTTGGAATACCTAGATTTTCATTGTCAACGTGTGGCTTGATTTGTTGTCCTGAATTAATTAGTTTATTGTTAGGTGGAGAGTGGTCCACCAAAGAAATGCTTGATTTAGCTATGTTTGGTGAAAAAATAATATACTTAACATTTATTAGACCAACACTCATCATATTTTAATAACTGAACATTTATAGAAAAAAGTTAATTACGAATATGTCATAAATTTATGAATATTTATTAGGAATATTTTTCAATTGACTTTATTAAGTTTACCTACTTGTCCTACATCTAAAGTAATTTACAATAGAGTGGTGAACAGTATCGGCTATACTGGTTAGAATTCAAAAACTAAATTTAGTGGGAATTGTAGCACGCAATCAAAACACAGCTTTATTGTTTCGCTGGAGCATTCGATTTTTATTTAAAGCTTTTTTAAGAGTACAAAATGTTGTGCATTAGAATGTTTTCTGACATCGTTAATATTATGGACTAGACGTTGAAGCAAACATGTTAAAATATTAAAATAGTATAACACAAATTGCACATCGTAGTAGACAAACAATTTAAAAGCGATTTTACCAGGAAATCTGCACATATTTCTGTGGAGAACTCACATCGGTGATTCAGTCCAGGCAGAATTCGCCATATATGTATACAATCAACAAATGCCGATATTTGATGAGAAGTTCATGTTATCATTTTTATATACGGAGAAATTTAAATTAGGGCTGGTGTAAATGGTCTTTTCATTTGCATGCTCGCTTTTCCTAGTTTTTACTAACTTAAAGGAAGAAACCTAAACCATTATTAATTATAATTAATTTTGTAATAGATTCCGGTAATATATTCTTTCTATATATTTTCTATTCGGATCTTATAATTATCCGTTTTCTATATATACATTAGTGTATTAGTGCATTAGTGTGGCAAAGCTCGATATATCCGTTATCATATAAGATATCAAAAAAAAATGTTTATGAAAATTGTAGACAGCCTTAAGCTTAGCATTTTAAAGTATATATATATATATATATATATATATATATGTATCTATATATATAGGCTATTTCATATTACCAGGGTGAACCGAAATATATGTTTCTTAAATGGAATCCTGTATATTATTTCACATCTAGATTAAGTTTATCCCTCGATTTGACAAAACGGAATGCGGGGCGAGTCAAAAGTCAAATAAATTATTTTCCCAATTATTTTAAATGGATCGGCCTGTATTTTATAAAAAGAAAGAACGGTTTACAAACTTTCATTTTCATTAAGCACTCTATACCTAAAGTCATTAATTTTTAAGATACTTTAAAGTCTGTTTTTAAACGTGAAGTTTAAAAATACTAAAGTGTCAATATAAATAGACTGATTTTGTTTAAGAGAACTACAAAATAATAGCACTTGTAACATATACTATTAACATTCAATTAATTAGTCTATCTGTTTACAATGTAGTTCTAGAATAAATATTCAAAATGTCCACCACACTATCAATGCAACATCGCAGTCGTTCTTCAAACGATCAGTTTAATATACCGTCTTGTGTAGTTGGCGGTATTAGATAAACAAGAGATTTTTACATAGGATTTTTACATGTAGATGTAAATTTTAGTTATGGCCTATATATCATTCACTCCACAATCCAGATTACAAGCGCTATTTAAGAGCTGCGCTGGGTGTAACTAGAAAACAACGTGATTCGTGAACGAATGGGCACCAAACCACTATTAGAAACAATCGAGAGACGCCAGCTTATGTGGTTCGACACATCACGCGAATGAGCGACACCAGAAAAGTTAAAGAAGGCGGGAGTAGACAAGAGGAAGAAGAGAGGAAGGCCGGAGGAGTTCGAACGAGGAGATTGCTAAATCCCTACAACAAAAATACATTGGTTGGAGACAAGCCGAGAAGCTTGCCAAAAATCGCCGAGCATGGAGAACCCTTTGCAGCGACCTCTCGACGCCGTGAGGTACAAGAGGAACTGTTTATGATGATGATGATGATCATTCACTTTAACAAGATAGTGCTGGGCAAGATAGGCTTATATTTTGGACGTTTGCTATTGGCTAATACTTACGGCAAAATTACACACGATGAAAAACGCTGAATATGCATACGAAATCTATGTTGGATAAAATAAAATATTACTGATGGCTGCGTTCTTGTAATGTCAGTTGTCAAATTTCTTCGAATTTTCAACATACAAAAAATGATATTTGAAGTAATTGGTACATCGTTCTACAATTGTGATAATTACAGGTTATAATAGAACTGATATTTTACTTTCAAATTACTCGCCCTAATTTAATCGAGTTTTGGCAGTGTTATACGGGCGTAGATTGCAGAGCTATATACTATATTCTTAAAGTGAATAGACTTTAGTTCACCTTTAAAAGGTGAATTCGACTATAACTCCGGTGATCGAGTTGACTACTCCATTTGACCCACTCTCTCTGTCCATCTTTCAGGGAAATGGGTATTTACATAATTGTGTATTAACCTAGTGTGAATTTTTGCAAATAACCTTTTTGATATATTATATAGCGAATATAAAAGTTTAGGTTTAGGTTTAGTAGGTTAAAGGAAGAACGCCAACATAACAATACGTTGTTAAGCAGGCGTTGACAATTATTTTGTAAGTTTCAAGGATGTTGCTATGTACTTTTGCATCAATTTATTGTCAATAAATACTATTATTATTATTATATATCAATCTATGCTACACTAATGCGTCACAAGCACAGTAGACCCCCGATATTCGCGCCCTCTGTATTCGCGATTTTGTTTTTACTGCCATCTCTTGGTATTCGCGCTCTGTATTCGCGATTTAGCGTAAATAGTTCCCTGCATTTAAGTAGAGTTTCGGGATTTCCCCAGATTATAGTTCTTGTTCAAAAATCAAATAATATTTGTTATTTCTATACGTAATACTCATACATATTATTTGTGGAGGTAGATTATTTAAGTGTGAGTTATTTAAGACACTAGATTGTATTTTGCGGTGTTGCGTATAGACTAAGTGTTAGTAAGTTTAACCTAGTATTTCTTTCTCTATTAAAGTGTCTTAGATCTAAGCACAAAATTCCAAATAATCGAACGGTTAGATAAGGGTGAGAAACCTTCTGAAACAGGATTTTACGGTTCATTAGATCAAATACGGAATCGGTTAAACTTTCTATTTAAAATGCTACGCCATTATCGGCCAAAAAAAGTGAAGAGAACCAGACCTCCACTAGTAGAAAGGATGGAAACATTATTGGAGACAATAACAGGAAAAAATCTGAATTGATCCAATACATATATCAGCAAAAGCAAAACAAATTTATGATCATCCAAAAGAGCAACAACTCGATGATACTCCATCTTTAAAGAGTGAATCTTTCGTAGCCAGTAAAGGATTGTTTGACCGGCTTCGAAAACGTCAAAATTTACGAAACATCTAGTTGGCGAAGCTGTAAGTGCGGACCATGAAGTTGTCCAATGGTTTCCGCAAGAATTACAGACAAGCATTTTTAACGCCGACGTAGCGGGGTTATACATCAGCGCATCCCGAGGCGCACATACATTTCCAATGATAAAGGAGGAAAATATTGGCCCTTTTCTGGAAATACTGTTGGAGACTTTAAATGCAAACCACCGCTGATCCATCACTCAGAAAATTCTGGGGTTCTTATGAACATAGATAAAGAAAACTACCAGTGTAATGGTAATCTAACAGAAACGTATGGATGACAGATTCAATGTTTAATGATTGGTTGGTTAAATGCTTCTCTGTGGAGGTTGAAGCATATTGCAAATCACAAAACTTACAGTTTAAAATATTGTTAATAAATTGTTAGTAAAAACAGAAAACCTGAATGCACCGAATCACCGAATGCAACTTCCATAATTCAACCAATGGATCAGGGGATTATTACTACTTTTCAGATACTTTATTTAAAATATACCCTTAATGCCATTCTAAAGCGACAGAGAATTCGGAAAATCTTACACTTCGTGACTTTTGGCGAGCTTATACTGTTACGAATGTGATAAAAACACCGGAAGGATCATGGTGTAAGATTAAGTCGTCCACAATGAATTTTACTTGGAAGAACATTTGGCCTCAATGCGTTCAACAACCTTTCTCAAGTGTCGCCTAACCGGAAATAAACATAAGCTAGCTAATTGACATAGGGAAGCGAATAGAAGGGAAAGGATTTCTGGATCTTGAAGGAGACGATATTCAGGAGGTTATCAATGCGCACTATACAGAATTGACAATTGAAGAATTAATGGAAATGCATGCAGAAGACAATCAAGTAAACCAAGACCAAATTTCTAACGATATGTTATCAAAGAGAATCTAGAACAACTTCTAGATAATGCCAAAGATTTTGTGGATATAAATAATGAAAATTGTCAAAAGAGAGAAGCTTTTAAAATAGGCCTAGACAACACATTTCTTCATCACAAAACTATGTTTTAAAGAAAAATCGTAAAGCTAAGCAACCCACAATTTTAAACCTTTTTGTCTCTCACAGGTTATGTGTCTCTAAACATTCTGAAGTCTCCACACCATCTACAAGTAATTAATCTACTTTATTTACTAAATACAACTATATAGCTATAACTGAATATTTTTTTTAACATTGATTAGTTAAAAAGGTAAAAAATCTATATTAAAATTACAGTTTTGTTTTCCTCCGGAATATATCCCTATAGATCGTCTTATTTATGTACCCCGATATTCAAAATTTAATTTTCCCGGTGTATTCGTGGAACACATCCTTCGCGAAAAGCGTGGGATTACTATATCAAAATCGTTAATTATTTTAATAATACGTCTACATTTTTTTCTTTAACTCTTGCGCAGTTCAGTCAACTGAATTCTTTCTAATACTGTTCATGTGTTATAAGCGTGAGTTAACGCGTTTGATTTTATTTACAGAACTGGAATTACTCGAATAATTACAGGCAATGTCTTACAAAATCAACGGGATGGAGAAGGAACAATACAAGTGAAGTATAACAGCCAACCAATAGCATCGGAAGCCACTTTAGTTGTTTTGGACACGGATTACGATTCTTATGCTGTTATATGGAGTTGTTCTGGATTTGGACCAATCCATTCGGGTTTGAATTTTATTTTGTTGTTATCACGCATACATCTACACATTATTTATTTGCAGAAAACGCGTGGTTGTTAACACGGGAAAGATTACCGACACAACCACTGTTACAGAAAGCATACGGTGTACTGGATAAGTTCCGCATTAACAGGACGTTCTTCATTAAAACCGATCAAGAAGGTTGCGCCCTAGCAGCATCCGATATAAACGCCGCGCAAGGCATAACTTCGGTATCGACGGTGGTAGAGCAAACTGGCGAAGAACAACGACAACAAGCACCCAAGGATAAGATAGTGAAGACAGCTGAAACGGAAGGAGCGCAAACTACAGAACAAAATGCGGAAGCGCAGGCGCAAGAGGAAGATGCTGAAGAAATTGAGAAACATAACAGCGTAAAAACTGTAGCAGAGCTAATAAAAGAATCCGCTGTAATAGATGATTTGGAAAATGATGCAGTGGTGGTGAGAGCAGCGAGCTATGAAGAACCCAAAAATGAAAACAGTTGAAAGTTGAAGGACATGTTATAGTTAAATCTTGATTTCTGCTAAAAATGTTATTTATTTTATGTAATAAATTATTTCATATAGATAATTATAGATTATTAGAAAGTGCACGTATGTACATATGAACCAAAAATTATTTTATCTTTAATATCGACAACAAAATGGCAATTCTTGAAGTATTTCAGTGCAATGAGTACTTACAATAAAGGTATAAAATAAGGGTAAAGTTGTCATCTATTGTCAAAACAGTAATTATACTAAATTAGGTGTAGGTGAAAGGCAGGTAATGTAGTTTATACTTTATCAAATTTGAAAGGCTTATAATCTATGTAGACTCACACCCGACAAATTAAATGAGTAATATCCAAAAGAAAAGAAATAGGATTTTAGATATCAGAAATTGAATTTTTAGAAGATATAATAATAACACTGTCCTTTTAATAAATAATAGGTACGTAAATGGTCCTTGAAAACGGTGTTGACACTATTTGAAAAACAGGTTATATTTGTTGAATACATAATTAATGATAAAAACATGGTACAAAATCAGTAAGAATTGCTGTGATCATTCGCGCCATTCTAATACTAATGGAAAATATCTAGTCATTATAAATAAAACGACTCTTCAGGCCTTAAAGGCCCATGGCTTCGATAGTCTTTACCACGCATTTCCAGTTTTTCGTATCCCTTGCCCTTTTCCCCCATGCCGCGATCCCTGCTTGCCTCAGATCCTCCTTCACTTCCTTGAACCACTTCCTTTTGGTCTGCCCCTTTTCTTCTTACCGCCATTTCCCATGAGGCGTGCCTGTGGTTGTCCATTCATATGTCCCAACCACCGTATCCTTTGGTCTAGTATTCTTTGAGTTATGTTTGGTAGGTTGTACATATCCATCACATATTTGTTCTTCTTATCCAATTCCCTTGCGTATCGTGGACCCCACCAAAAATCCTCCTAATCACCTTCCTGGAAGTTTTTTTATTGTTTACCAATATTTAATAAAAGATAATCTGATGAAAATTGCTGTGTAACATGCTTTAAGCAAAACACAAATTCAAATAAGGGAGTACGTGGATGCGTTCACAAACCTTCTCCGGGTTACCTTATGGCATCAATTTGATGTAAGTAAGTAGCACCTGACCAATCACAGCTATCGATTTACGTTAAATTGATGTAACCCAGCGAAAGTATATCAACACCGCACAGTAGGCCGAAATAAGAATCTAGCTGGCTAATAGTGCAGTCATGCACTTTTGGTATCATGACCATCAAGGTCATGGTACCAAAATCTATCATTGCCCTCACAAATGTGTTTAGCATAAGCACGAAGGAATGCGAAAGGAGGAGCCAAGGTATTGATTCTCTGTAATCTGCGGAGACTCGTTCTTATACACGTATCGTACTTCCAGAAAAGACGTGTGTAGTGCTTTTTTAAATTATATTATCATTTAAAAAAAGCAATAAAATATTGCTGTTAATGTGCAAGGTTAATACTTTTACGTAAAACGCAGGAAAAAGTAAAGGTCTTATTTTAGCTGGCCTACATTCTATAGTTAATAATCTTTGTATCCACACACGTTTGTTTTGACAATGTCTGCCTAACAACTTTATTTTATTATTTTAGTTAAAAGTACGGATTTATTTGAAAAACTAAAAACAAAAGGTCTAAGTTTAAATACTTGTATCAACGAAGTATGTGATGTGTTACTTAAGTATATATGTAGAAAATGCAGTATTGAAAATGATTTAATAAGTGCGGAATTTATTGAAGGAAAGAATTGAAATTGAAAAATTTAGTGCACTAAAATATATACTTTTTAATATTATATTTTTCATAAATTGTTGATAACGGCTTCTATAAACAATTTAGTCAAGGCTTACACGTTTTACTACCCTTCCTTGTGCTATTTATTGTGACGCTGGACTTCTGGCCACCTAAAATTTGCTTCGGATTTCGGTTTCATAATAATCAGTCCGAAGAGGTGCACGCGAGTTTCAGTACATAAATACTAAAATAATTCAAGTATAGCATAAAATCTTTTATAAATGATATAATACGTTTAGATATACTCCAAGTTTTAAAACAGATTGAACAATGTCTCGTCAGCAAGGTGTGAAATGAAGCATTACTTCCTAGTACTTTACTTCATTTTGCATTGATACCTATAAGTGAATTCATCCTAAGATAGAGAAAGAAGTTTTCTAAATATGTAATAGAATATGGGCATGTTTAGTATTGCAAAAAATCTATTGTAGTTTTTAGAAAAGTTTTTCTTCGGTAAGTCCCGGTTATGGAACAAAGGCCTTCTGAATGGGATTTTCTTTTGGCACAAGTGATGGAGCACCTATTATTGTGGGTGCTTCTGCAAATATTCTTTCTCTTCTTTGGTTTTGAGGTGTATGTTTGATTTACTTCCATTTAGATTTCTATGTACGTATGTATTTATTTTTCTGTTCCGGTATACTTCACAACCAATAGTTTCTGATTCTATTTGCAAAGAACACTTATGTTTACCCATAATCATTAATTATGATGGAAGCTGTTGCTTAAACATTTTTGTATCTAGCCCTTTTCAAGTTATGGATCTACAGAGCACCACTACATTATTTTGTACTAACAAATATTTGTTTCGCTTGAGCCGTTTGTGGACCATATTCTCTCGATATTTGCCTGTTATCAATGTTTTGTTCTTATTTTGTATTGTCTTAATCAGTTACTATGTGATAGTCAATTTGTTTCATTTCCTTCTTACGTATTTGTCTAGTATTTCATATAAATTTATTTCTTACAATGAAATATTGTTTCGAGTAATTAAATACCATATCAGAGTGAATCGAATATCCTGCCTTAATTACCTTGTTCTTGCACGTAGTTTTCGAAACGATCAGCTACTCTGATGATCAATACCTATAGCATTCCGTGCAATTTTGAGGTAATTCTTTTTTTATGTATTGTATTTTCCCAATCTACTCAAATTACAGACATAGTAATTAGTAAAGGTAAATAAGGTAAGCAGAAGTACTTGAGGCAGGCACAATCAATCGATGGCTCCTTGAAGTTTACTAGTTTGTAATACAGTACTGTTACCAGCTGATTATTGTGCTTATTACTACGATTTTTATAGTTGTTGGCATTGCTCTAGCTACTTCCCGCGTTGTGTTTGCGATATCTAAGTTATTACGCTCTGGTTTGAGGGATCAGTTATCGTTCGGGACATTTTTTATTGAAATATTTGGAGGATTGTATATTGGGCGGTTTACTGAATTTCTCTCTGTGCCATCCGTTCAGGGGTGTCAGTGTGGCCTTGCATATGATTCGCCAGCCATAGTTCTGATTTCTTGTTAGTTAGCCAATATATGAGTTCTATGCCAGTTTTTTTTATCTAAATGGAGTTGAAGATATTTAAACTCCGACTAGACGAGTATAGGAGTGCCGTTTATATTTACTTGTGATTTGGTTGAACCTTGATTTTCCATAGCTACATCCAGATTTTAAGTAGGCTGAGATGATGTTATAGTTTTTCAGCTGCCCTCATTTGATTACAATTTAGTGAGGGTATTGCGGTCTCATTCGCAAATATTGCCATAAAAGTGTCATTTGTTATACGAACTGCGGTAGTGTATAGTAGATAGAGATGCGTAATAATGAAACGTAAGTAATTCTGTTTGCAATTATTTTCAACAAGTTTTGGAGCATTTGTCTAAGTTCATTAATTTTTCTCTCTGCACTGAGAGAAAGAAATGTTAGATCAATCGTATAACGATAATATGGACTCTTTTTACTTTTAAATACGAACATTGAGCATGAAATGTTTTTCAAGAATTAAAAAAGAACTGTTAAATTATTGCCATTAATTCCATAAAATGAGTATTGATACATATTAATCACTCATGGTTGTATCAAATAGCCCAAAACGTTTTTATCTTGGATACCGATTTCAATGCATTATTGCTAGCACGTTGCCAGATCACACGGATCGCCCGATCCGTGATACAGGCAGTTGTTATAAATACCGCAGTCGGCAGTGCGCTCTCTGCGGGTAAAGATAATATTAACTCCCTAGTAGGCAGTGCCTACTAGGCATGCGCTGAATAGATAGCTTTACGAAGCAGATGTTTAGCGGTGTACTGCACTCCCTACGGCCGCTATTCGCTATTAGATATACAAGTATGCGTGGCAGATTAACACTGACTGCGATCTGCGATCAGCGTTGCCCGCTCGCTTGCGTACGCATCCAGCGTAGGTAGAGTCCCCACTACGTACACATATTGCATTGGCAACCTACGACGGTTTTTTGTACATATGTTTGTGCTAATAGGGAGATGTGAAATTTCCGACTGTGTATATTAAATTGCCAATGCATACAAGCTAATTTTAGAAAGTCATGTATAATAAATAATCCTGAACTGAAGTGACAGATTTATTATTATTCTTATAATAAGACTCCTGGTGTTCAGGTCAAAAATCCTTAATATTTCAAATCGGAGATATTTACAATGGTTTGCTAAGCATCCATAAACATTCAGTTATTTGATAAGTCAGTAAAAGTATCTGATTCGTTAAGGTGCCTGAAACAATTAAAATTGGTATTTTATTATTTTATTTTCAGTTCGGTACAAAGTTTTAAATCACATTAACACTAATAGCAAATTTATACAATCCAAAGTTATGATCTCTGCTTAGCCATTGATTTCAAAAAAATTGTAAACTGTATTCGAGAATCTTAGATCGAATGATTCCTTTAATGAAATTAATAACCATGCATGGGAACTGGCTAACTAAATCGATGTTGAGGTTAATTTCGAGTTGATGTTACCACGGTACAGAGTTAGAAGAAAGAGAACTTGAATTTCTTATGAAAGTAAAAATGAACCAATCGAAGAAGAAGCATAAATACAAATATGATTTTTTTACAATTGATCAAGCGATTGATGTAATAGAAGACTGCGTCAAAGTTTTAAGCGATTGCAATAGGTATTTCGCATAAATATAATCTAAAAAAATATGTCAAAATATCATATTCTAAACATATAGTAACTACTTTAACCGTTGGAAATTTATCAGATTTGAATGGAATAACACTAGTAGACGAGTTATCTCGTTATCTGTCGTTGCTACACTTTTATTTAAAATAGATAGTTCACTTGAAGTGCTTTATTGCAAAATTAAAACTTACATCAAATCTTGGTGATACGGTGCGCATATTGTTAATAAGAGCAATAATTGTTGCTAGCGGACAAAGGAGTTTTTCTAAATTAAAATTAAAAATCTGCAGGGTTTAGAAAAAAAGTTTTATGTTAATTGTGATTCAACTTTTTTCTTATTTAGAGTCAAGAATTTTTTAACATATTTCCTGTTAATATATGTATGGCACATTTAAAATTTATTTAATATATTAATAAGTTATTTGATTTCAGTTATTCATAAATTACTTTACTTTATATTAATTGGAAGCTCAGGCATTTTATAGAAAAGGCGGCACAGCACAAGAACTGTTTAGTTTAACCCTAGAATTTATTAAATTTATATGTTAACTGCATTACCTAAAACATTAAGAAAGTTAGTTTGAATACTAAGTGGTTTAATTCAATAAATATCTCGAATGTAGAATTTACAGTTTGACTCAACTGTGCCAAACGCTTCTCTGAAGCAGTATAATGAATTGAATTAAACCTAATCAAAACTGTATAAATAACATTTCTGCAAGTATTAGGCGAAGACTTATAATCAGAAATTGTTTTCTAAACGCAGGTACTGTATTTGACACTGGAATTTTAAGGATATGAAATCGAAAATTTGGAATGCCAAATTTGGTATACATATACGTTCGCTTTGTCCTATACACGTTCATTTATAATTTCACATACTTTTTTTCAAGTACAATACAATTAGTAAGAAGCTTGCCAGAAAAATTAGTTTTTAGGTACAGAATAAGGCTTTACGATAATGCATTTCATATTCCCTTGCAAAATTCTAACAATTTACGCATTTTATATATGCAATATTTTTTCACATTTTCACTGATTAAAAAGAGGAATATGTAAAATTCCAAAAGTCAAATATACGGTCACGAATTTACAGGCAATATATCATTAGAACTCTTTTATAACCTTTGGTTACAGTCAACTTAAAACAAGAAATGTACTATTGTTACGGTTCTACTAGTTTGCAGAACAGTTTGCCGGTGAGAGAACACAAAGGAGGCATTTGGTTATTTTAAAATAGTTTATTTCAAACTAAATAGTCATACAGACAATGTATATATAAATACATAAAAATAAATGTATATTTCACATA
>JARFOC010000546.1:574654-587131 GCA_031763485.1 Osmoderma eremita
AATTATATTTTCAAACACATCTTTAGGTTTCTTGATATAATTTAGATAAATTACAATTTTTGATTAAGTCATTAAAACATTAATTTAACAATTGTCGATTATTAACCTTTCAGAAACTGTCAGGCTCGTGTCAATTTGACATGTACAATAGAGCCTAAGTTTGTAATTATTATTATTATTTAAAATTCATTGCTAAATTATTTTATTAGCATTTTCAAACATAGCAGTATATAGAAGTTCATATTATCATCGCATATTTTTAGGCATCCACTTTTTAACAACATAGATAATTAAAAAATAATTCGCAATAATGCGAATATATAATGCAGAAATGTTATCACTACTTGCAAAAAAAATTATATATCAAAACATGTAGAATAATGGCCACTTTTGTTTATCTTATATATCCATGGATATTGGAGAATTAATGTTGTAGGAACACTTTGAAGAATGATGTATTTTCAATATCCAACTGAAGCTGCCGGGTACCCTGGGTATAAGGACGTCAAAATAATATTCATGCCAGAAGTATCACAAGAAAATATGTGTAAATCACATCACAACAGTATGTGTTAGTTGTTCTGGAGATTAAGAAGAAACGGAATTTTTGTATTTTGTTAAATTTTATGACATATACACCTGCGGTTAATGAATGTGTTTTTTTTGCAATTCCCAAACTCCATATATGCACGACGATAACAAAGCCTTCTATACTAAGATAAGGTCATTAAGATATAATTTTTTGAGTAAAAAATATACTTGGTTTCTAGAGAATTAATGTAACCATCCCACTATGTTTTTAGAATATCGATAGTAAATATGTAGGTACTAAGACTAGGTAGAATATACAATGTACATTGTATATGTCTATTATATGTTTTTCACAGTAATATTATGCAAACAGGTTAACCGTATTAAATCTACCTGCTGGAAATTGTTCTTTTCACAGCGTAAATTTAGACCAATTATTGCTCTTTATAATCTGCTTTCCGGTTAAGTATAATGTAACCAGTACCACATATAAAGTATGCTTGGGAGAGTGTATGCTATTTATGCATAATTTATAATATTTATTTCTGTTGTGTGTGTTGCATTATTGCTTCGTAATGTTTAGTTAAATGTTTAGTGTTACCGTTGATGATAACTTCGTTGTCGAAATACGTACATATTTATACCTATATATTTTGAATATATTTATGCGATGTGAAATGTTTTTTTAAAGATTTGTTAAGAGTGAGTAACGTGCTGTAGTTCCTGAGACCAGTGTACATATTACATAATTTATAGTTCTTTCAGTTTAGCATATCTAACCGCAGAGTTTTAACTGTAATAATACTTGAGTTGAAGAAACTGTCTGATTTTTTCAAATTCCCTTTGTGACGTAGTAATTTTAATGTAATAGCACCTAAATTATATATGAATAAATTGCTCTACTTGTCTTTCAAAATTGAAATATTAACAGTAACGTATCAAATAATTTTCCTGTGTAAGAATTTACTTGATCATGGATTGCAGCTATTTGGGAAGGCAAAGAGAACTTTAAAAAATGCTTTGCTGCTTATATTGAAACTAAAAATAAGCAAGAAGAACCAAAACATTATTTAATTCAAGATATAAACATATATTTAATGTACATATGTAATAAAAAACGGCAAGTTCTCTTTGGGAATTTAAGTTATGCATTTTTTTCTAACCATCGAAATGAGATTTGACCAGTTTCTGCCGATTTTCCATTTTCTATTACAATGTTATAAAAATTTTCGTCTTGCTGGGGACTTTGACAACTTTGCGGAGAAATGACAACTGCACACTGAAATATTTAAAATATTTAAAAAGCTGGACGTAAATATGCAGTAGTAGTGCGGATGTTTGGAGAAACCCAATGGTAAACGAAATGCGGTGAGTGAAGATGATGTATTAACTTGTGTGGCGGCTAATCCAAGATGGCATTAAAAGCCGCACCCGAACTGAGGATCTACGCATGCGCTAAGGTGGTAGGATTAGGTGAGCAAAATTTGCCAATTTTAACGGTATTCCTTAGCCACAGCGTACCCCGGGCCACAGCTCTGCTATTCTTTCACTTGCCTTGCACTGCTACGTATGAAACATTTTTACTCCGTTGCAATTCGACTGCTAATTATATATACTTACATAAATTTAATTTGTACAGATTAATTTGTGTTTATATATATTTGTATTTATTTTTATTTTTTGTTTTAGAGGACTATCGATAAGCGTTATAAATCGTAGAATATTGGGTATCAAGAACAGTTTTACCCTATTTTAAGCTTTAAATTTATGTTAAGAAAGCGTCCCACAGTTTGTTTCTCGCGGAATCCTCATGATGATTGTAGCTTGAACTAATGTAAGCACATATACCGTGATTGTCTGGCTAGAGATTCAATTTCAGGACGTGGCCAGTTATCAACAAGAATGTAAACAACGTAACGGTATATAATTACATAATATGGACAACTCTACGTAGAAAATCAACCGCAAGTTTCATAAAATGATGCTGGATGTATGTATCTCTAGATTTTACAGTTGACAGAAATCGTAATGTACCAATCTTTATATTGGTTGGCATCTTCATTAATTTATATATAGCCACGATCTTATTTAATTTAGGTAATTATATATCCTGCAGTTCATTGTGTTTGTTAAAGGTTATGGTTTTACTGAATATTACAGAATGTGATTTATTATCCAAAGATATTTTCAAAACTTTAGTTCTACTGCTAACGAAATTGGCGTAATCTATTATTACTAACGTCAGATTATTTTCATTCTAGTTATTAGCACAGGTAATCTATTAACCTTTGAAAAACCATCACTATTTATCAATATAACAATATACAATAAAATAACTATTTATTGACTGAGTTTTAGGGCTGTATAGTGCGTTTTACATTGTTAATAACAATGTTGGTGTCATTATATCCCATATATTACTTGCAGTATTAGAAAATATCTTGCCCCTTTTATTAAAAACAATTAAATCATCAGTTTGGTAATTCTGAGGATTCTGACGCAACTGTCTTCCAATCCGCATTTCCAATTGTTTTCGAAAAGAGAATAATGCCAAACGAATTTCTGAAAATGTCTACGTACATTTTGAGTAGCCGGAATAAGTAAATAAGCTGAATGAATTTCCGATATTACAGAAAGTGATATGAAGGTGATAGTTGATTTAAAAGGAGTTCGAATAATAATCTTTTCATTTATTTATCTCATCCCGTTGGGCATTGATTTGACTAACACTGGGGCTTATCGTTTCCCATTCTTCCAACAGGCGTTGTTTTAGCGTTTCTTTATTAGAAATCTGTTTTTTGCTAAGACTAGTTTTTAATATTGCCCACAAATGTTCGATCGGGTTGACGTTAGGCGACTGAGGAGGGGGTTTTAGTTGATTTCTGGCATTATATAGGAGCCATTTCTTAGCTTTTTCAGCGCAGTGATTCAGATCATTGTCCTGTTGAAAGATGAAGTTATCTCCTACCCCTAATTTTTCTGCACTGGCTTTTAAATTTCTCTTCAATGTATTAATGCAATGAATGTGATCCATTTTGCCGTCTATAAACTCTAATTTTCTAACACCAGCCGCCGCCATACAACCCCACACCATAATTGAACCACCTCCGTATTTCGCAGTTGGTTGTAGATTTTCGTGATTAAACCTGGTGCTCGCCGCACAAATTTTCGTCTGGAGGTTTCAAAGAATTAAAATTTTGCATCGTCGGTCCAAATAACCTTATTCGTCAAACTTATTCACGTAAGTGGTAGCAAACTCCAATCTTCTTTTTATTAATTTCATTAACCCAGGGCCTTTTCCTAGCTACACGTCCATTATACCCACTGCTTGAATCACTCGACGAATAATTTCCACACTGAGTGATTTTCCTGTGGCTGTTTGCATGTCTGCACAAACTTCTCGGCTGCTCAAAAATGGGTTTTTCTTAATAGTTTGCACAAGTTGCATCTCTTCTCGATACGTTAATATGTTTGACGTCCAGTGCGCGGCCTATTAGTTAAACTATTGTGAACAGCAAACTTATGCATAGTATCCTGTATAGTACTGCGTGGAAAGCCGGTATTTCTGGCGATTTCTCTTTGTGAATGTCCTTGTTCACTTAAAGAAACAATTAACTGTCTCTCTGCCAGACTTCTTTCCCGAATTTTCGGCATGATATTCCCGTAATAGACTAAACGGTAACACAACCCACACCAGTAACGTGAATCGAATGACTAATGAAATTGTGTGTCTCCACGCTGAGTCAAGTGATTCCCCGGGTGTTTTATTGCGGTAATCCCCTACTGGGCGGATACTTCTGTGTGCTTGCTATAATGCGTATTTTATGATATATGTTTAGTTACTGCAGTATTTATTGTTTTCAATTTAAAACTTTCTTACAGTTAACGAGTATTAATAAATGAATGTAATATGCACATTAGTTGTTTCTTATTACCTTCTACTTTAGAAATATTTTGTACGTTTCGGCATGGTGGCCGGATACTTTCGTGAGCACCTGTATGTAACGGTATATCTAGCCCGGAAAGAAGTGCATTTAATTGCTATCACGTTTTTAGATAGAACGTGCTCTAACTATGCCTTTTCCATGTTAGCTCGAATCACTTTCGCCACATCCTTGTTCAGATTCAGACAACGGTTTGGCTCTCATCGACTACTTCCGATTCATTCTTCCATATATTCTTTACCGGTAACAATGATTTAGACACCTGATTATTCGCTTTCAATCTCATACATACTATGCATGTAACTACTAATACTACTGGACGTTCATTAGTATTTAGTTTCTTTTTTTCAGGCGAAACTCTATATATAAATTAATAATGAGCCAGACTGAAGAGGTCAACGTAACGTCTCCACAAGAGTTGCACCGTTGCCAAATTATTGGACGCATCAACAAAACGGATACACATGCATGCACAAAAACATAAACACACGGCCAAATGTGCCTCCACAGACGCGAGAGCGTGTGTAACATATTTGAAAATACACGGATGTGAATGCACTCTTTAGATACGCACATGCAAGCAGTCATTAAGTTACGGCAAATCCTATACGATGTGTTTATGGCGTAGCTTCTAATTGGGGCATCCCTCTAGCAGTTATATATGCTTAGCTAATCGATTGAGATTGTCTAGCATATGTAAACATTTACTTTGTAGTATTTATGAATATCAAGAACTCAATCGTTATTAAGACTCATTTACGAGTTTGTTTTACAGCTGTAAGATGCTGTTAAAATTTGAAGATGATCACCTACTTATCAACTTCATTTTCATTGCTCTTTTTAAGTGTGAACTTTGAGATAATCCATTAAAAATTATTACAAAATGTATTAAGTTGTATTACTTGAGTCAATGTTGAATAAACGAATGTTAGAACAATTATGTTCAATGAGAAATTAAATAAATATCTGGATAATAGGTGTACTATAATTTAAGAAATTAATTTGACTTTTCAATAAACATATTGAGTTTTTCAACAATCGCATAAATAAAATCTTGTTATAATTTTATTGCTATTGGCTTGGTTGTACGGTTTAGTACACTGCAGTGACCCCGAGCACTGGACAATCCGAGAGATCTGGTCAACTAAGGTGCGAATCCACGATAAAACTTCTTGATGAGTTTTTTGTGTCACGACAGAACAAACTCAACAATCACTGTGGAAACAGTCGTTTAGCTCGTGACTTATTTTAAAACGTCATATAAAACTTCGCCCATGAAACTTTTGTTTCATACATATATGTCACCGTGTAAACACGATATGTCATTTAACTCATGTGAAATTTTTAACTCACCTAAAGTGAGTTATTTAGTATTTCCTGAAACTTTTTTTCACATTTAAACTAAAATAGTGGGTACTAATCTAGTACTTATTTGCATATAATGTGTTTATTCGAGAAAAATAATACTAATTTTTTTCATTATTCGATATTATTATCATTTTGAAAATATACCTATGTAAGTATATTTTATTGGAAAAAAATATATACATACATAATTAGCTGTTTTATTCTATCTATCTATTTGTTCTATCGAGCTATCTAGGAAGATTGTCTGAAAAATATCGATTTTCATCAATATTTACTACAAAAATTACCAGAGAGAAGGAGAATCATGTATAAATCAAATGCAATATTGTTTGCAAAGAGAAAATTTCTAGCCGTTCTATAGCAAACCTAATTTTTTCAAGTAAATAATGAAAATCATCAACAGACATCCGCAGAAATTTCTTGTAGCAATCGGCATCTTCGGGCATGAAATCTCTTAATAAATTGCTCATGACATTATTATTCTCTTTCTTTTTAATTCAATCATATATATATATATATATAGGGGTTTTGACAGGATTTAGGCCCATAGCTTTGTGATTCTCTTCCATAATTTTCTGTTTTTGGCGTTGTCTCTCTTAATGTCCTTACTTCTTAAATCCGTCAGCACTGCTTCTCTCCATCTTTTTCTTGGTCTTCCTCTTTTTTTCTTGTATTCTCCGGGTTATCCAACCACTGTATTCTTCTAGCTTTTACTATCATATCAATCTTAGGTTTTTGTAGATTTCGTATAGTTCACTATTTGTTCTTCTAATGTATCCTTCTTCTGTTTACTTTCCTCCCGCTATTCTCCTTATAATTTTCCTTTCCCATCTCAATAGTATGTCTTGTTTGTACGTATTCATCGCCCACGTCTCGCAACCATACAGCGCTATGGACCTCAGTATCGTCTTGTATATCCGTATTTTTGTGTCCCTCGACAGCAGCTTTGACCTGATTAAGTGATTCATAGCTCCGGCACACCTGTTTGCCTTGCTCATTCTTGCATCAATTTCTATTGCTTCGTCAAATCTGCTGGTTATCCTTGCTCCTAGGTAAGTAAATTCGTCGACCTCCTCAAACATCATTTTCTCTAAGTGTGTGTCTATTTCCAATTGTGCTCTTGTGTGTTCCCCTATTCTCATCACTTTGCTTTTCTTTTCATTTACTTGAAGGCGTGGTTTATGTGCCGTGTCCACCATTCTTCTTACTATTTCCCTTAGTTCTTTTTCATTTCTCGTTATTATGGCCACTTCGCGTCGTCCGCGTAACTTACTATTTGATGGCTTCTATGCATGATATGCCCCTCTTCGTTCTTCTGACTTTCCCTTACAATGTTCTCCCGTACCATATTAAATAATAGGGTTGACGGAGAGTCCCCTTGTCTAAGTCCTGCTTTAATCAGGAAATAATCTTGAAATAATTAATGAACAATCCGCAATTTTTCTTTTTGATACCATTTCTAACATGAATTTAATATACCAAATACTGTAGAAGCGGTGACATTTATATCTTGAAAATAACCCAAGAAATGAATATTCCGATCCATGTGGGAACACCAAAATACGGAGTTTCACGTCTTAAATGCTTCATGTGACATGAAATTTTTTCAATCATGACACATATTTTGCTCTACAGTGGAAACGCGGCTGACTTAAAATAAATCATGAGTTACAAAAAATCATGACTTTTTTGTGTCACCGTGGATTCGCACCATAACACTTTGTTCTCATTACTGTAATCTATCTACATAGATTCAATATAGTAACAGCGAAACCCTTTCAGACATCTCGTCAAGCCATAGGTTTCCGCGCAGAACGCTTTGAGAACAACTGGCATAATTCATCTCAAACAACTACAAAGTAATAGGAAGCTGTATAGAAGTTAGGCGGGGACAACTACAACAACTACAATTTGTATTAACAGATTTGTCATATAATTTAATGGATTGAGTCCTTACGTTTGGTTTACGTTTATTGTATCGTTTAGGGAGGAACTGGGAATATTTGTATTTATCGAATATTGGGCACAATAGAAAGGTTGTTCCTCTTTTAAAAATTATGTGATACTTAATTACTTTTACCTGGCAGACTTCTAATCTTTAATGCGTTTTGTTTGTCAATATGGATATTGCTAACAATATCCACATTGGTGTTATATGTTTATTTTTACCGAATGTGCTGTATGATTTAGAAATTCTGATTACAAAATACAAATTAGAATTTTTTGCCTAAACATTAAAAAAATTTCATCTTCCAAAAACTTTAGGACATTATTTTTGAAATTAGTGGATGACTACATTTGAAAGGTATAAATTCCATTGGTTTGCTGATTAACTCTTATTGTTGTCGTACCGTGTGCTTGATATTTTAATGATTATAATTGATAAAGAACCATTTCATATGTTTAGCAGTAATTACAGCAAATGCTGTGTATGCTTGACGTAGTTGTTAACCTAGTTTGCTTATTTTTCCTCATATATCTTAGGGATCTTACTAAAGTTGATAGTAATTTAAATTGACAAATTTATTTCGGTAATAACGTTTTGTATACAATATTATGTCATACTAGAAATTCAAAAGGAAAATCACCATACAGAGCTATCCAGGTGTATCATTAGATAACGATATGGTTAATCAAATTTTCAGAGCGTTGAATAATGCATTAAAGGTTATTGAGTAAAAAAAGCTAACTTTTATTACATCGATCGATCTTTTTAGTCATATTGTGTTGGGTATAGAATAGATAATACACCGGACGAGGTTCCATTTTTTGCACGTTTCAATTGGCTGGGGAGTAGATAGCAGATATCGGGTAAACATTTACATTCGTTCGGACAGTTATTCCACTAATTAATATTGACCCGCACAGTGGCATTTTATCCGCACGTTATTGCTACGAGTTGTGTTAGGGTTGTGGGTGCGTTTAGTATCGTGACATCATTTATTAGTGTATTACGCGCAAATTCGTATGACTGCATTTAAAAAAGAAGTACTTATACATGCGCATGTGACTTTATAGGAAAAATAATTTGTGTGTGAAAAACTATGTCAAACACTTGGCAGAGGCTATTATCTTTGAAAAAGGTAAAAATTGGTTTTCAGTGTTTTTCTAGCAAAAGTGAATATTAAATGCATGTAATAATAAAACATACATGAATGACTAGACCAAAAAATTGTAGATTTTATTTAAAATTAGAACGATCGCAATCGTAATACCTGCCTGCTCTATTATAATGCATGTATACAGACATAAGTATATATGCATACATATTTCAGTAAATTTTTCTCTGTTCGAAATAACGGAGAGCTTTAAGCTATCCAAGATTGGTTGGAGCAAGGGTGGTCGGTACCTCTGTCGGTACCCTTCAGTATTGAGGATAAATTAACACTGCTCTTATGGTGAGGAGAGGCAGTAACAAGCCATACAGTTCACACACACACAATACACACTTAGACTAACCTAATGTAGAGTGTTATAATAGGCCTCAAGTCCTATTAACACTGTAGTCTTTGCATTAGGATACAAACTAATTGTTTGTTTGGGAGTTTTGGGGAGTAACTTTAGTATGATGTTAGACATACTAAAACATACTTTTGCGTTTTAGCGAGCTAATTGTTTGAGAGAGGAATACATATGACGTCATCTTCCTGTGTAACGAAATGTAACTGAATCATACCAACTTTCCTATGTAGGTATGTTTTGCCAGTACAGGTTATATCCATCGTAGGTGCTTATACATCGACATATCAACATGAATATCGAAAATGTTCATATAAATTACAAGGGCAAAGATATCTTCTTGCGGGTTGATACTGAAACTGCTAATTTATTTCATAACTTCATAAAATATTAATTTAGTGTATTTTAGTAACCAGTCTTCTAATTGTAGTATTTTCTTGTGATGATTGTGGTTATACGTTAACATAAACAGAGCCCAGTTGTTGGAGTCTATGTCTGTTAGGTATTCTATATTTGTATCAAGAAACAAATTATCCAGTGCAATAAAGCAAGAATTATTCGTTTTTATTAATTTCTTCTAGAATACAAACGTAAAAACTCACTTTTATGTGTTTGTAACTCGCCAAAACCTCTAAATTCACCCACTCTGAACTTTATAAAACTTGTGGTGGGGCTCATACTAAAGCAACAAGTTCTACAAACTTTAGTATCTTCGGGTATGCAGTAGTTAGCTCGCCAGAACTGTCAATAACTTGCAGTTAATATTAACAAAACGCTTTAGTGATATTGAGAAAACGTTTTTTTTTGTGTTAAATCTCGAAAATTTTACTCATAATCCAGTTAATGTAACAATTCAAGTTGTTGATGTAAAAAATTAACTTTAACAAAAATACATATCACCCATCTACAAACACGTTTATTACATTAACAATCTGAAATGCATTGATAATTTCGTTTGTAAGTAAATTTCGAATTAACGAAATAAGTTTAATAATTGACAAAAAAATTAGTAATGTGTACTAATACAAAATTTTATTTTACAACGTTTCAACTGAGAGAAAGGAATTTTAGAAGTAAATCTTACTAATTTATTTGCTAATAAATATAAGCCTCTTTATCGTTAAGTCTAAACTCGTTTACTTTCTTTTTGTTGTAGTCTTCCTCACATTTATATTTTTTTCCTTACTACGTCGAGTTAAATAATTCATAGATTTAACCAAAATAAGCGTAGCTAATAAAAAAATGCGTTAAATACAGTCTACCGATATTAATCGTTTTGTTAAAATATATTTGTTAAACCATAACCAATAGATGTATTAATGCAATAGTAAGCTTCATTTCAGCTTAAGCATTTTAGTGGTTAACATAAAACATTGGGGCTTGGTTAAACTAAGCGCACACCTCCATGGTTATACCTTCTTAACTTGGTTTGACCGATAAACCTGTAGTTTTGTTTCAAGTTTTCAACACTTTTCGCCGTTTATATGTATTAACAAAGAAGTTTTGTCATTTCACAAAAGGAAATTATTTCCTCAATATTCGTTTAAATTCATTTTGACAAAAAATAAATTAAAAAAATATGTTTGAATTATATCGTTGGCCTGGTATTGTTTCCCAAAGATTTATTCGCATACACTAACCTCACAGGTCTGTCTGTGTAAATTGTAAGTGTAGAGTCATTTAGTAGTAAATTATAAGTTCAATACGAAATACTTACCCAAACCTTATAAATTGTGGCTACTACAAAATATTATTTATTTCTATGCCTAATGGTAACAGGACTTACTGTAAACAGTTGCACTATTTAAAAAAATATATTCATCCTACAAACGTCTATGTGATATTTCTACTAAGTTCACTACAAAATAAAAATAATTTTGTGGTTAAGTTAATTCAGCGTTTTGGTTAAACAAAATATTTTTAAATCGAAAACGATTTCTGCCAAATCCGGTACGCTCAAATGGAAAGTATATGAATATATATATAAATATATGAATATATATATAAATATATAAATATACTTTTGGGATCACACAACACATCTGATTGTGTAACGCCAGACATCCTCACGTACAGACAGCTGTTTCGGGTTGCTCGGTCCTCATCAGTGTAGGACGGTACACTGATTAAGGTCTCCCCACACATATACGGGCCGTACACGACACGATCTCCGCGTGAGACTCGCCATGTACGTTCCGAAGTAATAATACAGGTTTAAATGCGAGAGAGAACGAAACGGACGTCCCGTATATAAGTGAGGAAAGCCTTAGGGGCAGAACGGGCAGTAGGCATTCCTCCGTCATACACTGATGGGCGTTCAGTAGTCCGAAACAGCTTTGCGTGATTATATCCAAATTATCATTTCTTTCAACCATCACTGCTTTGTTATTTGGACTTAATTTGGACAAACAATTTTTTTCTTTAATTTACACCTCAACCAAACGAATGCTTTATTTATTCTAATGAATAGCTAATAACTAGTTAACTAATGTTAATCTAAATTTCCTAAATACCGTCAGGCGTATTTCTGTTTTTTTTTTCACACCTTTGATGACAGTTCTCAGTCTATATATTTTATTCGAAGTTGATAGGTACGTATGTATTTCTCGTTTTTATTTTTTTCTTCAGTAATCTTTTTAAACCGTTGATTTCTTCAACTACTTACCTTTGTGGATATTTTCAATCCAAACGTGACAAGCTCGTCCATCTTGCTATTGCGTTTGTCTTTAATTATATTATCCCTAGCCATTCTTCTATTGTTTTGTTTGTTTCCCCAAAATCTTAATGACTTGCCATTTCAATTTATAATGTAAAGTAATATATCAATGATATATGTATTACTGGACAATCAAATGATAAACAAAAAATTGAATAAGCCGTTCTGTTTGTTTTAGTATTTTCTGGACTTGATATTTATTTCAAAATTTGACTATAAAATTTGAAAACCGGATGACCCTATTTCAACTTAATTCGGTAACATTGCGGTTTCAAAGATATTTGAAAATGGTTTAGCATTTACTCTTACTTTTTATATGTTTATTAACTGTTAATAGTTTAGCGCTGGTAATAGTTATATACGTACACTGAGAAAAATAGCCCAATATTACTATGGAAGTATACTACCAAAAACGTATAATTAAATCTAGTTTGTCGAAAAATTGCGTCCTTTTTCATA
>JARFOC010000546.1:587231-600363 GCA_031763485.1 Osmoderma eremita
TAATTAAAGTTACAGAAATGTCAAATAGCAAGAACTAAATTGTACCTTCTTCTCTAAATTTATTGATCTCTCGTAAGATTTGTGCCTCCACCGACTAATGTCGTCTCGTTTGATAAGTATACTTTTACGTTCTACTTTTTTAAATTTGAAACCCATATCGTGTAACAATCTATGTAAAGGTGCTCGAGTGAAGTTAGGGAGATCATTATCAGCATTGAAGAATTGCATTTATTTACAAACATATGATGAGAACAATCAAGCACCTACTCGATGTAAACTGCATGGTCTTTTTATACAGACTAGGCCACTATTCTGCATAAAAAGACTATGCAGTTTACGTCGAATAGGTGCTCGCGTGTTCTCATCATGTTTGTAATCGGTCATTAGGTGTATGCCTTTCCTTCTTTTGGGTTTTTTTGGACTTGATAATGAACCAGTTTGTTGCTCTTGTTTTATATTATATATCGTACGCTCTGAGCAACCCAAAGCTTTACTTGCTTCTTAAATGGCAGCACTCACATTCATAGGTTTATTAAAATAATTTGCAATCATACACTTCTCCTTCAGTCTAAATTTGTCTCCCTTACGCCGTTTTCTCCCTACAGGTTCCATTAATGCAGTAATAACTGTAATTAAATGTATAGGTTATAAAATTTCTAAAAATCAAGAAAAATATCCATATTACCCTGTGCACGCTCGAAAAAGATGGAAGCGTTCTGAAATGAACGATTTGTACAACTATGTATAAACAAATTAACGTGGAATTTAACTAAAAATATTCTAAAACTACGACGATAACGATTGACAGCAGTTGACGCTAATGGACAGATAGATATATACTTTGCCGACGCCGACATAGGTAAATAAGTTGCAACATAGTAATCGGAAGTGAAGATAGCACTAATGAAAGCAACTAAGGATAGTAAGAGATACAAGATACAAGTTGCTATTATATCCAATACTGCATACGGAGGTTGAGACGATCCATAGGTGTCCCCTCTTACCCCGTGAACTGAGGCTTCTCCGCTAACGGCCCTCGTGTGAGTCTATTCCTGCTGACCTGTCTGTCTTCGCGTTCTAGCGTCATTCTCACCGTGGTTGGTGTCTCCTTACGGCGCCCGGTCAATATGCGACATACAGGGCCGTTCGTAACAACATGCCGGTGTTCCGTCGTAAAAGTAAATCGAAAAGAAACTAATTATTCTGCTTGTGTAAGCGTTCGGCTGCTTAACGCTTTGGCCAAATCGAACAAACCTAATATTTAAGTGTAATATTTGTTGAGTAGCGGAAAAAATTAATTGCACAAGCGGCAATTACAATAATTGATGACATTTGCGTTTCATAGAAATATTACCTATTAATTGTGAAGGTATTGTTAGTACATTTTTATAGCACTGTTGGGAAATGTAAAAAGTTGGTGCAAGCTTGTGAGACGTGACATAAGTAGGTAAACATGCAGAGTTGGTGGTGTTAAGATTTTGCGCAAATATACTCACTTCAATTTAGGTACGATTTGCGTTACTCTTTGTATTTGGGACTTCACGATTTCATTATAATACAACCGCAATGTAATTTTAATAATTCGTAAATATGTATTTGTAATTTTAACTATCGAAAAATTGGCACACAATCAATACAACAAGGCAAATAATGAACTGCAACTCATTAAAGCAAATTTCAATTGTGACAAGGTGAAATCAAGGCGTCTTTAGAGATTGGGTTTATGTTTTTCGAAACATAACAATAACCAACTGAACAATAACCAATAAGTATCTAGGTCGAAGTAAAAATATATATTGTTCACTAGCAATCTAAGTATCACATAAAGGTTCTCCTCAGTTAACGACCGACAGGCTTACCAACTTTACAAACAATGTGAGGGTTGTGAAAACTTGCTAATACACGGATGACGCTATACGATAGAAACCTAAATAATAAACTCTTCTCTTAACGACCCAATTATAAGAACAGATGTCGGTCATTAAGTAAGGGGTGCACCTGTATTTGTTTCCTTGAATTACATTTCTTTCAACTAATTTTGTGTTTATTTTTATTAGGCTTTGTAATTATCGTAAGGAGTAAGTTATTAATGCAGTTAATCGCATAAAAGAATAGTATGTATATGTATTGGTAGGTTGCATTCATGAATTTAGCGCTTCAAAGCCGGAGCCTTCTTTTGAATATAAACACACCAAATGCAGATTGGAGAAAGAATCGTTAGTGTATACCATTTACAAAATACACAAGCATAGATCTTTCGTCTCCTTAACCACACTAAATTAACATCTGGTTCGGAAACGTTTGCGCAGTGTTATAATGTGTCTTTATCTGAGCTACTGACAGATTGATTTCATTTACAAATGATAGCTTAAATAGAGGAATAGATTTACGTCCAAAGTGCCGGCATCGGATTGTCTATTTTTAAAGGTTCTATTTTAGTTGTGGACGCTTTGACAGTGACTGTGTCTAAAATATAATCAAAACAAACTGCAAGTTTTTCGAAATCTGGGAGCGCCGAGTGCAGTCACGTATGCTAATTATACCCGGGATAATCTCAGGAAACTTATAACTTACTTCAAACTTTAGTGTATTTAGAATCTGCAGATGTGATGAATTTTAACATTAATCTTTAGAACAGCGTTTGATACTCTATATTTTAAAGCACACTGAATAGGTTGAAATGCATTTTTTGGTGATTGCGAAGGTAGCCTGCAATTAATTTGGTTAATAAAGAAATGTGGAAACCCTTAAAGCTCAAGTGTATCTATCAATCATGGGTGTTGTTCTGGATAGCCAAACCTCCGGCCTAATTAGAAACACCGTTTGAGCTTGAGTGTTTTGCGCAAACAACGTAATAAATCATATATCAACATTAAAAATAATTATTTACAATGGGAAAGCAGAACACTGGATATGTAGTTTCAAAGCTTATTATAGTCAGATTGTACATACAAATAGAAATATGTACTTGTTTACACATGACTATCAAAAAGTCAATATCCTTGGATATGTATAAGTGTAACATATGTATAAAAACCATTTTAAATGCAATACCAGATGTATTTTAATGGTCGTATGATTAAAAACGTGTGGTTTAATCCTACAGTTGGCAGTGCAAGCTTAGTAAACTTTAATAATGTAACCTTAATCATACCTTTTACAATTATATTTGAAGTACGGTGCGGTTAATATGAGGTCACTATTTAATTAGTTTAAAAAAATAAGGAATTTTAGACACCCTGACAATTGCAGAGCGCTAAGCGAAAATTCCCAAAATACGGTATACGTCAGGTATGATCATTAAAAAAACAGCCAATATGTGAATGTACACAGTGAGGTCGCAGACTGCTGTTATTGGAATCCCGAAATTCAATATTGATTATATCTGTATTCAATTTTCTATTGAATTATTAGGTTTGATACTCACTCGGTCGCAGTGTACCATAAACTGAGCAAGGTGTTACTTTATGGAGGGTTCGAAAATATCTCCATCCGCGGCCAAATAATAGCCCAGTCTATCGCAAAATTCCCACGTCACTCTTTCGAGACTTCTAGGGGTCATTGTCGCAAAAATTCTTAGCAGTTCACTATTGTTGCAAAACTGTAAAGATTTTGTTTGACATAACCCCACAGAAAAAAAGTCGCAGGGATTGAGGTCTGGTGACCGAGGTGGTCATTTTATCGTACCCTTCCCGACAATAACATGATTAGGAAAGGTGTTTTCTAAAAACTCCATTACTAATCTGGTGTTATGCGCAGGATAACCATCTTCCATAAACCAAATTGCATCAAAATCGGGGCTAAGTTGACGGAGAGCGGGAATAATTTGCGTTCGCGGCAAATTCAAATGTTTCATTCTATTCAAATTGCCTTCGATAACAAGTGGTCCTATAATGTTATCACGCAAGATACACGGCCAAATGTTAAGTTTGTTAACTCCATTCTTGGATTGTTTAATATGCTTGAAGCACCTATATGTTTAAACAACTTTTGCCATTAACACACAATTTCCCAAGATACAAATCATTTATTTGCCTTTCAAGTTACTTAGAAATTCCAGGGACTAATTGACAAGTTTGGCGATACACGCTACATATATGTATACTTGTAAAATGTGTTGGGGCTACTAATACTTTGTATTTGACCTAAACTGAACTGGTACAACTTAGGCATGTGTAAGCACATACACAACTGTTATTTTAACAGACGTACACAAGAGCAGGATATTAACGTATGCTGTTGAAAGCATATAATTTCCTTTTGTTTTGTTCTCTTCTTTGAATGGTGTCACAGGCAGAATCATGACATACATTTCCGCATTCGGCTCTACCTAGCGTATAAATCCAAGCAAATTGTACACATATGCAGACGTGATGTTAAAGTGCCACGTTGAAAATTATTATTTTTGTATAGGTAGTATTAGCAAAGTAATCATTTAAAAATTGATTCGTTGTATCAATGTATTTATATCTAACCTGCCAAAAAGAAATTTGAGAATTATGATATTAGTTAAAGGACTATTCTATGAGAAATATGTCGAAAGATGGTAATAAATTGATTACAAAAATTAAGTTCACCGTCTAAAACCAGTAGATATAGAAGAAATAATTGTTTAAATCCTTTGCAAAATGGCACGCAAGGGCTTTTAGTGAAAGATAAGCCAAAAATTCTCGATTTCTCTTAACTGTAACCTTATTTTAACCTCATATCTTATTTCTTTGATTTGTAATTTTATTGTCTACGCATTGTATTGTGAAAGTTCTTTTTACTTAGATTTCAATGGGTATAAAATTATTGCAGTTTCTGAAAGTAGTGCTAATCGGAGTTTGTGTAGAACTAAATAAACTTGGATTGTGACGACTTAACCATTGCATACTTATCAGAATCACAATGCTATTGCGCGTGATTTCAAGTTAATTGTGTTCGATTGAAATTCATTACATTTCTTCAAAATAGAAAGCAACTCAATTGTAGAAACGTTGAAAATGGCAACAGGATGGAAATATTTAAATATAAGAAAGACAGTTTTTGACGAGCTTTATAAATTTAAAAGCAAGAGCTTTTATTTATAAGAATTCTGATGAAAGACTAGCCTATATCATTGGCTCTTAACATTTCTTAAATTAATGATAACAAAATAAAATACTTCTGTAAAGTACAATATTAATATTATCTTCACACTATTTTCCACATTTTTTCAAAGTGCAAGTGCATACATAGCCCAATGAAAATTCTGTCTTACCTTAAAATGAATAACTCTAATTAATGATGATTCTTTTAATTCTCGCGTAGGTTTCATATGGTAAAGTTAAGACGCTATCGTTATCAAGACGTGATTATCAAACAATAATCGTTTGCAATTTCAACCTCTAGAGCGTTTCAATGGGATGTCGGGTATGTAACGATGACTGTTCTTCCTTAAGGACAATAGAATAATGGTGCAGACATTTTAAGAACAATAAATATAACCAGGTCCATGAATCTCGTTATCGGTGATTGGTAGAGGTGACAACTCCAGAAAATGTTAGTTGTAGTTCAAAAACTAATTTAGCAAAACCTTATAGACAAATTCAGGAGATATTTAGCATTAATGCGCCAGCTTTATATGCAATTCGGCACTATCATTTACAAGTAGCAAAACTTTTCAGTTTATGGGACCCTCACAGATTGATGGACCAGCAAAGACGCTAACGAGTCTAGTGGTGTCATAAAATCATTAAAATTCTGGCGAGTTTGCTGCTGTAAATTATTAATTCATCCTCCATATAGCCCCCACCTCTGTGATTTTGGACTATTCTCGTGGATGGAAAATCAATTAAAAGGTTGACGATTTATCAATCGTGGAATGAAACTTGCGCCGCTTTTCCCCAGGAAAAGGGGAATAGATTTTCACCAGTTGGCTTTGTCGTACGAGGAAATGTATCGAAATTGACGCCAAATGGTTTGAGAAAGAAATAAAATTCTTTAGGGTACAACAAAACTATCCTACGTACACACATATTCAGAGTACCTATTTAAGTATTTAATTTTAAATGAACTAATGCCTGGAGTAGTGTACTGTCAAATATTAATTCAGTGGTTTCCAAGTTTTATGTCACTGCGATTCCCTTTAAAAATAAATTACCTTGGTGCTTGTACCACTTTATTTTGTAAAATAATATAGACACAATTTTAAATGGTAAAAGATGTATTCAGACAAAAAATGAAAAAGAAAACGTTTTTGTTTTAGTTTAATTTGTTTTTAAGTTATTGGATGTGCTCCTTCATTAGCACAAAGTTTATTTAGCGCATGCTATATTTGGATTTCATTGCAACTAATGCAGAAAATCCTGCTGAGCAATATGAAGTCAGAAGTGGTAGCAGTACTTGCATTGTTTTGCCTAACAAAGTATACACTTCACTTGAATTCAACCAAAATTGAACTAGGGTCTCACTCTGAAACTTTTGTTTAAATGAAATATAGCATGTTAATTCTGTCCATAGATGTTAATCCAGATTTATCATCTTATTCATAGAAAAATTGATTCTGCATCCTTGCGAACTTTATAAAATCAAGTTCTTTGAAATAATGCGAATAGTTCATTAGCAAACCATCCAAGAGTTCAGTAAATAGATTTTTGTTTACTTCAATATTGTCTTTTTCGCAGAAATGATTTAAAAGTGGAAACATGTCCAACATATTTTTTTTTGTAAATATGATTTCCATAGCTCCAAATTTTTTCTATGAATTTCTTTATTTTTTCGTTTTGAATCAGTGCACAATGCATTTGTGATCCGGGCATTGATTTGTTCAAAACTTAGGTTGAGATTCTTCCAAGAAATTCAACCAAATAGGCAGATTAGCAAAAGTTATTATTCCTAAACAAAGGCCGTAATCGGGTAAGCATGGTTTGCCGGACCCGGATACTTTTAGTCAAATCCGGACATATATTTGACAGACAAATTTTCAGCTCTGAATATTGAGTGTTGCGACAACTTTTAACGAGGAGCGTCTTACAATGAGAAAATTTATTGATAAATCCATAAATTGTTGCTAAAAAGTCAGTTGTATAGAATTCAAAATAACGTACTAAATATATATAATTACCTTGCATCAGTATCTACTATAATCATCAAAATATATTATTTTCCAAAAAAATGTATTTTCATTAAGTTTATATAATAAATTTATATATAAGTGTTTATATCAAAGTTAGAGTGTGATAGGTGGCGGTAAATGTTTAAAAATCCGATATAAAATTTAATGCGATGTTATGAAAGTTGATTTACATGTACACATATATATTTTATTTATGTATGTTAATGTGAAAATTACAGACTGTTAAATTTCGCGCCGCCTTTTGCACTTCTCGGGAAGGCGCGCTTTCCAGTTTGAAAATCGCTGTATTAATTTATCGTTATAAAATAAAGTGAACATTTACATTGCATTTCACACGAATAAGATGTAACATACCTACCTATCTATACATACAACACTTATGCACGCGCAAGTGAAATATTTTCACGCTTTGCTGTTAGGAATAATAAGGAGCGAAAACATCGCATCAACCGCTATGAGGTCAAGTTGGGTTAGGTAATTGGATGGTTCCACTTGCTGCCTACGACATTTTTATATTATTACTAACATCCTTTGCAGTCGTTTGTTTAGGCCCCTATCGTGTGGTGCCTCTCCATCGTAGTAACCTTTGTGTACTTCTCGAGTCAAAAACGTCAAATTTCATTTTCTTTCTGTGAAATATCCGGCGTATATTTCTACGTAATCATGTATACCGAAAAGCTTAGATAGAGAACGTGTGTGCACGAAAGTAGACGGTAAAAAATACAGCGATAATCATCAACTTTGTTCCACACAACAATCACTGTAAACATACACTTCAATTTGATATTGCAGATGGTCCTATATAATTAATGTGGTTACGGTAACCATATTAATTATACAGGATATTTCACAGAAAGAAAGTGAAATTTGGCGTTTTTGACTCGAAAAGTACACAAAGGTTACTACTCAACAATGGATAGGCACCACACGATAGGGGCCTAAACAAACGACTGCAAAGGATGTTAGTAATAATATAAAAATGTCGTAGGCAGCAAGTGGAACCACCCAATTACCTAACCCAACTTGACCTCATAGCGATCAGACCTTTACGGTAAAGGTAGCATGTATTTCCTTACAATGAATCTGTAAAATTTCAAACGCAGCATGCGATAGTAGCTTAGGCGATGTAATTACAAATCTTGCAAAGAAATAAAATACTAACGTATATTACTGTTGACAACGCGTCTGGTTTTATTGATAGGGGAGCGTTTACATGCTTTTCTTCATCCATTAACCGTATTATAAACTTAACTGTATCTAGTGCCACATTTACTTCTGCGTGGAAGATTACTAAAGTTATATCTTTCTTAAAAAAGGTATTCGAACATAAATTTTTTTGGGAGGGGGAAAATGCATTATGCACTTTCAGGTGAGGGAGGAAGCTCACCTGGTGTGTGGGACGCGCATCCACTAAAAATCGCCTCTCTTCCGAACAGGTATCTACCTCGATACCATTTTTCACATTCCTTTAAGGTGGTGTCCCGTATTTATTGTTTAAGCGCTCCTGTCATTGCCTTTCCTTTCCAGCTTTCAAAATTCTTCCTATACACAAGGAAACCCTCTATGGCGGTTCAGTTTTTACCTCTCCTTGTTTAGTTCTTAATTTTTTATCTATATTTGACGAAACATTCTGCCAGGAGTTTCAACTCCGCACCACCTTTTCCACTATGATTTCCTGTGTCAGTGGTCCAATGTCTCTTTCCAAGCCCTCTCTTTCCACATTCCATCGCGAATATTCCTGGATTGGTGCAGTCCTTTTTGAAGTGTCCGTTCTCTGCACACTTTATGCAAAGGCTTTCTCTTTTTCTGTGTGGCTCGGTGCAGTTGGCCTGCTGGTGACCATAGCCAAAACATCTGTGACACCGAATGATTTCTAATCTTCTCCGGATCCTGCTACTAACCCAACCGATTTTGATTTGGGCCATCTTTAGTATGTTGAGGGAATGTTGTTCGTTCAGCTCAACTATCACCGTCATAGGTGCTCTGCTACCGGCGTTGGTTAGAGTTGGTGAGAGTCCTTCGAGGTTAGGTAGAGCTTTCTTAATCGCCTTCCTCAGCTCCTCCGTCGTAGTCAAGCAATCAAGGTCCCTCAACTTGGTCCCTTATCTTGGACAAGAGAGTGCTTACCTGAGTCTTGTCCACCAGGAGTTTTCGAAGCTGCCTTGAGGATCCTTCGCTACTGTTGTTTTGTTTTGTGTTTTGGCCTAGTTCGACCAAAATATCAACTGACCTGGTTTGACGAACAGTTTGCGCGTTTGTTTCCGTCTCCTCAGGCTTCACTTTCTGTCGTATCTCAGCTAGTACCTCCACGTACGCCGTACGCCCTTCCTTGCATTGCACTGGACTAAAGAGGTAAGGCTTTCGATTTCGCTCGACCAGTTTTATACCTTTGATCCTTATTTTGTTTTGATCGGGTGGGGACTTCTGCAACAAGTGCCAGTTCTTCTTTCTTATTTATTTCTGCGTTCCTTTCATTTGAACTTTCTTTTCTTTGTCGGTTATGTTTATTACGCGAATCTTCCTTCCTAGGGTTTTCTGAGCTTTCATCATCAGCAACTGGGTTCTCCTTTTTCTTCTTTTTTGTCGGTCCCTTATGCCACAGGGAAGGTGTGGGCATTCGTTCTTGAACGACACGCATTAATAAATACAGGCCCATTAATAATTTAAATTTTTTCAATATCCAATTTTTCCAAAATATATTCCCATAAGAGAATTTATGAAAATATTAAATCCAAAATATCTTTGCAACAAGACGGATTTGTGACCGGACGACTACGGTCGCTAATCTAGCCAGGGTTATTCAACACCTCGCAACGGATTAGGACAAAAGAATGTGAATGCATAGTTTCGGTAGCGATAAAGCAGAAAAAGAACAGGTGTTTTCACATTTTTAAAGATCACACCTAACCGCTACAGGATGTTCACGATAAGATTATAGATTACTAATAATATAAAATGTAGTTGGCCAATATTTTTTGGGGTATAGTTAGTTTAAAAGATACTATCTTTTTCATTTGTACGATTAGAAGCTATTTATATATATTGCTACCCCTAAAAAATAAAGAAGTTCACAAAAGTGATCGGTCCTTGCCAACATTGGGTATATTTTATAAAAACTTCACCAAGCTTTTCCAGCTGCGTTAATTTAATTGTTCATTTCCTCGTCACTTTCAGAATTAGATTTTATGGAGCACTTAGAGCTCTTAAAAGCTGGAAATTACTCTTCTGCGTGTGGTTATCCGTAATGACGAAGCCAGAAATTACCATTCCTTAAATTATCGTTTAGGAGCGGGCTAGAAGCAGATAATTTAGTCACAATTTAGAGTTGCTTCAAAAATCTTATTAGGGGGCACTTCGGAACGTAAAGGAAATTACGCAACAGGGCCGACTTAAATTGTGATGCCGTTAAGAATCCCTTTATTGATTTTGGTATAGGAAAAGTGCGAAACTCGGCCGCTTTGAAGTTGGCCGTAATAGGATAATAAGATAATCCTATATGCTTTTGTGTTTGATCGACTTCGGAGAATTTTTAATAGCCTTTCTTTACCAATAATAGAATATACATAATTTTCAAATTATATTAAGTGTATGAATCTGTTGGAACTAGAAAAGGAAAACTATATAATACATATATGGAGCTTTACATTCCTTCCGTGATTCTAGCGGTTCATTGCTGAGCTGTTTTATACTTGTTTGTCGCGGTGGATTGTACGACATTTTCCGCCGACCTTTCCTACAGTTCTTGAAGTGGTTTTGCCCTGCTTATTATTTTCCTCCACGCTATCCTATCCCCGAAAATTTTCCACTCTTTTATTCTTATTGTTATTATATCTTTTTTTACTTGATCTTTGCATTTCGCTTTTGGTCTTCCTCTAGGTCCTCCTTCCACTGGGTTCTATTCTGTTAAAAAGCTTTTCGCGGTTTTCTAAATATGCTTCCATACCATAGAATCCTTTGTGCTTTTATAGATCTTACTACTTTTTCATGTGTTAAAATTTCGTCTATTTCGTAATTCATAAGAGGTCTCAATTCAGTATTAGTTCCTCTTTTTTGGTCATATGATTGTTCTTATATTTTTTCTTTGAAATATCTTTAATTGACCTTCGGTCTCTTTGTGTTAAAGTCAAGGTTTCTGCCATATATGTTATTATAGGCGTTTAAATTCTCTAAATTCTTAATTTAGTGTTTTTACTCAGCCTTTGTGAGTAGTGGTTGGCTAGTATAAAAGGCCATCCTAACTGAATCCCTTCCTTATTATAACCTCAGCCGTTTTTGCTGCTTATTAAACACTCCCAGATATTTGAAAGTTTCAACCTCCTAGAATTCGATGTTTGATCTTTATTTGTCTTAATGCCGTTTTTCTTTTTCTACTGCAGAACATATATTTAGCTTTTTCTGGTTTATTTCTAGACCTCTTGCATTGGCTTTTTCATCTATTGTAATAAATGTTTCCTCTAGGTTTCTTCTGTTTCTTGTAACCATTGTTAGATCGTCGACATACGACATTATTTGTTCTTCACTATTCCTCTGCTATTTATCTCTTTAATTACGCGGTCTAGAGACAATGGATTTCCTGCCGCAATCCTCTGCTCACTTGGAAGCTCGTAGTCTTGTTTTGCCCTATGTTAGTTGTTGATGTTGTTTCAACCATTTATTTTGGGTTTTATTAGTTTCGTTAGTGTTTTTATGGCTTCTTGGAATGGAATCTTATGTTATGCTTTTCTCGTGCAGTGTATCAAACGCTTGATTATATGTATGTCTATGTCGTGTTCATAACTTTTGTTCATGATTTGTCTTATTATATAAATTGGGTCTGTACTTAACTTTTCTTTCCTGCATCCGAACAAATAATCTTCAATGATACTTCAGTGTGTTTACTAATCTCTGGTTTAGTATTGTGGTTAATAATGTTATGCTAATACACAGTATTGGGAAAATCCACACCGCACAAATTAATTTAATAAAATTCGGGACATATGTTTCAAGAGCACGTCGGCTCCCATTCTATATTCGGGAATTGGTTGAGAATGGGAGCCGACGTGCTCTTGAAACATATGTCCCGAATTTTATTAAATTAATTTGTGCGGGTGGATTTTTCCGTTACTGTGTATTAGTAATACCAGCCCACAGTCCTTGCAATTCTTTCACGAATGTTATGCTCCCATAATTTGTGCACTCAGTTACATACATCTTCCTTCTTCTGTTTGACATTATGATTTCCAATTTTACATTCTTTAGACACTTTTTCTTCATTCTATAACTAATATAAAAAGAATTTAATGTGTTAATTCCTGGCATTTTTTGCGATAAAGAATACATTATATTTTGCGAATAAAACAAAAGAGCTAATACGTTTTTTCTTTAATTTCAGGTGAGGATTAACTAACATCGTGGCAAAATAGGAATAAGTTTCTCACATACTTCAAAGGTACCAAAGGATATGTAGTAAGTGATATGTCACCACAAATATTACAAGTATTGAAGTTTATAAAACTATTACATAAGTATTTGTTTTGTAAAAATCGTCAAAAGTTTTACAGAGACGAATTTGAACCATGAAAATTCTGAGCATACCAAAAATACAAAAGACAAGCCTAACAATGTCATATGGTTAATGGAATCTTTTTAATATTGTCAGTAACTTGGAACATATGCATCGTATTTCTTCACGGGTTTTCGCTATCAAATCTTCGAAAATGTACCAACCGATTGAAGTACACTTCTTAAATCTTTCCACAAAAATAATGACAGGTTCCGGATTCCAGACCTCAAGATCTGCTCAATTACCTCCATTCTTCATATCCAACGTTTTGGAAAAAACCTTGTTTAATGGACTTTGGACAGGGGTTGTATGTTGTGGATACGTTTAATCTTTTGAAATCGAAAGTTCCTCAGTGTTTCTCTGGTTCTGAATACGTAGTTACCGAATGTATGAAATTCGCACAAAAGCATTCTCATTGTACGGAATTGTAGGGGCTGGCGTTTCTTACACTTCTTCGTTTATTAAATAATAGAACCAGGACACTACTTATC
>JARFOC010000546.1:600463-618125 GCA_031763485.1 Osmoderma eremita
CCTTCTACACTGTTAACGTTGAAAATATCGAAGTTCTCGATTTTAGGTCGGAAACTTTTATGTGGCCACGAGTGTACCTATGTATCTATAACCTTTTTTTATTTTCTTGGTTTGTACTAGATTCTTTTGAAGACATAAGCTCAATGTGACGTTTGGACATATATTTTTACCTTTCTCAATGCTCTTTTTGATATAATACAAGAATTGACGAAACATATCTTTCAAAATTTTGGCATTGATATGTAATCGCGGGTGAGGACATACATAATTAATCTAGTGTGTAATATATATGTACATTTAAATATATATATCATATAAATCTATAAGTAACTTCATGTATTATCATATATGAAATTGTAATTCAAAACTACGAACTAACACGTATCACGTATTAAAACTTATACGTAATTTATTTACTTTAAAAACATACACACAAATTTACTCTTACAATATTTGAAAATGAACACAACGAATATACTTATACTTTCTTTAAAACGCTTTCTGTTTGAGTTTTCTTTGCAGTTCAAATAGCAATGTTTACCAGTCTTTGCCATAGTGATTTCGATATTTTTAGAACGTAGACTATTGCATCTATGTCACTCAGGTGCCATCAGTTCTGAAATTTGCTCTATCTAACGGCATTTGAGATGCGCGAAGTGTGGCCTAAACTTCGTACTATCCATGCTAAATGCTGTAGATATTCCTCTCGTTTTATACTGCTTCCTCTCTCGAATCGGCAAAATCGTCTTCTGCCCAAGTGCTATCAGATATGAATCGTATTCTATGACTGCAGTAGGTGTCAACAAAGTAAGAGGATCATATGAGAATATTTGCAAAAATGAATGTGTCAATAGATGATGGAAAACGATGTAATCTATAAATGAACGGAGTCAAATAACAAAAAAAGCAAATGGGCAAAACAACGAAAGCAAATGCTGAACATACTATACAACATTGGAGAAAAGAATGCCAACAATAGGGATTCATGACAGAACCCAAGATTTGATTATAAAACGGCGAATTAGAAAAAAAGTTTTTCGTAGGTCCATAAAAGTCCATAAACTAACGAACGAACTGCAAACCGGTTAAAAATATAAAGATACAATGCGCAAAAAGTAATAGGGTATTATACGTTATGATCAGGACGTACCTTATCCCGCCAACTTTTAAATTTTGTTGGTTAAACCTCCGCAGAAGCTTACATTTGATATCAGAACATGATACACAAAGATTCTGCATAATTGACTTTATGGTGGCGACTTGGACCAAAATTTAACAAAATCATATATTTTTATTCATATATTGGAAAATGGTAATTGTCTGGAGATTTTTAATAATACCGCAGAAGGACCAATCAAATTGTTGGAAGATTAGCACGGTCAGTTACAAAAGATAAAGATCAAAAGCAAAATGCATTTCTGAATCATAATAAGTAATTGAATGAAACTGTATGTATATATAGCTTCGAAAAGAGAAAAAATTATGATACATATATACTTAGGCAATATAAGTAGGATCATCGAGCAATCCGTCAATAATAATTATGCTTCGATACCGTTAGTCCAAGCCAGACAAATAACGGCCCATCTGAGTGGGCGGGAATAACGGTAGGCGACAATATGTTGTAAGCATATGCATGAAGATAGCATTTTTATCTCTTGTATGTCCATTCTTAAGGTATCCGCACACGGGTCGACTGGCACTCGAAGTGACTGCGACTCGAACTCGGCGCAATTCTCACCGCCAATGCAAATGAATGGGGCACCGCAGACGGGTCGATCGGCGTGCGACTCGAACTCGTCTCGTTTTCTTTTCGATCGACGCTAGATCCGTGCGACCTGTTTGCAGTCGAGCGAAACGAGCGTGACGAGCGCGACGACCGCGTGATACATCATACATTTTTGCTTTCCAATGTTATTTTGACGAAATATTTAGCTATAAAATGTTATTTATATACCCGAAAACAGATTATTGAGATATAAAATAGTATTTTTAAATAAAACCATTAAAAAACTCAGTGTAACATGTCTAAAGACATCCGTAAATTATAATGTATCTTAGAATGTTTGCTAAAATTATTATAATAGCTTATTTTCACAGTTTCTTCTGATAATCAAAACATTTTATTTGATATTTGCTATTATTACTATATTTTCGGTATTTCTATGGCCAAATAATGAACAAGGAAATTAAAGTTTTCTGCAGAGAATCCTTTTCAACAAAGAATTTTCTAAGAGCTGTACATGGAACAGTATTTTTTGAGAGAAATACATAATAAACTCCAGGGGTTTGCTTATAACCTTTCGGATCGCATGACGCAATCTGGCGAGAAAAATCGACCCGTGTGCGGACCAAAGCAATTTGCGACGCGTGGTTCGCACGAGACGAGTATGACGATTCGAGTTCGAGTCGCAGTCACTTCGAGTGCCAGTCGACCCGTGTGCGGACCCTATTAATGTTAAAATAGATTTCTTTAAAGAAATATAGGCGAGGCGCAGCTTTTATTTAAACTTACTTAATGTTTGGTTTTGGTATACTAGCGTTTTTTATTATCTATTTATACAATTTCGATGCACCTCTAAAAACACATAACAAAATTTGTGAAAATAAAATAAGTGCTGCCTAAGAATCAGTACAGTATTATGTATCGATCAAAGTCTCTGAGCGTAGAAAACAGCTATTCGCTATCCGAATCAGGATTTCGTTGGTGGATTTGTATGGCGTTTCGTAACATATCAGCGATATATAACAAATTTTTATAGTCTAATTTACTTTTATAGTTTCAAATGGCCATAGTAATATAGTATTGCAGCAGGTTTCGTGCAATTGTTTTATACGTTTCTTCTAAAAATAATAGTTACTTAATAGCTACTGAAGTAAAAAAATGCATGTGGAATTTTGAGTTACTTATACGAACAAGTCATATGGATGCCACACAATTTACAAATAATTTCATTATTAACCTATAATTTTAAACTCGTTTCCATATTATTTAAAATCATTATCCTTCACGGGAGATTGTCTACGGAAAGGATACAGAATAGACCTACTTATTATTACTATTCGGAATGCTTTCACCAATTGTTCATTGTGCATCCGTGTAGCGTAACATTAAAGTTGTATAGGCATTAAATTTAAAACGTTTTGTGTTTCAAGGAAATGTAAATGGCTTCCCTCAAATTACTAACAAGTAGAAACGACATCTATAGAATGTTGGAGACGATGATACAGGCATTCGTCACCAATGTAAGCGCTTTGGCCGGCGTTATTTTCCAGGTTCTTTGTTTCCTGTCTTATTATTCGAACCGTGGTGTGTTCACGTGTTTGTAGAAATGTGTGAAATTCATGTTAATACGAAAATACAAATATCAATAATTGTTATACTACTCAGTCAGTGTTTTCTGTGTAAAGTGTGAATTTTGATGTAATGGTGGTGTATAGAAGAAAATTGAAGACCTTTATGTATATAAAAACATGCAAAATACATGCACATATATGTTGTTCATTTTGCCGACTGATTCCAAGTTCCACAGTCAAAATAATGTTTTGTTTGTTTGCTATACTAATAATTCTGTTTTCTACCTTCTGCACTGTATAAACTTCATTTCCCACTGCTGTAATGACAGGAACAATTTATGATTTAGACTCATTCCAATAGCAAACCGCATTAGCTAACCTTGTAACGAAAAATTAGTACCCAGAAAGGTTCAAATTAAAATTGTTAGGTATTTACAAAATTTTTCATGTCTGGGAAACACAATAACATCCAACACAATACGCACAAAACACATTAAATCTAATAATAATAAAATTTCCATAAAATTCCCACTAGCAATAACATTATTCCTTTCGATAGTATAGCAAAATACCTTATTACGTGTTTCAACTTTGCTCGATACAGCTACAGAGTGAGCAAAAGGCATTGACTGTGTCGCTTCATTGTGATGGTGTTAATACCACACATAGCCATTCTGTATTGCACTTTGTTTGTGTGCCATCTATGTTTTTGTGGATGAACTACATCTACAATCATTTTTCTGTATTCCTTTGTTCAAATAATTTCATGCGATAATTTATGGGTTAATTAATTAAATTAAGAAATCCATTCAACATTTGATTTGACATCTTTATTGCACCTAATTTTAAATACGTATTAAATTATATTTTGTTCTGAACGTATGCATGTCATTAATAATTACTTTGCCATTTATATTTCTAAAAATATGATACAACTCATCACAGCTTGGGTTCAAAATGATATTCTTCATTTTCTAGACACCATTAACATTTGTAATCATTTCTTTCTCGTTTCGTTAATAGAAAATGTCATTACATCTCCCAAATCAGGTAATGTATGTAGTTAAGAATACTGTATGCATTATTCGTTAGATAATCCAGAGGGCTTACTTAGCTGATCAAAGAGGCTATATATTTCTACACAAGAAATTTATTTGTGGTAGCTCCATCCTATTGAAAGTATCCAAATTGTATTTCAACGTGACGAAGTTGTTCGATAAATGGTTCTAAAATAAGAGTTCTATATTGTACGGTATTGATTGTATCACGTATGAAAATTGGACCTATTGTTATTGTGTACGTGGCTTGTACACCTACACTTCACTTGTACGTACACCTATTTGAATCGGATGCATATTATTTTCTACAAACACGTGTCAATTTGCTGACGACCAGTGTCGATAATGTAATGCCCAACAAATTATTATCGGCAAGATATACTATACACAAAACTCTTTGCATTTTCAAAATCTTGTGGTAACAATTAGTGCCGTACGGACACTTTATATGGATACGGCACGTTCCATAAAATGGTCTAATTTGAATACAAAATAATATTTTACAAATTTTCTATTATTAAACAAACTTTTACGTTCTTTATCTAATTCTGCTGATGATCTTCTCAAAGATTTGATAGGATTTACATCCGGTTTTTTCGTTAATACCTGCTTGCATTTCCTCCGTTAATAAACTGGAAAAATGCTACCGGTTTCCCGAAAACAATTAATGAGGGATTGAATGTGCCTTGCAAAGATATTATATTCTTTGCACTATATTCTTTGGAAATCAATCGTGAAACTGATGTCAAGACGAGTGGAGTATTTCCACTCCACATTCAGTTGCAGCTCCCCGTTACGAAAATAAGCTTCTAGAAGAAACTTATTTACTTCTGGTGTAAATAGGATTGTTAATATCAACGTAAGCCTTCTATTAAACAAAAATGTTAATGATATTTATGTGTAATTAAACGTACAAGAATTAACCTACCCTACAATGAAATATTATGTTTATTGCGTTGAAAAAGACACAGTTTATAATATTCAATGAAAGAGAGGAAAACGAAAGAAAGACCAGTCACATATTTACGCATGGGCTTCGCCCAACTAAATTACTTTTAGGTTATGATAAATGCTTTGCTTAGTCAACTGGACTATCAATTAAGGATGGATTATTTGTGACTGCGACGAATTTGCTGAAAATCTATTGGAGTCACATTAGCGTAAAAGAGTTAGAGATGAAGTGCACCTAACAGAATATTTGAGAGATGCCCATAATAGTGAGAGCGAAGAGTCTATGAGTACATATTTCAGTATTATATCATCTTTTAACAGAAAATAATATTGAAGACGCTTTTCCGAATATTAAAAAAGCAATTAAAATCTTTTTATGCATGATGATCACTAACTGTAGTGGAGTGAATTGAGAATTACAATTCTTCTGAAAAAAATTGAACAGCTTGTTGCTGATGTCCATTGGAAACCAGGTGGTTGAAGAAATAGACTTGATAGATCTCATTCGTGATTTTGCCACTCAAAAGTATAGAAAAGTATAGTAACACGATTTTTCAAGAATAAATTATACCGGCGCTAATATTGTTCGTTTCTGTTAATATCGATTCTAAATTTCTCTAGAAAGGGCTCCATGCATCCCAGTGTCCAAGGCCCCCACTTGACCCTGAGAAACACAGAAGCAGGAATAATAAAACAACAAATGGGACCGATACTAACTGACAGGCTACAGATTATTGTGAGACAATTGACAACAATCCAAGTTCGGTAATTTAAATAAATCACTATGTTTAATAATAAAAAAGATACCCATGGTGACCTACTCTATTCGGGACACCTGTATACATAGGTAATCGTCACAACGTTTTTGCTCCTTCAGTATAATTATGATCATACAGTTTTATGGGAACATAAATTACGTCGAATTAATTAAAACTGGCAGCTTATAATGTTCGTGGCTGCATATTCAGTACAGTACTGCTGAGTTTTAAGCATTTATAGCATACGTGATAAAACAAGTTAAAGAGCGGTTGAGTTAATTATGTTTACAACATACATGCATACATAATTCGAAATCCAGATACTATTAGTTTTTCAAGTGACTCCGATCTTGTTGTTGTGCAGCCATGTCTAGCATGAAACGAACACCTCAATATGTAGAAACTTGATATATGCATCCGTTGTTTATTATTTATATTATTTCAACATTCAAACTACTTGTGTTGCATATATTACTTACAGAACGACCTATAAAAATTTACCAGTGTCACGTAATTATTTTTTCCCAACAAACACAAACACTTTTTTATAAACATTTTGTATTTTGCTTTATCGTTTTCTTTATCAAAACTTACCAATCATTACTCAAAATTCTTCTTTGCCAACCATAACCTTTTATTGTGCATAGTTGACTTTTGAACTTTTTTGAAATATCTCGATTCCTTACTTTTATGAATAATAAATTTTTTATCTTAGTATTTCTCCTATATAATTTATCTATTAACTTTAAAAGTGAACGTTTTATTGGATGAATATTTAGAAAAGCGGCTAATACTATCAGTGTTGGTATCAGAGATGAATGTGAAAAAAGGTAATATGTATATAATTTGTTGTTCCATATTTATTTAGAAAACATAAAACTATTCTCGATCCTTCTGTGGGTGCTACGCAAAATCCGCGTCTACGGTATAAATAATTATATACGGAGATCTATAATTCTATGGAGAAATAAAATGTTTAGGAAAATTTATTAACGTCTTCAATCCTACAGATCGTCTTCACTCGATATGTCCAGATGTATGCGTTCAATATTCTTTGATGTCAATGAATTACAGTAATCCCTTAACATTCGCGAGGGTTACGTTCCAGAAGAACTTCGAGAATGTCGAATTCGCGAATGTTTAGTCCATCTTTCTGTGTAAATGGAGGGAGGGGGGGTTATGTTTTATAATGGTAGATAAAGGTTACCGCGTAGGTTTGTCATTTACTTAACACCTTACAAAAATATAATGCACCTATTTTTTACAAATTTACCATATGTATTTGTTACATACTTAATTTTTCCATTTTTTACTGTTTGTTCGCGAATACTCAAATCCAAAGGTCGCGAATGTGGAATTCGTCCGCATTTTAATTATCGCAAATGATCAGAACTCGCGAATGTTAAATCCGCGAATGTTGAGGCTACAAACGGTTTCGGAAAATGAAGCTACAAATCTAAAGGAAATCTGTGGGAATGTAAAGGAAGTTTTATATTATTTCAACAATTAAAATTCACTTCAAGTACAAATTTCGGAAATAAAATTATTTTGTGAGAAAATGATAACGGAATTACATAGAAGAAAACATACATTTGAACTAAAGACTTGTCCACAAGACGAACAAGACTCTTACCTTAATAAATTTCTCATTGTTCATTCCCATTGGTCTTGTGCTCATACGAACAATCCCAAACCTAATCCATCAATTTGAACGATAAAGATTGTTTAAGATTGAATATGTCCCATACAATAATACCAGCGTTTGGATGCTGCTGGTTTCGTTTTATAGTTAACCATAAATTGAAGATTAAGCGTAATTCTAGTCGAAAAGATTATCGACATCACATATCAGGTGATAGATCTAGAGACCTAAATCAGTAACTTAAATCTTGAAATATGATCTATAAATATTCCCTCACAAGATTAGCATAATGAGGTGGGCATCCAATGATATGTGACATTTTCTCGGTTTGTAGAAGTTTCTTCGTGTTTTTGAAGCTTTATATTATTAATGAGGGAAACAACGGAAACAATAAACTGAAATTTCTGGCTTGACAGCTTTATGTAATTTCAGTTTAAACTTCGATGAAATATTTTTTCACGCTTCAGTTTTTTTTTCATGTTTATTCATCACTGAAAATGTGATGCAAATTTGATTTTGGTGTCTCAATAACTTTTGAAGGAAAATTTATTTCTGGATTTAGAATTTCTTTAACTATTCTTCTTCTTCGTTAACATCTTTACCTATAAACAATATATTAAGTTGACTTCAAAATGGAAATTTACATTTTTTCAATCAGTGCGCGTCTTTAATTGAATGTTCTTGTGTTCCAGAAATTTTTTAATAGGTATTAATTGCAGGGCTTACGTGTGCCTGGAATTGTTACTGAAATCTGCTATTACATTGTTTTATAAAATACACATAGTTTAAAGTTATAGGGTTCTGTGTTGCGTAAAACATGTATGTATCATGAAACTATATAACTACATATGTATGTATTTTCTCGATGAGAGACATACGTATATTGTAGTACAAAATAGGGACTTTAAATGTAGTTAATTTCAATGAAGAGATGCGAAAGTCGTCTAAGTTTCCGAAGATCATTGAGTTGTTTGAATTCAATTGATTTTCGGTTATCTTCTCCGATGCTAGGGATTTAGTATCCGCAAGAAGCGGCCACGAGACTCTGCCTACGCTACCTTCCATTTAATCTTGATAGGTACCGGAATATTTACTTTATCTCGGTTATCTAGAGTAAAACCAAAGTCAATATTATCGTTGTAGATTTGCTTTTGTATATGCTGAATATACAGAATGTGCAGAGGCTAACGTAATGCGTGTCAAAGTGAGAGAACATTTTCAATAAAAAAAAATGAGTCAAGCAGTCAAAATTTAATAAGTTATCTAAATATGAAGAAAAGTACTGGTTTCTCAATAAAAAAAACGCAAACTATTATTCGCTCCCGTTTTGTTTTTGAAATTTTTAAATAGTTTGATTCAGAGGGTAACAATGAGTCCACAATGATAAATCAACCATCCTGTAACTCGTTCCAAACCTGATGGAACCCGAGATACACTAGGCATGGTTTAATTATGTGTATCTCCTCCGTTTCATGACCCTTTGTTTTTAACGCTCGAGGCGTGGCATAATTGTGAGCATCTCTCACCTTTCATTATGTTTAATCTTTTTTCCTTACTTAAAATTGGTCTCTGCGCCACACAGTGATCCAAAATAGCATGTTTGCGATCAAAAACTGTAACTTTTTGTACAATAGGAATTTTGAAATGATTTTTTCAGGAAAGTGTAATCAACTATAAAGGATTTTATCCATATAAAAGGAAAAAGCATTGGGCCGAGAATGAGGCGGTAATCATGAGCGAAAATATAAGACATTAATTCAAAAAATTAAAAAAAATATTTTTCTGCAATTTGTATTGCGTATAATAACTATTTTATTATTTAAACTTTAATTGTATTATTTACTACATCTTTTACACTTAATCTTAGTTTAAAATTGATTTACAAAGTATGAAATTCAATTGTTTAATTTACATTTTCTCAGGATGTAGCAAAAAGTAGCAGCTGAAACTTATAGGGAGGCTTATATAGACTACCGGGATTGTGTATACTAAAGATGAACTTGTAGCTACTTGTTGATAAATAATAACAATCGCCCTGGACCACTGTGCGCCAGTGCTATCAGGTTTGGAACGAGCTATACCTTATGATCAATCCCAGATGCATTTTAGGAACAATGCACGTAATCCTAAGATTAATAAACGTTTTTTATTTTGACTTAAATTACTAGATTCGCAAATTTTGATCTTTCCATTGGTTCATCTTATAACTGATTTGGATATCATGCCCGCTGAACTGATATAGCTGCAGAGCTTTTGCTATAAATTTATTGTTTAAAATGTTACCATTATTAAATAACCTCAGAAAATTTATTTAGGTTTCTTGAGCGGTCCTCGTCAGATATTGGTTACCTGGTGGGTTGTTTGGAGAGCCTCCATGTGGCTCCGTGGCAAATTCACTCTTCATTTCTTCTTTGACCGTCCACATATGAACTCGGTGAAAATCTTCATTTTGGACATTGACCATATTCAACACGGAGTTGCTGTCCTCAGCAGTTACACTGAGCCTGGCAACTACATTGTCGAAATACGTATAGAGTGTGTAATATTTATGCGGCGTGAAGCGTTTTTAAGTATTTCTATCACAAGAGTGTTCAACAAGTGAGATTTGTCAAATAACTACATAGGGGACCCAGACAGAGACAGTCGGCTTACACAAGTGGACATTGAAAGAAGTATTCAATATGTAGTATCTGAAGTATTCAATATTTGTATAGGGGCAGCAGCAAGAAATGTATAGGGGCGGCCATTATAAAGTTGCACACGGGCGGCAAGCACCTCAGCGGTGGGCCTGCTGATTTGTTATACTTGGGCCCAGGAAGGAGCCTTAACACGTATAAACTATGAATCATTACACTACTGTGTTATCAGACACGAGAAAAAAAGTAATACCTGATACGTTTTGTTTTTGATAAAATATTCACAAAAATGATGATGATGATTTTCAAGGATTTGTATCTTTTTGTATATGGCAGTTGAAAAAATATAACACAAATGTTCATAACTATTTTAAGAACACTATACAATATATTATAGGTATATGTAGATCTTTGGTATTGGCTGGCTTTTGGCTAGTTTTATAAAAGCGTAGTAATACACAGGCGGTTCCTTTATTTTCAGATGAAAGTAGCATTGATCTATAGTATATTTATACGAATCACTGTTTATACTAAAAGGTACTAACTACTTCTGGTTTAAGTTACAGACTAACAATAAGACTTTTTATTTTTTTGGTTAAATTATTACAAGCAAAGATATTGATGCGTGACGTTGTTCAATTTTCCACACTCGGATGTGTATGTATGAACACATGTACATAGGTATATGGTAGCTTGCTTTGAAACGGCGTATTGTATGTATATTTAGCGTATGATTAAGATTAATACCATCTACTATTTACGCAAGTATTTTGAGTGAAGTAAACGTTAGAATGTTTAGTATTTGTACATGCATAAATTCGATGTTTATGGAATGGGTATCCAATGTTAATTTCGTGAAAAACATTCAACAAGTGTGTTTTATTTTTAACCCGCAATTCTCATTAATATACATATGTATGTATATGCATGCAAGGTCTTGGAAATACACGGACAGGTAATATGCTCAAAAATGCACAGAAACATCATAGCACATACAATATGTATATGTATATGAGAAGGTTGCTTCCACGTAGGAGTTTCTTACGTAAATGTTTATAAATACCTGTTTGGGAATCGAGGTCTCACCGCCACATTGTGTTGGAAATTATACACTAGGTGTTAATGTCTTGTAAAATTATACACCCGCAAACCCGTAAGACTGGGACCGCCAGATTGAATTGCAAATGTTATTGAAAACACTACAAGTTCATGACGAAAATAGCGAAATATTTCATCATATAGGCCGCGATCCAATAAGTAACTACATAATGAAGTAATCATTGAGATTTGAATTATTAACTAAACATCCGCACTGCCAGATGTTAAAAATCTTAACAGCTGGAGGACTAAGATAGAGGAATAGTTATCTGCGTATTATGAACTGCTGTTACTTGATTTTAAAATTTCAATTTTTGTGCTGTAATTACTGCAAAGTAAGGGGTGTTTTAGCTTTTAGTCGATTATAGCGAGAATAGTTTTATTTGTTTCAAGCTAAGTTGTTTATTTATTCTTTTCTTTTAGAAGGTGCTTTACAGTTTTGTTTTACTACAACTTCTGTATCTAAGTAGCAGTTTACCCCTGATTGGTAAATAATTTTGATTACTTAATTGTTAGAAAGTGGGTAGTATGTGACGTCCATTAATCTTAGACTGCTTTTGTATTTATAACTTGATTATCTGCTGATTTTGCTAAATAAAAGATAATAATGTGTTCCTCTCATGATGCCTGGCAAACGTGATAACCCTTAAAGTATTTTATACCTTTGCTGCATGGAATTTACTCTTTGTAGGAGAATAAATGTGGGTTTATAGTAAAATGTCCATACCTAAAACAAATAAAAACATCGACGCCATCATAGTCGTAAGGAAGGTAAGGGAAGGTAAGGTAATGGTAAAGGAAGACATTTCATATGAAATAAAAATATTTCTTATTTGAGAGTTGAATAAATTGAATACAAAAAATTAATTACTCTCAAATAGATCTCTATAAGATCTTCCCTCAAATTTTTATTTATATATGTTCAGTATTCGCCAAAATTAACAGTACCGGAATAAAAATAAACACTATAAACTACTACTATAAACACAACCAGAAGTAGTGTTATAAGTAAAAACATGAAGTCGGAAACGTTCGATATTAAGCAGGGAGTACGGAAGGGAGGAATTCTAAGTCCACTACTTTTCATCGCTTTTATGGATGATTTAATAAAAGAAACTACGCGGATGACAAAACTACTAAATGTAGGTCATAGGAATCTTCAGAGAGTAGACATCACAGAGTGCAATTTAGCAGGCGATATAGCAATTATTGCAGGGAGGCAAAAATACTTGCAGCTAAATGTAAATGTTTGGAACAACGTATTAAAAAGAAAGGGGATGAAAATGAATAAAGCAAAAACAAAAGTCGTGGCCATGGGAATGCAAACACACATTCAAATTAAGGTCGATGAGGAAACAGGTCAAAAGTCTTGAATAGTTGGGGACAACTATAGAAGAGACACGAAGACCGGATTACTATAGTCGATAGAGTTAGAAACGAAGACATCAGAGAAAAATTAGAACGAAGAGCAGTAGAAAATTGCATAAAGCGTAGATAGCTTGCAGAGGCTAGGGCATAATACACCAGTTAAAAGAATTTAGGAAGTGAATTTGGAGTGACTGGGAGGAGGAGGAGGAGAGAACGATCCAAGGAGACGTGGGATAATGTAGTTTCGGACATATTACGAAGAAAAGGAAAAACGTGGTTGAAAGCGAAGAATGTGGCAGTAAACAGTAATAATTGAATCAATTTTATCCAGAATTGAAACAAAGCTGACCTTACACCCTTGTGAGTAATTGAGTTTTTTAAAATTATATCCATACACTATAGACACACTGTATCGCATTACTCCTTACGCACAAAATATTAATTAATTCGGGACACGTGTTTCGGGAATCAACGTATGTGTGTTTACTGTGCTGCCCCACAGTCCTTGCAGTCTTTACTATACTGCTATAATTTAAATGTTCAAAATGTGCACCATACCGATTCCTTTAGGATGCTCCACCTGATTTCCATTAGATTAGGTGAATGAGAAAGTACTCAAGTTTGTTCCAAGTGAAATTATTCTATTTTCAAAATTTAAAGTTTCTTAGATCTCTAACAAAAGATGTAATAGTGTTCTGTGTCTAATGCTCTTGGTTAACAGTAACTGGATGCACGAAACTAACAAAATAGGACCAATGATCCCATGCCCAGATATAGCACACCAAATGGCGGGTGCTGTGGAGTGGTGTCTACAACGATATCTGACCGTTTAAATTAAAGGAATCGATTTGTTTGTCGATTGACGTACCTGTTAATGTGAATGTGACTTTTGTTCGAAAACCATACGTTTCTCAATAAATCCGAATTTTCGTACGCTAGGCTGAACACTCGACCACAATAATCTTTTCGTGCACGTTTGTCACCAACGATTAGTCGTTGTCAAATTTTAATGTGGTATGGATAACCACCAATAGATTTGAACAGGCGACTTCTTGAAGTTTTACTGATATTTAGTTTATACGTAGTTTGTTCAAGGATTGTTTTCGGAGACTGCGTGACCTGGTCAAAAACACGTCCTTGATTGCTGTTGCTAAGAACTGTTCTTCGGCGACCTGGAGAATCCTTTCAGCTACACAACACACTAACGTACGCTGAAATTTCTTAATACTTCCTAACATTGCAATTTTACTGGGGAGCTGCTCTGTTAAACACTCGATATTTTTCTGAGACCACCCTCAAACATGGGCCATTATTTCGTCGATTTTCGTATGAGTGGAAATAATGCTTGCTATATTATAAACACTTTCCCGTAGTTGTGAGTACCATTTTCAAGAAGAATTTAACAATAATAATTTAGTTAATAAGATGAAGGTAATGACAAATAAGCCAAATATGACAAATGCATATGCGTGAAGAATGTCTGTTAATTTTGGCGAATACTGCATACAGGCTGTCCCAGATTAAGTAGGTCACCATGGGTACCTTTTCTTATTACTGTTTAATAATAAAGAAGATATCCATGGTAGCCCTCTTATGTAATTTTTAGTACTGGTTCAGATTCCGTTGAGAAATTTTTAAAATTCCAAACAGGTTAAAAATTACCTGAAAAAAATTGGTAGTTCTTTTAAAGTAAAATATCTTCAAAATTGCATAAGATATGGAAAAATATTTCATATGATTGGCTTAATTAGGGACATTTATAACTGATGTCTAAATAAAATTCAAGATGTCGCCTTCGAAGATACTGGTAGCACCTTTCTTATTTCAAATGGACGCCATATTGGATTTTTACACATGAAAGTAGCATTTTCCTTCCTCTTTTCATAAATGTATCACAACCTATAACCGAAGCTGCATATGCAAAAGGTGTCACGTAGGTTGCATTATTAAACATACACCCGGTACTGTAGATATCTTAATAAAATTCTTTTGTAAAACATATCACTAATTATAGGTTATATTTAATTATAGTATATCTAATTCATTTTATTTTGAAAGATACAATTTCTGTTTATCTACTATTTGGTAAAGATTGTAAGGACTGTGGGGCAGCACAATAAACACACTGTTTACTCCTCCCGCACAAAGTATTAATTAATTCGAGACGACACACCGAATTCGGTTATTCGACTTGACAATGGGAATCCACTTATCCCCGAAACCACGTGTCCTCCCTAATTAATTGATACTTTCTGCGGGAGGAGTAATCCAAACAGTGGGTTTATTATCTAAAATTTGCAAAGTAGAAATAGTTTATCTTATCGAAGCGAAAGATGTACATATATAGATATATTATAATCGGACAGTGCATCCGAAAAGCCTGGAAACAAGCAAATAGAAATATTATGAAAATTTGGTAATTGTAATTTAGAGAATTACAGGACCTATCAAAAATAAAGCGAAAATGATATATTGCCATATGAAAGAAAAGACAATATCGTAAGAATTGTTTCAAGATCATTGTAGAAACGACATTTGTGTCATCAAACGACAGCTTTTTAAACCAATTAATTAGCATGTTTTATTATGTTTCGTAAAAACAACATTAATTACCTTTTTATTTGGGTGTTTCGAGACTTTTTGCACGCACTGTATATGTGGGGAAGGATAACCGATGAAAAGTAATAGGTCGACAGGCAACTATCGGAAGAAAGTTAGGGTAAAAGGATCGAACAAACCTTGTGCTCGAACGATAATTCAATCTTTTACTTCCAGGCAGTTAATCTCTAACAGCATTCTACATTCTACTGGATCAATACGATTCAATCGCTTTCACCACGTGAATCGACCTTTAACCGCGTCCGTTTTACTTGAAGGTGCGCGCAAACTTCGCCATAATATTAAAATTTGAGGTAGGGATTATGTAAATTAGTACACTCTTTGCATAGTAAGCAGAACCACGTATCTTAGAGCCCTTTTAACCGTGGGATGATATATTAACGGTAAATGAAATATATATTATAGATTCAAAAATTAATAACATAAAATTGTGGTGTATTGTATATACAACGTTAAAAGATATCTACATATTTATCAAACGTAAAATGTGTACAACATAAAATCACCAATGTTTGTAGTTGCGTCATTAATCGATCGGCAGAGAGAAGACAAGCGTAATATCTAAAAATCGGAAGCAAACCTATACGCAACCGAGATAAAAGTATATAACATATGTCTTAGCTAGTTAAGGTACGTCATAAACAAATCTGACGTAACTACAAACAATCCTGATTTTGTCTTTATATATTGTTACATCATGCATTTGATGTGTTCTCGTAATTAAAATTAAATATCACTTTTTTAGTAATAAAAATTTGCTAGGAATTGTGAACAATACAACATAACGTTATTAACATAAGGACGGTGAATTTTATACCCAGGCATTATAACCCGTAGCGTATCGCTGTCATTGAAGTGTTGATTATACGCGGCGATAATTTGTTGCTATTATATTCAATGAAGCGTACTTTCGGGCGATTAAGGCCGTGCGCTTAATCTCAGAGAAATTTGTGGTGTACGGGGTCAGGGACTGTAGATAGTGAGACAGATCACTTACATCAATTATGTCAATTACGACAGTAATTTTTATAAATAGTAGTGACATGCGTTTGACGAGGGTGTAGGAAGTGTTAAGCTAATTCGACGGTTGTTTTCATTATTGCGTCGACAGCGGTGGGAACTCTTGATAGCGCTAATGGAGCTCGCATTACATAAATATTTATGACAATCAGTGTTAAGTGTCTGTCTTTTACGAAGGGTTTTGATGATCTTCTGAACAACAGCGAATAATAATAATAATATATTTATTGCCCAACAGAGCTAATGACATTTCCAAGTACAGGATTATATGTAAAAACAGAACCAAACACTACTGCAATTACATTACTTAACTAACGTATAAACAAGGCAAGCAAAGTAATTAATAAAAATGGTAATAATAATCCTAATATGTGAAATTTAAATAAAGCATAATAAACATGTAACAAAAGGAAGTAACATTGAATATAAGAACATCAAAATTAAGGGGCATATTTGCTACTGTGTTCTGAAATACATAGTTTTAATAGGGCTAGATTATGATAGAGCGAGCAAGTACATTGCAGTTGTTACACAATAACTTGGAGATTCAAGAAGATTGATTCTAGGAAAAGGTCGGTATATGCTAGAGATGGTCTAGTACGAAGTTGTGGCACGAGGAAGTGACATTTGGAGAGAAGAACAGGACAATCCACAATGCTATGTGGCAATTTATATAAGAAACATATAATAATAATAATATTTTTTAATTACTTAGATACATTTGTGTTTGTAGCATTTCGAACAAGTAAAAATAAAGGAAGAACATGTGCGAAAAGCAGAAGTAACCCAACTAAGTAAAGTATAAAAACCAAAAACTAATACCTAGTGAGACAACAAAATTACAATACGTACTATAAAACTAAATGAAATAAATTATACTTGTAATGAAGAAAGTAGGTAAGGCTACATGCATGATATAAGTGGTAGTAAGATAGGTACTGCTTGCTGTAGACCAGCCATGTCAAACATGCGGCCCACTGAGCATTTTCCTGCGACCCGAATCAATTTTGAAAACAGCCAGATAACGTGGCCCGCAAGCGTGTTAAAAACCGGTTTTGAAAAGGCGTGCGCCGCAACAAGTCCATACACGTATCACGACCGTTTTCGATGACCGACGTAAGTTGTCTGTTGTTGTATTTGTGATTTTAATGAAAATTAATTAGTTATATTGAAGCTTTGATAATATGCTATATTAGGAAGACAGTTTTCAGAGAA
>JARFOC010000546.1:624924-656445 GCA_031763485.1 Osmoderma eremita
CTCGGGTTTCTATATTCAAGCTTTTGGACGCTTACATGTTCGATCTTGAAACAGATCCATCTATGATCTGACATTGAGAGAGGCATAAGTTTAATCTAAATCTGAATTAATATACATGCTGTTCCATTAGAAAAACCTGTGTTTGGTTCACTCTGGTAATATGGAACAGCTTGTATATATGAACCTAATTTTAAGTTTAAGACACAATTTTCGTAAGTAACTTTTTTTTGATATCTTATAAGATAACGGATATATCGAGTTTTGCCACACTAATGCGTCATCCTGTAGATGGGTCAGTAATTGCTAATATTAGCTGCATTCTCATTTTTAAGGGCTGGACATATTCTAGCTAACTTTCATTCTGGCGGAAATATGAAGTCTGTAGAATTAAATTGAAAATCATGCTCAGTGGGCGAATAAAATCATTGGGGTAGTCATTCGAAATGAAACTTGGAATTTTATCTGATCCAGAAGTCAACTTGTTGTTAAGGGCTTTCATGGCTTTTTAAGGACCTCATTATCACTGAAGGATTGAATAGTAACATGTGATGTTAACGTGCCATCATAGGTATCAGTAAGAGACTGAGATGAGACTTGGAAAACATTGACAAAATAACTAGAAAACGCATCAACAATGGCTTCTGGATGAGTATGTGTTTTTTCATTATTTGTTACCACACCAGGAATCCTGCTAGTTCTTGTGCGAGATCTAAAAGTTTCGGGTGTCCGAACTAAGAAATTTCTCCACATTATGAATATAATCAGGATAGTCCTGCTTTATTTGCTGTTTGATAAGCGTTGGAAATTGCATCAATTGAAGTAATATTTAAAGTCTTTAAAGGCGTAAGAAAGAACCTGTACAAAAGGTTTTTCTATAGTTATTCTTATTAGACACTCTTGTACAATTTTGCCAAAGTTACAGAAAATTTTCGAAAAATATATTTTTCTAATTTGGTAAGGCTATTAACCCATCGAAAGCGGTGCGTTAATATCTCATTACAGGACACTCAAAAAATGTAAAGTCGAACTATCAAGTGCAAAATGCAGTGGACTAAACATCAAGTAATCACGATTCATATTACATCAGGTGTAATTTCACTAATTTCAGGGGGTACGTGATAAATTATCCTTCATTTTAATGAATGATTCTTAAATTTAATTGTAATAGAATATTGATAAATTCATTTTAAATTGACTAGAAATATCATAGGGTATTACTAATCAGCACGAAAATTACCAAATTTTGCAGTTGTTATAGTCACAAAAAGGGCATAAAGAAGGCAAATCAAAAAGATAACTTAAAGATCTCGTGCGATAAGACCTGTCTTATGACCGACCCTCCTTCTTTAATATAGTATTAGACTCTCACGTTGGTGAGTTTTGAAGGAAGAATATCGGCTGCTGTTTTCAAACTCCTTGTCGTTGGTCTTGGAAGGAGTAGAGGAAGATAATACGTAGATCGTCAAAATGATACGTTGTGGGTTCACTATTTAAAGGCGTTTCTTAAGTTAAGTTTGTCATAAGAACTCTATGTATAACGAAGCAATGATAATAATTTTACACTCAGTTGTATATAGAATATACTTATTATTGATTTATTATAGTTTATCACGCGTGAATACCTCGTTGAAACGCTTACGTTTTTAAATATTAGTTACCATTATCATGTGCATTACGCACATATAAGAGAAAATAATAGTGAACCAAACATAAATTATACGAATTTGACAAAGAAGGGAACTTCACGTGTTATTACGTCAGTCGGAAATTATTGTTGTTTTGTATTTAACATATAATGACTTTAAGCAATCAATGCGTGATATAAAATTAGACATATATAACCAGAAATTTTTACATAGCATCGATTATAAACAACTGATAAGTAACCAGTTTAGAATTTATTGTTTTTTATCGTTAATTAATGTTTGGATAATTAACAATTTGGATGCGTGTTGTGAAGACGCTCATCCTTTTTGTATGTTTATAACGCTGAGTAAGTATTTAGTTTATTAAGTACAGTTATACATTCTTGTTGTTTAAGTTTGGCCCACATTATTAAGTCAACATTATGTAGTCTAAAATCGTTTTTGTTTGTGAAATTTTAAAGATAAATTTGATACAGTACGAGACGAGATACACGTGAAATTCTTTTTGCATAATTAACAAAGTAGAGGAGGATATGTGTAGTTTAGTTTAAGAAAGGTGGGTTTGTAATTTTGAGGGGGTTAGAGTGATTGCTGTGTGCTAAGGGTGGTGGTGGTTGTTGCATGCAGGCGGAGTGGATGAGCCCCCAGTGGCTTATGGTCGGCCTGCGCATGCTCAGCACGTTTACCTACCTTACTATCAGGGACAGATGACCTATACACGTAAGTCCATATCTTTTCAATAACCACTTTTAATTAATCTATTATTATCTCTTGATTGCCTAATTTTACCGTTTAATTATCTTGTCTAGCTTACTTTGTTGTTGTTTGTTAGCTTTAATAATACATACTTTTTACATCTACTTTCAATGTATCTTATTTGTTGCACCAAAATATGAATAGATGTAGTTTAGAAGAAATAAGCTAATAATCATATTGAATTAAGAATGCAAATAATCTATTTTTTTATTTGAATCAGTGAATATACAGATTCAATTCAACACCTCAATCTTATATATAAATTATTGGAGTTATCTTTTGCTTGTTTGCAATGATACATCGCATCATGGCAGTCTGTATATATTTACATTTATTTTATTATTCGTTCGTTCATTCATGGGACCCGCAAATATATTTTTAATTAACGTATGCACATCTAGTAAAATTATAGCTCTTAACATTTTATTGGCTTATTTTCTAAACACTATCTATTTTTTTATGGATTACAAATGTAAAATCTCATTTGTAAATAGTAATTAGAAACTATTCAAATTTCATGATAGAAGCAGACATACATGCGAGACATTCAACGATAGGTATTAACGAAATATCGTATGATTAAGTTTTGTTAAATCACCAATGTCTTTTTACCTATTCATCATATCGAACTATAAGGGTGCAATGAAATATAAATTTTATATAAGAGGGAATGCATTAGATAGCAAAGTATTTCAAAGGATTTAATTTAATTATTTTAAGAGATCGTTTAATTATCAAATTGAATCATTTTGATTACATTTACAATGTAGATTTCTTTTTAAATAATTTCACGCTACCGCTACTTGTGATCAGAGCTGCATACGCAAGCGTTTACAGTCATGTTATCCCCAATATTTCTCTGTATTCTTGATTGGCAGGAAGTCGGAGTTCGGCAACCAAATATACACGGGTGTTTAATTTTGAGTTGTGTTACTTTGACCATAAACCTGTGCGGAATTTACAGTTATTTGTCTATAATCGCTAACTTCCATTAAATCCCACTGAAAACAAGACATTAATAAAAAGAACACTTCCTAAGTTGTAATATTTTCGTGTAACTATTGTGTTTATAAAGAAAATAGTGAATATGGCATAGTATCAGTTTAAGGTAGGAGAGAGGCAGGTTGTCTAGTTTTTGGTATACTGGGCAAAATGTTCACTAAATGTAAGTGAAAATTAAGTATTGGAAAGTAAAAAAAAAATTGTATATGTGACAAATGGTCAAACTGCTTACGACGAGTAAAATCGTGTTTCTAACAAAGATGGCTAAGAACAAATAACTTTAGTTTTACTAGCAAATGATTAATATTATTTATTCAAAATGTTTTATATTATTTGGTGTTAATATTTGCTTCACTTGTCTTAGTTGCTGTATATTAATTGCAATAAATATTCACATTGCTTACTTTGTATGTTTGTCTTATATTCTTGGATAATTACATTTATTAACTATAATTAAGCTGTGCAACTGCCACAATAAGAATGGCACTTACTTCAAATTATGTATTTATTCCATGGCTGTTTTTTTTTGGACCTCAAATGGAATAATATTTCATCAGAAAAACAAGTATGCACAAGCCAATAATACCTTACAAGCACATTCCCTGTAATATTATTCGAGTGATGAGTACTCGTGTGATTGTTCCGCTACCAAGTATTCAATTATTAAAATTTATAGATTATACCCATAGTTAGTATGTATGTTATGGGAGTTAAAAATATTCCGGTTTAAATATGGAAGTTTCTTTTTTAGTTTTCATAATACTATCTTTTTATTCTTGTGGTAAACCCAGATATACTTTTTTTCCCTAAATTAAAACTAATAACTTACCTATACCTGGCTAGAAATGCACTAAGGGTTTTAAATCAAAGAAATCTTGAATATATCCGAATTCTCTATCTTATATTTATCTTTGGTAACACAATGTCTGTATATCGTTTCTATCATTTCTCATAAATTTTCAAAAGCCAATAATGTTTCGTTTCTCTTTAATTTGTCTGTCGCATATAGCATCTTTATTTTGACAACGTATGTGGGCTAGAATGATTTTTAGTTTAACAACACCTTCAATCACTGTCAACTGAGCCATTTCTATATTTTTCATGTCGATATGTTTTTTTTAAAGGGGAAGATCCTATATTGGGTGATCAGCAACAGTATAAATACATGACTGGCGACGATATGAAATCCCTCGGGGATGATTCTAGAATGGATGTAACGCACGATGAAAAGAGCGATTATAGGAATTCTATAGGTAAGTATGTGTGCTTGTTGATTCAGTGGTCTTAAGTACTTGATCCAGATATAAATATTATGTAAACGAACGCGTTTTGTAGCACCATCTCATCTAAGTGGAGAGGCGATTATAACGCCTGCCCATGTCAAGGATTATTATGCATCGAACGTTTACACCACTCCCGATAATGTCGACATCAACAGACAACCTATTACTGTCGGGTAGGTAAATTTAATGCGTTCACTATTATTACTTTAAGACAAAACAAGGTGCTAATTATATAATAAAGAATTAGTAAGTGCTGTTATCAACACCCCGTAATTATAAAGTATGCGTACTGCATACGAAATTAGTCTGTTTATATTGTTGTTATTTATCGCATTGAGATGACATGTTTGATTGTTAAAATGGATTCAAAAAAAGCTATGTAGGGACTCAGTCATAAGTTAAACGCTTTTAATTATATTTTATTACTAACAGAAATAATACTGCTACCACATCTTATTATGGAGTTTTCTTCCTTGCTTGTTACGCTTGTTTAGTCATCTATCAATATGATGATGACCCTCAGAATATATCCAGATGCATTAAGCATTGGTTGGAAGAATAAGGGTTTATAGTTCAGAGTGACCCCCATAGTTCGCAGACCCACGACCTATGGAACACTTTTGGTGTCATTTAGAATGGTGTCTCGCTTTTAACTACGACAATTTTTTTTGAAATGAGAGCGAAACTAGAATGGGAAAAATTCCCGAGATATGTGCCAAAATATAGGTGGTAGTATATATACCAAAACGTACAGGTTAACTAACTGCTCGTGGTAAAAGTAGCAAATGTTGGAACACGAATATAAATAGATAACAGATCTGATATAAATAAACCCTTATTTATTTAGAGCAAGGGCTTTTGTTCAAGAGATATTTATATTTTATCAAATCATTCATAAAATGCATAAATGCTTACCAGGTTTATATGTATTTGTATGCATTCATGATAGATTCTGCTTCAATCTTGTTATATGACATTAAGCCGAAAGAATATTAAAAAAAAAACAAAGTTGCTTTTATTTCATAAACGATTACTATTGTAGAGGCTACAGAAAGCCATGTAGAAGAAATAGTGTCTAGTCAAATTAATTTATTTTATATTTTATAAGTTGATTGATTTTATCTGATTGATCCCTAATGCAGAGACAGGTATTATATATCCCTAAACACTGCGGCCTTGATTATCCGAACAGGTTTACCTCCCTGACAGTGTGTGCGTCAAACCCATTTCTGGTATGCCCCGCAGCGCGTCTATTGCACCAAATAGGGCATTTCTCCGGTGATTTAATGCATAGCATCAAAAATAATGTGAGAGGCTGTTTCCTCTTCTTCATTACATAATCTACACAGAGATTCCTCTCTATAGACTCCGATTCTGTGTGGGTGTTTCTTTAGGTTGCCGTTTCCTGTAAGTAGACAGGTTATTATCCTAAGCTGCGTTCTGACAAGAGACAGTATGTCAGCTACCAAATGTTGTGATGGTTTCCTCATCATCTGTTTGCTGTGTTTCTGTCCTGCTACATGGTGCCAGTGTTTCTGGTGCTGTTCAATCACCCACTCAGTTACAGCACCATGCGTAGCAGTTTTTGTGATTCCGAGAGCTGGTTCAGGTCCAATGAAGGTCATTTCGGATCCCCTTCTTGCTAGCTGGTCCGCCTGGTCGTTGCCTGCTATTCCTTCATGTTTCGGCACCCACATCAGCTTAACTGTATCGTGTTTCGCCAGGTTTTGTAGGTCTTGCAGCCAGTCCCATACCAGCTTGAAAGATAACCGATACGATGCTAATGCCTTTAAGGCAGCTTGACTGTCCGCGAGAATGTAGTGCTGTTTGCTTGATGTTGATTAACTCAAGACTTTTATCGCATGTCTAATATCACCTAACGAAAATTAAAAGAGTTGTAGATAAGTATCTGAATGTCCAAACTGCTTATCCTGTCAAAAATTGCTGCATCAAATTATTTGATTTACTATTCTTATTTTCTCAAGTCGTAAATTCGTAGATTTTTGTTTTACTTAATTGTAATTTTAAGTAAGTTATTTACCACAATTTTGGAAACTTTGGCTTTGAAGTTTGCAGATAGTTTATTAAGGAGAAGGTTTAGAAAATATGTCGCAAAGAAGGAAACTATTGCAAAGCAAGTTGCCACCTTATTAACTATTCTTGCTGCACTTTGATTTTGGTTCCAATTGCTTCCTTATGCCAACGAAAATTTTTTTTTATTACGTCTATCAGGTTACATGAATACCATATTGTCCGTACTCATACTTCCGTTCTCCCCAGTAAAATAGTCCACCAAACTGTGTTTCTGCTTTTCTTTTCCAAAATGCCGCCTTTTAGTTTGGTTAAAAAATAGAATTTTTATTAATTACTAGAATATGATATTACGCAAATCAAAAACAAGTTGTATTGTTATCACCGTTTTCTATAAAGTTGTCGTTTGTGTTTAATTGCTTTAACCTCATCATTTTAACTGCACAAGTGTTTGCCTAACTTATGATTATGAAGTAAAGAACAAGTAGAGGTCTTTACTAGGCCAGTTGGTATCCGCTTCAAATTATGTATCATATTATTTTCACACGTTAAAACAAATATTGATTTGTTGAAATAAATTTAAGTAAGTCAATATTTACTTGATCGGTACATAAACATTTAACAGAAGGCTAATGAATACAAACATTTGACATGCAAGTATATACTAATGTACATATTTACACAAGTAAGACCTACATAGTTTTGTAGAAATTGAAGAAACCATTTTAACAATCTGAATAGGTGTGTAATGTCAAGGCATTTTAGTAGATGTGTTGCTTATACAGTAATCAGTGGTCGCTGCTAGAAATATCGCTGAAACAATTGGGTCCATGCAACCAGGGGTCAGGGCTTTGCAGAGAAAGGTACCATTAGTCGGTACTAAGGTACTATTAATAGAGCACCAGAATGTGGCACAGACTTAACAATTTAATGTTTTTTTTTGTTTCTTGTACCTATTTTACGGTTGTTGAGTTTCCCTTAATTATCTTTGTTATACTACGTGTATCAATATTGCACACCAGTGTTGTATCATAAGTAGGATTGTACATAATGTATGTAGTGCGATCTTTTTACAGTCAAGATCATTCATTCGGTGAATTCAAAAATTAATTAGTGTACTCGAAAATGTTGATAGAAGATATTAGACTATATACAAGTCGCAAAGAAAAATTGTAAATATTTGTGTTAAATTAGGATACCCAACAAATAATTTGCGAATACTAACGAGGTACGATCGAAAGGATATTTTATATCAGAAATGACGGTGCTCTTGGTAATAATTTAAGGATGATTTTAATAGAACACTTTAGCAAATCATCAACTTGTACAGAATCGTTAGCATAGAACGTCAGTAACAACATTTTTGAGTACTAAACATTTTCGGAGATCAGTCGGCCTCATTGTAAATCAAAATATGTATAGTCCTTTTAAGACCATATAAGGATGTCACTATTTTTTGCTAACTGCATTTTTTCTGTTGGTTTTTGTTTTGTCGCATCAGTGTACCAAGTTGGAAAAAGTAAGTTTTGTGTACAATGTACTCTCTATCTAATACAATATTAATAATCGAGAAAGTAAATAATTCACTAAGCAAAATTAGTTTTAGAGTTAGGTTTACTTATCGCATATTTGTATCACAGTTGTGATTAACATTTTAACCGTGTGGTATTTGCTAATTTCTAGGAATAACCATATATAATTAAGTTAGTATATTTTGCACTATTAATAATTCAAGAACAGCTTAAGTAATTGTTGTGTTGATGATTTTTTGTATGTGCTTATGTGTAGTTTGATTAGTGAAAGTTGATGAAATTTTTAGTAAAGTTTTTTTAATAATAGAAACAAATTCTAGAAACGTTTATGATTTTTACTGACATTTTTTATCTCTATTTTATCATTTAAATTCTAAGGAATAAGCGTTTATTTACCATTTTCTTTTTCATTTATGTATGTATTCAATAATTTACCGAAAAAAACTTTGCAAATGTATATTCGTATAAGGACTTTCCTTTGCTTGTTGAGCAAGTATTGAGGTGTTACTTTTTCTTCAAAAATTCTTTTTCTATTATTAAATACGGAAGCTTATGACTATATCCAATGCTGGACACTGTAATTTTACTTTTTAATTTTAAGAATTCCATTTTAGTTGTTATCGCTTAGGATGGTGTATTTATTTTTTCGGTTAATGCTTTTAAAAGAATACATTGTTATTTTGAAAAGTGAATTTGTATACAAACTGCAATAGCAATACTCCCAGACTATTTCCTCCACCTTCTACTAAAATTATTTGATTTTCCTAAAATACCGTTCAATTTGTTACTACAGAATAGTGTTATTAAATTTACTGTACATAGATTTTATTATGCTAGCCGAGTGAAATTTATAGACTTAAGTCAGGGAGTCAATGCTTTATTTATTGATGATTTAATTAAAGAAGAAATAAGCAGTTGCATTCAAAGCAAACGTGGAAAATATGGTCATTCGCATACAGTTAGTCACAGTCAAAATCATTAAATTGTACCTTGCTTTAAGGTAATTTTCGGATAGAAAAGGAGCATAATCCAAATAATTTATAAAATAAATTACTTCATTAATGAAAAATAAATGTGTATACAACATGACCATCAGCATCATTGACCTAAAAATATAATGAAAGAAAAATAAAAATAAAATGAAATATAAAAATAATATTCCACAATAAAAATTAAATGTTTCGGAAAAGGGCCCTCGACAGTAAACATCGTCCAGGTACAAATTTGTATTTGTCGATATGGAGAAGTTCAATTCCTATAATACAGTAGACGTGGAATTAGGAACGCATTGAAGTATGTATTGTGTAACTTGTAAATAATAAAATTCCTGAAAATTTTAATGAACATATGGACTCCATTAGGCAACAGAGAACCAAACGATATTTTGTGGCAAAGTCATGCTTTCTGATTCGAATAACATTCCGCAATAGAGAACTAAATACGTGAGGTGTGTGAGGCCACCTATTGATCGCATGAATCAACTAAAAATTAAAAGAAACTGTTTGCTACATTTATCAACAGAAACCTAAGTTCACTGGGTGCTTTATTGCAATTTCTTTTCGATCGTAATAGCCAACGTCGTGTGGCTTTTTAATGGACATGATTGAAATCAGGTGCGGAAAAATCCCAGATTTTCATTAAAAATCTGCTGCCAAAGGTGCTCATTTCCGTTATTGCTGATATAGGTAAACCTCCGAGATGTATATCTCATTACTATCTGACAAGACAAGACAAACAATAGTATTTGGCAGCAGGCATGATGTATGTATCTATGTAGAATAAGGGTGATAATACACAGCGATCTAAAAGATTATTGTGTCCTCTATTCTGGCTGTATCTACAGATGGCCATCCAGTCCGATTCCTTTTAAAAAGTGCAGAATGTCAGGAGGCCTCAGGTTAGGTAACTCTCCCTCTTCAATTTCACTTGCTCCCAGGTGCAGAGCCCTTGAGTTGCACAGTGCAGCACAATTTGAGAGTAGGAGGATGTTTCATCATGTTCCCCACAAAATCTACAATCGGCTTCCTTTGTAATTCCAAGCCTACTCAGATGTCCTTTGTGTTTACTGTGGCCTGTTAGGATCCCTGTCAATATGCGAATGTTATTTTTACTTAGGTTGCTGCATTCTACAAATCTCTTCGGGTTATGGGTTCCCAGAAGGGTTTTAGCTTGCATCATTCCCTGGAAATTCTCCCAGTATTTGGATTTTCTATGCTCTTCTTCACTTTTAAGTTTCTCCAGTATTGTACTGCTGCTTTACCGCAAAAGGGTTTAGGCCCTACGAATGGTATTCTAGCCTTTTTCTAGCGAGGATGTTTGTTATTTCGTTTCCTTCCACTCCTGTGTGTCCCGCAACCTACAGAAGGGTTATCTTCACGATACTTGTACGATACTTATAGGAATGTATAAACTCTACAAAGATGAACATGTGAATACGGTTGCCTCATATAAAAAATATTTTTAACTGAATGGAATTAAAATTAAAAAGATCAAAGAAAGAAACATAATTGGTAAGTCTCACATGATGCGAAAATTAGAAATTTAACTGAAAGAGACTTAGGAGCAGAATATGCATCTAGAAGAAGCAGAGAATACTAGAAATAGGATGAACACAGATGTTAAATACTTAACTAAAGATGAAGACATTGAAATATCAACTTTGATATCGACACGGAAAAAAAACCCTTCCTTTACTACGGCTAACTGCAAACATTATTTTTTATAAAAGACAGTTGAGTTTGTACGACGGTGGGGCTTTTTGCGGGAAAGGAAAAAAAGTCCTCTTTTAACTAGTGGCTTGAATGACAAGTAGGCCTAAGATCACAGAAGTGGGGCTTGGTTGTGGCTTTATATTCTAAACAATATGGAGTGATTCGTGTGGCGGCCAAAACAGAAATATTAAATTATTATGTTAAAATGTGCACTTGAAGAATCCACACATTTAGAAACCATCCTATTTTTTTTAGCTTCAGGGCACAGCTTTTTGTTAAACGACAGCGATTTCGGCGATGTTGAATGTGCCCTCAAATATGAATATAAATTAATATAAGTCTGCCGCAAACAACATCCCATTAACGTAATTTCAATGAAAATGAAAACTTAGCACTGAAAGGACTGAACCGAAAATAAGAGATACAAAGAAAAAGGCTGTGAAAATGAAATGATTACCTGGTTGAAGATTAAGGAGATTAAGATTTTGAAAGGGAAACCACCAGCTTCACTAAAATAATGTTGTGCCGTCCAACAGGCGAGAGGTATTGGAAACATTCACTTTACTTTATTGAATGATCGGTGAACTCAACGAACATTTAGTAGCTAAATGTAAGGAAAACTGCTGAGAAATTAAGTACATATGGTCAAACGAAAATAAAGGGAAAGACACGTTGATATAGTTACAACGACTTAAGGGTTCTTGCATGTAAAATCAAGTACATAGGAAGTAAATCTCAATCTAAGTATTCGCAACAAAGTTAATATGTCCCACTCTGCTTCACTCCTAATTTTACTTGTTTTATGTAAAATGCTGATTGTTGTTCTACCTCGTCCTATTATTTTTCGACCTACAAGAAGTAAAAATCTTGTAGGTGGACAATTTTCATTGTGAGTAATATTTCTGTATAGTGCTTTAAATTTATATTTTCTAAAGAAAGATGTATCTGTTTTTTGATATTTTTAAGGCCAGCTGCTAACTAGCATGGAGCAATACGTAATATTGAAGTAAATTTACGTATAATGGTGCTTTGAATAAAAATTATCTTAAAGTAAGACGGATGATCACTATGCGTAACTGTAGATACCAAAATATTTACTTATGAAATCATGTTTCCTTCTTTTTTAGATTGAAATGATTGCTTATTCTTTTTATGTACCTAGTAGAGATTGTGAATTGTAAACGTATTTTGCAAAGAAAAAATATTTTGCGGCATTTATTTTATCCAATAATATTCGTGATCAGTCACAATTCATATTCGGCTTATATTAGTTAATCATGCGATTAATATGATTAGGCGTTTATCTTCACAGCTTTCACAGCGTTAGAAATATGTGCTTAATTCTAGTTTAGGTCTGCTGGTGTTCGCAGTAAATATCATTTTCGTCTACACTAAATCCGATATACCGTCACGCAATTTCATTCTTCATAATATTTCATTAATTAAAAATGAATAAAACATTATTTGTGCATATGTATCTTGCTCAAAAAAATTAATTGGTTTGAAATGCTGTAAGCAGGCTAAATTTGTATTATATTATGGCAAAATAAAAAAAACAACATATGTGCAAAATATATACAGACTGTTCGATTGCCATTCAAAATCTTTGTTACAGTGATGCTACTTTGATATAGAATTATGTCTGTATGGAGAACTGTAGACAGGCAACAAAAAGAAAATCTTTTTGAAGTAGATATACCGCGAATATTCCCTTAAGAGCTAACCAAAAATATTTAAAAATATTCTGAAACATTACCTTTTTAGCATCCATAAATAGAACAGTTTGTATTTAAAAAAATGTAAAAGCAAAGTTTACTAAATATCATTCTCTTTAACAATATTCATGGTTTCCTTCTTAATAATATCGATTGCTAATTGTTAATACAGCTTCTTGGTATCCTTCCTGGTGGATGCAAGGGGCGGTGCAATGCGTGGTTGTCGTCACTCTGGTGTTAGAGTAATTGTACCGCCACGTTGCGCCGCTAGTCCCACCCGTATAACATGTCGTTTTGTACGACCTAAGAAACTACAGCATCCGCCACCGCTTATGGAAGGTGAGGCTCTGGCTAGCAGAGTTTTGGAGTTGGGACCAGTTGGAGCGAAATTTCTTGGGTAATATTGAGAAGATTTGTTTGTAATGTATTTGTACAAAAACAATGGCTCCTGTTTTAGACCGGTCATAATAGAAGTGCCTCATTTTGCATCGTTAAGAGGAAAACAACGGGAAATAATTGTGTTACGATCTGATAATGGTGAAACGTGGAAAGAGCATACTTTGGAAGCTAATGAAGAAGCCGTTCAGGATGTTTTAAACCATAGTTTCGAAGGAGAAGGTACATATATTCTCTTAATAATTGCACTGTAACGCTTTAACAGTATCATTTGTCGACAGAATTGAATCAAATAGAAGATCTTCACACTAGTCGCATAACAAGGATACTAACCAACGATTTTCCGCATTATTTCGCTGTAGTATCAAGAGTTCGTCAAGATGTATACGCTATAGGGCCGGACGGAGGTACTGTGTCCAGCACTGCAGTACCTCTAGTTCAAGCGGTTTTCCCAGCAAATGCCTTAACAAAGAAAATTAGAGTTGGTTTACAGGTTTGTATTTTGGTTAACCTAAATTAAATGATTATTACATCTTGAGATTTTTGCGTGGTAGGCGCAATCTATTGAACCCGAACTAGTTTCGAAGCTTTTGGGTCATGGTGTAGCGGTTTCGCCCATCGTTACCGTTGAGCCAAGAAGAAGGAAGTTCCATAAGGCGATAACATTGAGTTTACCAGCACCTAAACCGCATACTCAAGGCATGATCAACCAATATTCTGGTTTCGCTTCAACTCTGAGATTATTGTGTTCGATAACAGGCAAGTTTATCAAATCTCTTAATTAATTTGTAGGTGCTCTCTCAATCATGTGAACTCCTTAGAAACTTGTGGTAATACTTCTTCTATGTAGTCTTGCGCACAGTCATCTTTCGACATAATATACAAATGTGATATTACAATAATTTTGCGCTCAATTTCGTAAAACACAATTGGCAGAGATTCTCTTATACAATACGAAATAGTTTACAATACATACGTAGGTGTCCTTTTGTACACGATCTCACTGTTTTACACAACATGTTTTTTTGCTGAAACAATGTGTAGTTAAACCACTGTTTGTTGAGCATGTTCACTATATGTAATACTATTATTGTTACTGGTGCAAACTTGTTATGTTCGTATATACATGCTTCATATAGGGACAAAATCAGGTAATTTAGCTTGCGTTTCTCATTTAGCTCTCTTTAAATACATACATTTTTGCCGCCAACATGAAATGTTGAGATCTCTTTATATTTATAAGTTTTGAATGCTAGTTTCCTCGAGATTTAGTTATCAATTTCAGCCTTTCATGTCGGCTTTTTATATTTCCTTTTAAATATATCTGAAGTAACACTAGTTGCTTATAAAAAACGTATATTTAGGTGGCCAAAATAAAGCTGTTTGGGAGGATGTAACTGGTTCCACACCGTTATCCTTTGTTAAAGAATGTGTTTCCTTCACCACGACAGTTTCCGCCAGATTCTGGTTAATGGATTGCAGAAACTTCTCAGACTCTGCTAAAATGGCGACAGAACTATACACTCACGTATGCAGAGTTTGTTCCTTTGCACAATTCGCTTATACTTATATCAATAATTATAGGTTACGCACGTACCTTTCATGGCCAAATTTGTCGCTTTTGCTAAAAGAGTGAGCAATTTCGAAGGACGAGTTAGGGTATTTTGCATGACCGATGACAAGGAGGACAAGACTTTAGAGCAACAAGAGCACTTTACTGAAATTGCAAAAAGTAAAGACATCGAGGTTTTGGAAGAGAAGGACATATTCATGGAGTTTGGAGGAAACTTAGTTCCAGTTCTGCAATCCGGCGACCAACCGAAGTTTGGGTTTAAGGCGTTCAAGGAAAATCGACTTGCGTTTACGATGAGGCTGAGAGACCCTGTAAGATTATCCTACCATACCTTCTACATATTTTTATTTGTTATTATTACTTAAAATAGGATGATGAACCAGTGGGACGAATTGTATTTATGAACGATCCAAAGGTGGCCAGGGGAGAACCTCAACATTCCCCCATATGTATGTTAAATTTGATTTTGCCGAAAGATGTTATCCCAGATAGGGATTCGCAATCAGATCTGCTATCTTTGGATAAAGACCACAGTTATTTGCATCATGGTGGTATAAGTAAGCTTTATAAAATTCCATTTAGTTTTCCATTTACAATCTTGTTTTCACCAGGCAAACCAGATTCAATACACAGGGCAGATTTTAGATTAGCCGATATTTGCAACCTCCTGGAAAATGATTGGGTGAAATTGGCTTCAGAATTAGATGTACCACCATCAGATATTGCACTGATTAAGGAACAATATCCCAATAATAGTCCTCAACAAGCTATGATCATGTTTAGGTTGTGGCTGAGGCAAAAAGAAAATAAGGCTACTGGTAAGAGAAGCAGTAATTTTGGAAGGCAGTGAAACGATATTCTTTTGCGTGTCCATAGGTAATAGACTCGAATTAGCTTTACATAAGATTGGAAGATCAGATATAGTCAACAAATGCATCTGTAACGTAGAATTAGTAACGGATGACATGGAAAAAGCGCTTGCCAAAGTCAGACTTGACCAATCAGGATTCGATACGCTTAAGGACGAATTAGGACCATCCAGGGATACTTCTTTGAGGCGGGATGGTACACTGAAGCTGAGTAGCCAAGAAGGGTTGGATATTAGTGATATAAATGGTAAGATTTATTTCCCGCTTTGATAGATCAGTCATGACACCACTATTTACTGCTTATTTGTTTAGACGTGGCGAATGATGTTTCAACGGATAAAGATCTAACAGACACTATCAGCGATTTCTTGTCGCAAAAGAAACAGGTGGAAGAATCGGTTGTTCCTGCTGTATCGGAAAATCACGTACAACACCCTCCGAGAGTAGATAGTGAGGAAATGCAGGAGATTGTCGAGACTTTCAATAAATTAGAAGTGGCTCCGAACGTTCGAGAAGATTTAGTTGCAAGTACGCCACCACCGAGTCCAGCTGATTATAAAGTTGACAACAATGTAGATGCATTCAGTCAATCTTTCCAAATGGCTAGCGGTAAGAATTTTTATTTTTTTGTGCCTATATTAATTCCTTAACAGTGTTACGATTATTTTACTCATTAATTTGTCATAATTAAGGCAGAAGGGTTTAAGGATAATATTTAAAAATAAATTATTAATTTCCAAAAACCAGAATTTTTATTTCATTATAATATGCTGGACTAAAGAACATGAACATTTGATCAATTTACTTTGAACCAACTTACGCAATAGGACAAAACTAATAATATTAATGCGTAAAGTAATTACAAAGCATAACACTACTGATTTTATTTTGTCGTCTCCTTTTTTTTTGTATTTTTAGGGTTTTGTTTCTATACGGCGTTTATGTTATTTATTTATTTACTTATTTATTTAGCAAATGTATTTATTCTTTTGTTTGGAAAATGTTTTTTACTAATGTTATTGCTAGCGTTTTACTAACGTTCATAATCATGCCCATTTTAATATGCAGCTTTTAATTTGGTTTTCGCATTCTTTCGTTATGTTTGGTGTGTTTCTGATTTATTTCCTATGATTTATGCTTATTGGTCCTATTATATTTTCTTCGACCATGCACATTCAGTTTCATTCACGGATTATTTTATTGGCCTACTAACATTGTTATTTTCTTTAATAATGATTGTATTGTACATAGTATTTACTATATAATGAAATGGCTTACTTTATCTTATACAGAAATGCTGTAGCTTTATATTTTCCTTTTTACAAGGAGTTTGTAGAAAATCACCAATCGACTCCGAAATATTTATCAAAGAGGAAATAACTGCCACCAATCAATCAACTCCCATCAAAGAACCGTCTCTAAAAACAGAAGTCGTTACTAGCAATGCACAAATAGAAATGCCCCCAGATATTGATCCCATTGAATTGCTGAAAAAGCGAGTAAATGATACATTAACATTTTTGCACCAGGAAAGAAATGATTTCCTGCCACAGGAGGATATAATTATACCAAGTAGGAAGGACGATCATGTATCTATGGAAATAGATTTGGATAGTATTAAAAAGCTTAGAGAAGAGAGCGTCGAGAAGGATAGCGAGAAAATTGCTAGGAACATAAGAGACATTGTGCAAACAGAATTAACAGAAACAATAAAAGATCTAGATGTAGAAATCGAAGATGAGCAGGTACACGACATCCATTTTAGAAATGAGATTGAATCTGAAGTATCAGCCGTCATAAAAGCCGCCGAAGACGCAGTAAATGAATTAAAGGTGCAGGAAGATATTGGACAGCCTAATTTAGACATAAGATTGAATTCCAACGCAAACGCGCTTGTGAACAATATACAGCCGACGCAAATAAGAATAATTTCTTTTGATACAAGTAGTACAACGACGAATGATTCGGCTAAAACCGACAAGGATTTCGATTCGTTAACAGATCTCTCAAGCAGTTTCACTAAAGAGTCCGACACAAAAGAAAAAGATTTGGATAGTTTGCCACCTGATTCCCTGAAAAGTGATATTGTAGAAAACGATAGAGATATACAAGGTGTGCTAGATAATGTTGGATTGAAACACGTTGATAGTTTTGATAGAGTTGTCCAAGAAAAAAGTGCTGAGGCGTTTAAATTTTTAGAATCTGAAATATCGAGTCCTTCCATACCCACCTCTTTAGACTTTGTGGAAATCGAGCCGATATTTCCCGAGGGTAAAAGTACATTTTCTCAGCACGAATCTCCTACTAAACTAAGTCCGACTAAAAGTAGCATACCGGTAGCCAAGCCCCGACAATCTAAAACTGAAAATGAGAAGAACTTAGACACATTGTATAATCAAGTTTTAGACAGGGTATCTTCGCCAACCGACATGGATTTGCTTAGTAAAATTCCGGTTTCTTCTTGCAAAATGAAAGTTAAAACGATAAAGAAACATTCGAAAGATCCGCTAAAGGAATTCGTTAAGTTGACACAAGACGTCAATTGGGACGATAACGATGGTGATATTATTACCACGACCATAACCAAAACAAGTGATCCAATTGTTAAAACCACTGTTACTAGAATAACGTCAACTGAGGCGAGTGTACCTGAAACTACGAAAAGCAAAATACCTGTCTATCACAATACTGATGTATTACCTGAGAAAAACGAGAATAATGTTTTTGAGAAGACGGAAATTCCCCACAACAAAAGTAAAATACCGGTTCTTTTTACTGAAACGACCAGAATCGTAAGCCCGGAAGTGACACATGTCGAACGAACGATTATTTCTCCGAGTCAGATAGTGGACACTACGTTGGTGTCCCCAGGATCTGACAGAACGAAAACGTCCACGAAAAGCAGTACGATCGACTCGGATTCCGACTCTGACAGTAGGCGAAGCCCGCCTTTGAAAGGCATCTTGAAAAAGAGTAGTATAAGGACGATTGGTAGTTCTAGTGGTTCGGATGTTGCGTTACACGAAGGCGGGGCTGAATTGAGCGATGACGACTCAGGTAGGCTTTAGTGCACTGTATCTAATTTTGTTGTTGTAGTAGGTTGTGTACATGTTTGATTTGCAGATGCATAGCATTAATTTCGTTGGTACATTCGAGAAATACATTTAGTTTCCATTTTGGCAATAGAGAATGAACTTTTTAAGAAAATTTCTATTATAGGAAATATCATTAGGTTGCATGCAGCACAATGGGACACGATATAAAAACAATGATGCATTACATGAAAAAATTGGCATAAAGGCAATATTCATTCATTCTTTCTAAGGGTTTCGTAATTTTAATGAAACTATTCGCATAATTTTTTTTAACCAAATTTAGATGTAGGACTTCATGTTTCGCAAACTTCGAAGTGCATGGTATTGTGTTTCCATGTTTTTGTTAGAGGTTATAAGAGTGTTATAGTGCAGAATCGTAGTGATAATCTTCAACAAAAAAAAAAACAGTAATTAAGATTTGAAACCAATCTTTCCTTGAGAATTATTGCATGCACCGTATTGCACGAAAGAAGGCATCGCACTAAGCCTAATGTATGATGTAAGAGGATTCACATTTAAGTTTGACATTTCAGTTTGATTTGTTTTGTGCAACAAGTGTTTGCCGTATGCTGTCATGTTTATGTTATTTATATATAAGACAATGCACTTTGCATTATTTCAAAGGTGCGTGAGCAATAAGATGAAGTACATCACAATGTATAACTTATGTTTTCCTAGTTCTTTCATTCTACTTCCTTCTACCTGGCTAGTTTCGCTTCTGGCGTGGTTTACACGAAGAGTTACTGTGCTAACCAAGGTCTCCTTCTCTTATTTCTTTCTTATATCTAGTTGGTATTGCCTCTGGCGTAGTTTCTACGTTGAGTTACCGTGCCAATTTACATTTCTCTCTCTCTCTTTTCCCCCTTATCCTCTATCTCTCCTGAAGAAGGCTCTTATGATAGTGGACGAAACATCGAGATCTTATCTCTAATATGGCAGGGTTCAAACCCGCAAGAAGTTTATCTTACAAGAAAATCATAGTAAATGTTCAAAGTATTGCTCGGTTACATTCTGGCATAAATGAAATTTGCTAATGCAAGCTTGAAATGAACTACAGTTCCATTGGGTCGTCTAGTATTGCTGCTAACAACCTTGCTGAAACTACAAGCTGAAATTGCAAGCCGTAATTCATTGGAGTATAGTGCAGTTCAAGTTTTGAAGAAAGTATTGCTCTTATGGAGATCGTACCCCATGTGGCCAAATCTATTTAAGTAATTAATTTTTCATATGTTGTCGCTGTGAACAATATAGTAAATTTTATGTTGTCAACTCATAAATGACAATCTGTGAATTTATCATGGAAAAATTTGTATTTATGGGTCATGTTCCTATACGAATGTTTATAAAATACTGTTGATTATTATACCACTGGCATATTTTACCTCAAGCAAAACACCAATATATTATTTTATTCCCCATTATTTCTGTTAATTATCATTTATTTACAGAAAAACATATATGGATTTATACATTATAAATTTACAAATATCTACACAAGTATGCGTACAACAAATTAAAAATGATTTCTATAAGAAATGTGTCAAATTAGGTACTATCGGAAGACCGCGAATATGATGATCATGATGAGACCGATGTTAAGTTAATAATAAATTCATTGGGTTCATCTTGCATCTCCTCTAATTCTCACATTTCTTCTTCAACTAAAATTTATAAAATTTTAGTATAATAAATAAATAAAACCACTATGTTAAATATTAATTGTTTTACTTCTCGTAACATGTTTAATGTCATTTTGCCAATTCTGTACTGAAACATTTTCATATTCTTCCCGAATAAGCACAGGCATATCTTGGACTTTAAATCTTGTATTATTGTGCCTGATATAATCCTTGACCTGTGCCCATACCAGTTCAATGGGATTTAAGGTGCAGTGGTATGGTGGTAATCTCAGAACAGTGTGTCCCTGTTAAGCGGCCCCTTCATCGAGTACATATTTATTATACTTGTTTTTGTGCTCTGAAACTATTTCCAGCAAATCACGTTTTAATAAATCTTCCACGATGGAAATATTTTTCTGCGTTAACCACTGTATAATGTGTTTTTTTACCTAGCTCGTTGTTGGTATTTTTTCTAACTTGCGACTGTGGTAAGATGCATTGTCAAGAACAATGACGGAATGAGCAGGTAAATTGCGCAATAAATAGTTGAAAAACCAATTTTCATATATTTCTGCACACACTTCATCGTGGAAAGCAATCGTATTCTTTTCACAAAGGAAGTTGTATTCAGCACCCGGAACAGAGCCTTTTTCGTTACCAGCATGAATTAAAGCATATCATTGGCTACTACCTTTTGGTGCTGTTAGACCAATACTTAAATCCTGAATAAATGCTTGTCTAGACGTACTTACTGTGCGGTCAGTCCATGCTTTTGTTACAAAATGTCCAGTATTCACCCACGATTCATCAGTAAAAATAATGTTTCTTCCTTCACTACGATATTTTTTAATAGCACGTAAATAATCATGACGTCATCTTATAATATCGTCAAGGTCCATCAATATTACTCTTTTCCCAATTTTTTCAAATGCAAAACCAATATCGGTGACAAATGTTTGAACGTGTTCATCATATACTTGTAAACGAGAATTCCCGCGAATACCTTTGTCTCTTTGCTGGTTTACAACCTTTGTCGGTTGCTGGTTCTGCTTTTCTTTACGAACAGAATACATTATCATTTTGCCACAACCAAGCGCTTTACTTGTTTCGTCCACTGCCCCGGACACATTCATATTTTTTGCAAAATATGTAAAGCAATTTAAAATCATATGTTTTTCTTTCAGCGAATAGATTTCTCCCTTTCGCCTTCGCTTGCAAGAATTCATACTCCAATTCTACAAATTCATAATTTTTGTGTTATATGTAATTATATAGTTGTTTTCATTATACTTACAATAAACAACGCTATTGAAGGTGGTAGTAGTTTCTATAAAAACTGATTTGTTCGAAAATAAATACGTAACAGAAGACAAGAAAAATTGGGAGAATACAAGTGACATAAAACGACGAACCGAAATGGACAAATGACAGAGACAGTGAATAATAGGACAATACCAACAACCTCCAAATAAATATGTGGCAACAATGCCACTCATAGAAAAGGATAGACTTATACAAATACGTATAAAATAAAAAAGGATGGATTTAGTTCATAAAAGCAATACTTCCTTTAAAACGTGAGCTGCACTGCAGACTTAATCAATTTTAGCTTCAATATAATTTGATTTCGTAGAACAATAGAAATAGATAAAAATTATTTTATTTTATTATATAAATATCCAAGATGGCAGCATCCAATAAACTCCTTTAGCACAAATCAGATTAAGCTCCTTTTAACGTTTGCGCGTCAATATAGTTGTACTTGTATGTAACTTTTAAGTCCATTATGTGTTACAGTCATATCCCAGGAGTCTTCCTAAATAATGGCCAATTGTACTATGTGATTTATAAAAAAATACGATTGAGCTTTAATGCATATATAGATACGAGTAGTTAGATCTAATGGTATGCATCTGTAGAGCAACATGTTTTTTCTTCTTCTATTACGCTTTTGACTGTTCTTTGAAATTTAAGTACAAATTTTGCTTCAAAAGCATGCAGAGAGCATTTTACTTTTGCCTTATCTTGTAGAGCCTACGGTAAAATGCTCGAGCTTGGTTATCTCATATATCTATACTACAAGCTGAACTGTGATCTTTTTTTTTGTATATCTGTGTATGTACTCTTGTAATTTTTTATTTTTGTAATTTTGTAATACGTTGTAGTAGATGCCTTAGCCATTTTTAAATTAACATTAACTTATTTTCATACTACTATATTAACAATTGCCATAATTTTGTGTGTTCCCATCCTCACTATATTAACTGAACGATGAATTAATTCAGTAACCATCTAGTAGAGCAGCAACAAACGCGATAACTTAATGTTGATTGAAAAATGGTTCGTGATTGTGACTTCTTCTAACAAATTGTTGTTGCGTAGCATCAAAGTTCTCCCTAGATACCTGGCATGTTGTAACCTGCCTATTGTGGTCTATTGTCGCATTGGCCACTAGCATGATCGTGTTGGCACTCCTAGCACACAAATAACGGTATGCAATACAGTATACACTGCAATTAAGTAATATAAATTAGGGCGTTAATATCACACAGATTTCAAATTGTTTAAACGAAAAATATAATTTTTCTTGAGTGTTATTGAATGTATTAACTGATTATACATTTGTTAGAATCTATTTAGTAGGAAGGACACATTTTAGAGTATTAGATTGGATATTGTCCTTAAAATTCTACCATATCAACAATATATATATGAAGAAAAATATAATCATATACCTATTTCATTTTGTGATATTAACGCCATTGCATTTATCATTTACATTTACATGCATACACAATAATTGAAGTATGATTGTGACATTGTCTAATTTCATTTTGAAGATTCACGTAGAGATGATCGAAAACTGCAGTGTTAAAAGTTTGAGTACCTCCACGTGCAGTAAGTAATGTATAGATCGAAAACGGTGATTGTGCTGTGATGTTCGTTCTCAAAATAGTTAAGGGTTTTCCTTTTGATCGTGACTATATAGGATAGAATAGAGTAATTATTTCGATTAATACTTGTGAATGGCGACCTTTTCAAGCTTTGTTTTTTCCCCATATACAGGTCTCCCAAGTTGAGCGGCCTATTAAAATATTTTAGGGAAGGAAATACGCAAAAATTCTGAAAATAAGTACACCGCCCTAGACCATAGTGAACTTTCAGAGTAAATTATTTTCACTTTTGCATCACTTTCGGTTGATCGGAAGTCGCCATTAACTTTCTTGTTTTAAATGGAATGTTATAATTTTTATTGCAAATTCTGATCATAAACGTTATTATAAATACAAAATGTCAAGGTTTCCCTATATCTGAATGTAACCGATTTTGAGATATCTTCAAACTTATGTAAAAAATCGTTTTGCCTGCCTTTGATTAAAAAAATTGTTTTTGCAGCACTCTTAAATTTCAAGATTCAAGTTTCTCATCATTTGAAGGTATAACCCTTAGGCTTTCAAATCATAACCTGAATATCCCTGAAAATTTTACAGTTTGGTCGCGATATGGTGTCGAATCTCATTATGTTTAACTGTCCAAAACTCAATTTTCTTAAAAGGAACACTGTATATTTTTACATCGTGGTATACAGAATCAAATTCTCGAGTGATTAGTATTAGGTTTCCCGATGCCTATTTCTTTTCGTTTCCCTGTTATTAATAATTTTGTATTTCAATGGAGTTTTTTGCTAGAATTAACCCATTTTTTCCAAATAAGTTTCAACCTAACAAAGTTTAGTTAATCCAAGAAAAATGTACAAAACTAGAAAAAACAAAAATCTGGATGGAGTCCAAGCCCGCAATTGATTACTTGATTACTTGATGAGATGATGCCATCCGCTGGGTCAACGATCGCTCCTTCCACCCCGGCCGCTAGGTCCTATTGTGGAGCGGATGGCATCTTAAAGTTAATCCAACAAGTCAAGGCCCTTGAGGTAGCTCAGAATCTTGTTGTATGAGGATTTTTTCAGGTCAGCTAGAGTAGTAACGTCCCTCCCAAAAATGGCGAACCTGATGCGGAAGGCCGCCGGACAGTGGCACATAACGTGCTCTACTGTTTCTTCATCCTCCATGCACAGTCGGCATTCGGTTTCTTCCGATAATCCGACTTTGTGTAGGTGTTTCCTGAGTTTGCAGTGACCTGTAAACACAGAAGTGATTATTTTGATCCTTTTACGATAAAGTATTAGTTATTCTACGGGTTTGACATGATTGGGTGAAATACACTCCTTCGCATGTACCAAACTAGGAGAAGTGCTCCAAAATTGGAGTACTTTCTGTTTTAACTAGAAGCAAATTTGTCGTTTGCCTATCGAAATTGATAGCCAATTGCCGGTTCTGGACCCCGGAAATAACTGCCTCATTACCTTGAATGAGGGAGTGACTCGGGACCCAGATTAGGGTTTGTTTATTGAACGCCCCTGTTATGTTCAGAATAGTTTTACACCTCCAGATCAGTGGCATTTGTGCGCCACCAATGCTTTCAAAGCAGCCTGACTATCGCTGTATTGATTTATGCTTGAGGTTTTTGTTCAAAATCTCTCTTGCGCATATCTCACTGGCGTAAACTTCGGCCTGGAAAATTGTTGCATATTGCCCGAAGTTGTAGTGTTTTCCAACTTTCGGGTTGCTGCAAAATATTCCTGCGCCGACGCCCTGCTGTGTTTTCGAACCGTCCGTAAACCAGCAGGTGGCAAACCCGCAATACTAAAGAAGTGGCAACTCTGTAGTATTGACGTCGACTCTTGCCGTATGTCGATACCACTTATTGGTACTCTGTGAACGATTCTACTGTCGACTTTACTTCCCCCACCATAGTGACAGTCAAAGAAGTGTCGCCTTGAAGAGAGAGACTCTCGCCATGGCTTTTTTAAGCGAGTAAGAAGGAGATAGACAATGGGAAAGCGCGGTCATTCAAAACATTTTATAATACTTGTCATAAAATCCCAAAAATTTAAATTGCAATGTTGAAAACATCTGTGTTCCAGCAATAACAAGCAATAGGCAAAAAGTAGCGTATTTAAAAATAATTTACAAATTTCTATTTTGTTTTAAAATAAACGTTTTATAAATGATATTACATTATTTTACATTACCCAGCAAGTAACATTAAAGGCACACACTTTTTAAAGTATTTTTTTTTAGATTAAATATTAAACATAAAATGTTAAAACTACACAAATTTATAAATACACATTAACAATTGTTGCACATACTGGCTTTGTCAGACTAAACTAAAAAGTAATTATACAATACAACCTTCTTGGTTTTCTCAATATATCAAATTTGAGGAAATATATAAATTAATTCAAAATTAGAACAACACCTTACTATGCAAAATTTTGTTTTTGATTACATGATTACGAATCAGTTATTGTACTGTAATTAAAGTATATTTGAATTACGTTTCTTCGCGCTACCATTCCTTCATGTTCACCGATGTTATTCAAAGGTTGGTGATGTACTTCCTCATCTACGATATATGTATATTTTTGTAAAAAGTATTTCATTATTATTTCGTACCTACATTGTAATAAACTACTGTCTTGTGTCCGTAATCTAATTGCTAAATGTATTGATTTGTAATCTAATTCTAATTATAACCTTTCTCTCTCCGCGAAACGTGCCAAATAAAATATTGGTGATTTCTACCAACCCAAACCCTAACTATATTCTCAATGTCGCCACAGCTCTAGTCTTAAATCATCGAGATTCCCTATGATTATTGCCGAATCGAAAGCGATAGTCACACAGAGTACCGTTTAGGACGAGAATCGCCAGCGGCTATCGACATCGATGTTCGCTTTCAAGCCATCGACGTCGATGCTACACAGAGTCCCACTGCTGTATTCTAATTGCTAATGCTCTAAAGACTATAAATGTTGCTCAAATTGTCTACCATTCATTCGAAGATAAGTTCTAACCCGCGATAGAACACTCTTTTTCGAAATTTAAATCCTCTTGAAATAAGATGGGCAACTACGTCATATTTCAAGAGGATTTAAATTTCGAAATACGTTCTTAACACAATTTTCCCGATCCTGCCTATTATTCATTTGTATTTCATCACTTAAAAACAACACTAATATTAATAAACAATTATAAAAGAAAATCTTTTACTAACTGATTCTGAAGTTCTGCTGACAAAATTCATTAAATTCATTAAAAGTGAACTGAAAGAGACTTAAGTTTATTTTTCTTCTTATTTTCTACGTTTTCCTCATTTTGTACACCTTTTTGTGTTAAGTCAATAAGCACTTTGTTTGGTTGAAACATATTGCGAAAAATTGGGTTAATTCTAGCAAAATATGCCATTAAAGTACACAATTATTAATAACAGGAAAACCAAAAGAAGTAGGTATAGAGAAACTTAATACTAATCGCTGCAGAATTTGATTCTGTGTATCACGTAAAAATATACGGACTGTTCCATTTGAGAAAATTGAGTTTTGGACAGTTAAACTGTAAAATTTTCAGGGATATTTAGGCTATGATTTGAAAGCCTAAGGGTTGTACCTTCAAATGATAAGAAACTTGAATCTTGAAATGTTTGAGAGTGTCGTAAAAACACTTTTTTAGTGTAAGGCTACCGAAACGATTTTTTAAATAAATTTGATGATATCCCAAAAACGGTTACATTTAGGTATAGAGAAACCTTAATATTTTGTCTTTAGAATGATATTTAAAGTCAGAATTTGCTATAAACATAATGGCATTCCATTTAAAATAAGAAAGTTAATGGCGACTTCCGGTCAAACGGAAGTGATGCAAAAGTGATAATAATTTACTCTGAAAGATCACTTTGGCCAAGGGCTTATTTTCAGAATTTTTGAGTATTTCCTTCCCCAATATATTTTAATAGGCCACTCAACTTGAGAGATCCTGTATATGCCTACGTATTTTATTACTGAAGGCATTCATTTCACTTTTATCTTTATACATATATGCATCAAATATTCGTACTATATACACCATTATGCATTTGATAGCACTTCCTTTTCATTTAATATTTTTTCAATTAATGTATAGCTGTTTACATACAAACCTACATATATAGGTTCGACCACTTAAAGTGATACACACAAATATCAAAGAAACGAAGAAAATATTTGAAAATCGGGCCAGGCAAAGTTATTATGGGCAGAGGAGGACAGATTTTTGTTACAACATTAAAAGTGAATTATTAGTCACTACGTCATACGAAAACCAACTTATATTTGTTTTAATGGAATGTATTTTTTTGTGGTTTTATTGAAAGAGGGCGCCGTGAGACGTAATAACAAATAACTTAGATTTCTTGTTATAATAATAATGTGTCCCCCTCTGCGTATAATAACTTTGCTTGCTCCGAATTTTAAATACTTGCTTTGTTTCTGTGAGATTTGCGTGCATTACTTCAAACGGCCTAACGTCTAGCCCACACATTTATGATAAATACTAGATTAGTGTAATAATTACTATGAGTGAATCGTCAGGAATCTTGCATATATTCATATATCATTCAAGATATTCCCAGATTTAAAACGACTGCACAAAGTTGTTTATGTTCGTCGTTCATTGTAGTTAGTAATGGATTCTAGTATTTTTAGTGCTTTTAATTATCAATATTTTAGCGATTAGGAAGAATAATCTTCAGACGAAAAAATAAATACATTTTTACGTACTAGGAATATATCAAAACTTCTCTTAAGCGACTAATAGTCAAAATCGTTATATTAAATAACTGTTTCATTTTCAGCAAGGAGTATATATAGAGATTTCAGATAGAACTCAAACCTAGATGAATTCTGTCGAGTATGCAACTAATATTAGAAATTAATAATGATGTCAAAATCAATAATTATATAGTCTTTGAAAGATGCGTGCAAAGTATGAAAAATGGAAAGATGCATTTATATCAAATATATATACAAAAAATTTTGATTCAATTCCGACACGAGGCTACAATTAAAAACCCACAAAAATTGTATGATGTGCCACTTATAGATTTAGAGTCTGTTATCGAACTAAACATGTATACATAAGTACACACGACTAAATAATTATTTTGTTACTTTTTTAAAATTTTGCTTATGTAAAGGTATACTTCTAATACATTGTTGTTTTCAGAAAAAAAAATTTCCATCAGAATCATAAAAAAAAGTATAGTCTAATTTAAACAAAATATTTGGCCCTAAAACCTCAAAACGCGTAGGGACGTAATTTTATCAGCTCATTTTATAGCTTACATCCACTATGTAATTTTCCGTTACAATTATTAAAATCGGTCTATAAATAAAGACCCTACGGACTCGTCATTTTTTTAAAATAAAACACCTGCATATTCCCTGGGACGTCTTGTGTTTTAAATCTTTTTAATAATTTTTAAAGAAAGAACTATGATGTTCTTTGAAATGACAGCTCCATTTTTTTTATTACGGAAGCGAAAGAGTACAGTTTTTAATGATACCTACAATGATATACGAGGTGTGTAAATTAAGTAATGAGACTGATATTTTTAAATATTTTTATTTGAATATAATTACAATGGAAAGTTGTCACCCTCAAAATAACTCCCTTGGGAAGCCACACAGCGGTGGAGACGGTTCTTCCATTCCTCATAGCAGTGCTGGAACTCGGATATTGGAATCGCCTTTAGCTGGTCGGTTACAGCCGTTTGAATGTTTTCAAGTGTCCCAAAATGATGTCCATTCAGATGAATTTTCAATCTTGGGAATGTTTACCGGTCAAAATCTCGGTAAAAATGTTGATTAACTGTGTGACCTTGAAGCACGAACTCTCTGTGAACGATTCTCTGAATATCAAAGAAACACATCAGCGTGCTCTTGATCTTTGATTCGCTCATTCTTGCTTTCTTGGGCTTTAGACAGCCTAAAATGTGTCATTCCATGCCATAGCGTTTTGTTCCCGGATCATATTCGAACACCCAACTCTCATCTCCAGTAATGACACGTTCCAAAAAAATTTCATTATTTTCAATCGATTTCAAAAAGTCACGACATCTTTCTCTCCTGATGTCCTTTTGTTCCTGCGAAAGGCTTTTTGGAACCATTGTCGAGCAGATCTTTCTCATTCCCAATTCATTGGTCAAAACTTGATGAACGGTGGTATGAGACAAATTCAACTGTTCCCCGATCATTCTGACCGTCAACCGACGATCTGAACGCACAAGATCGCGGATTTTGTCGACATTGCCATCGGTTCTTGCAGTTGAAGGCCTTCCGCTGCGTGGCTCATCTGCCATCGACTCTCTTCCTTCTGAAAATGCCTTAAACCACCGAAAAGCCTTTTGATAAAACACTGTCTCCGTAGGCCTGCTGAGGTTTTGCAAAAGTTTCTGTTGCACTTTGCCCAAAACCTGATAGCATACCGTTGCTCGAAATTAATGCCTTTCATTTGTAGAACGCACTACGAAAACCGGGTTCACGAAAAGAACGACAACGGACAGCCAAATGACTTCATCTAGTTCAAACTTGCACTCAACGCGTATTATAATGTTCACTTGTCGCCCCTCCATGTCCCGTGCTTCCTGTGTTGCCATGTCAAACGCTGCGTTGTCAGTCTCATTACTTAATTTACACATCTCGTATGTAAATGTCGATGTAGGTGGAATAAGAAAGTTTCAAAAAAAAAAAAACTGATTGAACTGGCGATATTTCAAAAAAATATATCCACGTCTTAGTTTAGGAAAAATTCTTAGAAATAGTTCAAAACGTGATGGTGTTGATAAAACTATCTCTTTTATGGATTAGTAATTTTTAAACACAATAATGCTAATGAAGCGCGACGAAATACGTGAAATACTGAATAACAGTAAAAATTCGGATTACGTTTCAGACTGTATTAGGACAGATCCACTCACGCAGTACATATGTGTGTCAGGTGTGCATATATCCCTTAGCTCTTTTGAGTGAAAAATATCCCTACAACACAACCCATAAATTCGTATTTTCCGAATTAATTAAATAATATACTTATCAACTAAATTTCTTTACTAATTTTGTTACTATTAATTATAATCGTTTGTTGAATAAACAAAACATGTTAAAGTGAGGCATGATAACATTTTCCACACTTTATACACACTAAGCTTATACGTGCTCTGTATGCAAAGAACTTCACTATAGATTGATCCTAAGCATTCGTCAGCGTTTGCTGCTTCTCCCTATTTATTTTGACGCTTCTCGCTTTCTTCTAATTATTTATTATGACATTAAATATGTATTTTATAATCTATGATGTTCGTGTTTTCTGGATGAGTTCTTTTCGTACAGATTCGAGCATGATAATTTATTATTATGTTCATTAATATTATGATTCAACCGGCATATCCAAAACATACTGAATATGATACATGCCGAGTGCCGAATTGTATTTTTAGATGTTATATGGTCTATGATTTTTATTTTAGAAGATTTCTACCAAAACGATGGCCAATTTTTTGATACAGTAGATGTTGAGCCAACAACGGGTGTTAGGTAAGTACAACAAGAAGAAGAGAAATTACTTAAACTTAAAAAAGTTGGGCGTATACTGCAAGTCAATGATCATTTTGAAAAATTATCATTGAATTACATACTGTTCAAATGTATGTCACAGGTATTCCACCGAAAACTGGATTTTTATTCAACACATTTTTTTTAAATTTCAGTTTTGCCTCATCTGATTTAAACGTGTACATATATTTTCGACTATACAGAATGTGTCACAAATGGGTAAAATTATATTTACATAATTATGCTCGTATATTACTCAATTTCTAAATTCTATATTAAAACATAATATTAGTTCGTATGTTCATTTTCAGTAATAACTTTATTTAGCTATCTTTGCATATGTCTTAGGTTTCCATATTTTAAATACTATTACTACACACAATAGGCAAACATGTGACCATTTTTAACAAATAATTATTCGATTTAAACAATACTATAAATATATATAAGAGTTTCGAAAAAGTGTTTATAAGAAAATTAAAACATCAAAAAAGTACAAATCGATAAAATGACCGCAAAAATAGTTTCATGTGTCATGACGTCAGTGTTTTGCAAATAAACAAACATTTTTTATCCCTTGCACGGTTGTCATGGAATGTTCATATGTTGTGTTACGGTTTCACTAAAAATGCGAACGGCTTCCAGTTAAATAGGCGCTAATTCAAAAAAATAGAGATCATTTTTTAATGTAGGTGTTTTGCGTACCCTTACAATTTTATGATGCCTGTTAGGGTTCTACTAGTTTGCAGAACAGTTTGCCGGTGAGAGAACACAAAAGAGGCATTTGGTTATTTTAAAATA
>JARFOC010000546.1:681301-704594 GCA_031763485.1 Osmoderma eremita
TGTTATGTCGCGAGATACTTCAAAGTCATTTTAATAGTCGTAATTACGTTCCCAGATACCTATTGTGCTAGTTGGGAGTAGATATTCTGAGACATTTATTCCGTATACACACATTGTTAATTAAGTTAAACAAGAATTGTCTAATCAAAATAAATTAAAAAAGGAAAACACAACAAACATGCATTTCAAATAAGTTTTATTCTTACTAACCAAACACTTTGCTCCAATTGTTTCACGGTAAACCAATACAAGACCGAATAAGTAATTAGTACCTACTGATATGAATAAGTATTACTGTACGTCAAATAGCACTAGCGTGAATTTTATCTATCCTCTAACGCAGACGTTTCCTCCATACGTTCACTAGCGATTCGTTCGATTTTCATTAACAGGTCTGGATATGGTAATATAGCACGTACAAAGTCTACCTTCTCCAGCTTATACAGTTCGCAGGGTTCCACAGCTATCACAGACGCGATCCTCTTTTTACGATTGGTAACTAGAGCTATCTCGCCAAAGTGCTCACCGTCATATAAATGACAAATCTAAAATGCATAGATTTGCAATGTGTATAAATAAATCGGACTAGGGAAAATTAATTGTTAATCTGCATTATCTGATTTCTATGTTTTAATGTGTCATAAAAGCACTAACCTCCTTTCCCGAATTGGTGTATATTGCAACGGTGCCGGTTGCAATAAAGTACATGCAATCACCTGTCGTATCGAATTTTAATATCACATCATTGGTCATGAATGTTTCCATACGGAGAACTGTTACTATCCTCACTAACAGTGATAACGGGATGTTTTTAAAGAAAGCTACATTTTCTACTAGCTTTCTACAACTGTGCAATACTATTTCCTATAAACGTTTATTTTAATTAAATTATAATCCAATATTTTTATAATCAAACGATGCGCTTACGTATACAGTGTTCCCGGAGTTTATTAGGACGACCCAGTAAATATCTGTTAGAGTTCATATATTTAGCTGTATACAAATCCAATCTATAAGCGGAGAAAATGCAATTATACGCCCAGATTCTAGCATACATGCCGTCATGATTTTCTTCTAAATATATGAGTTTTACCGCTTCTACCAACACTCAACTGATTAAGGGTTTATGTTAAATTTTATCAAGGATGTTACGAAAACATAAGATAGTCGATGATATTAGAATATTATTTGATTTAATTGTTTAAAAAATATATAAATGGCCGGCTGTAAATTTTGTGTATAGAAAAGGGGATATTGTCTTGAGAACTTTTAGGGAATTAATATTTATTGGCTACTCGAAATACTATGCACATATGTTCCAATGAAAAATGGCCCTTTGAGGCAATTTATTAAGAGTATATTACAACCTCGAAGATCTTCATATTTGCGTTTAAGTCTTAATAAATAACACTCGTTACCAAGCACAAAAATGCCTGATTCCCATATACTTTTGCATACTGTAATCAATTATGTTTTCAGAATTTCTCCATTACCCTTAGTTTTTATGTTCCAGATATTCGCTTATCCAGTTAAAATATGCATACAGGCGAACCTCTACTTACGAACATAATACGTTCTATAAAAATGGTTCGTAAGTTAAAATGTTCGTAAATTGAATTTGCAATGTCTTGTGTAACTTATCATTACCATCGCGTACATATAGGATTATGGGTGTTCGTAAAATTTTGGGAAATAATAAAAAGCAGATTACATATATGCAAAGATTTTATTTAATAGTTAAATTTTAAATGAATATATACGTATATAATATATAATAAAAGTTAATTCTCTTACATTCTTTATTACAATAATACATATAAATTTGTATGCATCTGTCTATCACTTTTCGAAACTGGATCCGAGTTTATCCGGATTTTGGTCTGGTTTATTACAAAAAGAATCAAGTGAAGTTTGAATGAACGGTTCATATTGAAATAACGCTCAACGAAAGCAAAAGATTCCCCACTTTCACATCGTCTGATAATGTCCATTTTTGTTTCAATATCAATTTTTCTACGCTTTATAACACCTGCCTTACTAACCCTATGTTTACGTTTCCCCATTTTTCTTAATTGATAAAAGGCTTTGCATCATTAATACCGTTTGTTACCGTTTACTGCACGTAGAGAAACTAACATCTAATACATCGGGTATACGCGCACAGACGTACGTGCATGTTTCAGTTAAGACGGGGAACTACCAAATACGTGTTCGTAAAAGCAAGAGAATATGTTCGTTAGTCAAATAAGCGGTATCAATTTTGGCTGTTCGTTACTACGAATGTTCGTTAGTTACGACGTTCGCAAGTTGTGGTTCGCCTGTACATAGATATGTAGTATAAGAGAACATGTCTGACGTTATTTCAGTTGTCGGCTAGAGCTCGGAACTAATCAAGCAGCAACGTTTGAACATGTCTTGACGTGTTAAAACCTGCATTTCCCATTCGTAGATAGCATCTCTTGTTATTTCATTTGTCAGCTAGAGCTCGGTGAATGAACATATACATAACAACGTCATGTTAACGTTTTAAAGAGTATTGCGTTGTGGTGCGTTCAGGCTATTGTAGTGAAACCGCGAACATTTGATCACCTGTAAAAATGCCAAGGAAATGTGTAAACCACTCTTTTTTGCGGCGAATTGACATTTATATATCAAAAACGGTCTTTCACACCTCTCCTTAAAAAGTGCTATGAGCAGTATTTCAAGTGTAAAGTAGGTGACGAAGACAAAAGCTGGGCTCCCCATATTTGCTGTGTTACGTGTGTCAGACTTCTTACAGCGTGGGCAAAAGGTAAACGACATATGCCTTTTGCTATTCCTATGATTTGGAGGGAACCATCAGATCATATTACCAATTGCTATTTTTGTCTAACAAATATAAGTGGTATGACTTCTAAATCCAAACATACTGTAAAATATCCTGATATTCCATATGCACTGAGACCAGTACCTCAAAGTCCGTGCCTAAACCTCCATCAAACATGACACTAAGCGACGATGAAAGTGTTGATTATACCAAGGCAATTGGAGCTCTGCTATGTTGGCAGACTATTGCTGGACGCTGAAGAAAGATGTTTCCAGCACATTTTCCAAGTAAATATATCACTTTGTACGTCATTTTTCATTATTTATACACATATTAAAATATATACTTTCACAAAATTTCATTGCTTTGTTACTCTGAAACCCTGCCTGATAGAAAAATACTAAAAACGGATATGAAATAAGTGTAAAAAGTACTACCAAGTTCACCCATTTTACCTAGTGGTACAAAACAAATCTGAAATTTTGTTGACCAGTGTAATTAAGTCCCGAAATTCCATTTGGCAAGATAAGGTACTAACCCAACACGAACCTTTTCATATCAAAGAAGCATAGAAAACTAAGTGGACACCCAATCACGATTTTAATCACAATGACCACGGGGATCCTGCATTTCCTTTTCCAGGAATGCAAATGCAGGAAGGTATGGTGTTGCCTAAACCGCATCAGAACTGGTAATGCCAGATGCAAGTCCATGCTGTACAAGTGGGGATTCTTGGACGCCCAGGTATGCGATTGCGAAAGCACCGGATCAAACTGTAGCCCATATAGTCCACGAATGCCCAATAAGGAGATTCGAAGGGAAATGGAACGAGATTCTGCATGCCTCTCCTGCTGCCGTGAACTGGCTGGCCTCCCTGGATGTCGACTTATAGCCTCTTGCCTGTGTCTCAGAGTTGTTCGTATAATATAATGTATTTCATTTTAATTGTTCGTGAATTTGTAGAGGTGTTTGTTATGCGTATACGTTTGTATACCTATCTGTATTTGTATTTGCAACGAATTTGTAGACCGCCATATGATAAATAAAAAATTAAAGAACTGATCAACGGACGCGTCTAGAGTAGAACATATAAGGAATGAAACCATTAGGAAGGAAATGAAAAGGGAAACAACCATAACGGAAGGCACACAAAAAACTGCAGGTATGGACAGGTAAATAGAATTTGTGATGAACGATTACCAAAAACTGCAAGAAATTACACAGCTCCAGCCAAGATAGAACGAGGAAAACCTAGATGCACTTGGTTCAAGGGAATAGAGAAACCAATGTCAGATGGAGACCTACGTGCTAAAGATTTTTGGAACACATAATTTCACAGAAGTTTTTCTGGTTGTCTCTCTGGCTAGTTGTTTTTCTGACTGATTCTTCCAAAGTTTTAAATGGCCGGGCGGTGTTTTGATTTTCCTGTAGAAACTTCAAAGAAGAAGCGAAATACGATAAATGCTTAAGAATCACGACCTATTTTACAAAATCACTGGAATACGTAAATTTGAAATCGAAAGTGGTTACATTTGGAGAACGAATCATTTTCACACCAACAGCCCCAGCTGTGCCATCCCCAAAAATTTTTAAATCACACCAGGGGTTGAACAATACCTTATATAAAAGCTTATATTCTTTACTATATCATGGTAGGGTTTTTTTTTTGAATCGGGCATACAGTTTTCGAGAAATTAGCTTTTAAAGACGATTAAAGCTAATTTTAGGAAAACTAAAGCCACGAAAGCACCGTAATCGATTTCAAACAGAGATACACCACTGCATTGCAAATTACAGAAGCTTTTAAATGAGGTATTATTCAATCCGTTATGTAATTTAAAAATTTTGGGATTCTATCCCGTGTAGCTAGGGCTTGAAGAAGTCTTAGAAGGATCAGTTCTCGAAAACGAAAGAAAAATTTTATGAATCGTTGTATTGCAAATTACGCAAGGCTTTAAGTTATGTACAACTCAACCAGTAGTGCAATTTAAAAATTTTAAGATCAACGTCCCTATGGCTAGTCGATCCCTTTTATCAAATATTGGCGTCACTCAGCGATTTTGTAAAAAAGGCTCGAATCTTAAATATTCGGGGCGTTGGGTTTTCCTACGAACAATGGTTACTCCATTATCATAGACCGTTTAATTTTTCCATCACATACTTGATAAAATTTCATGAAATAACATAAACCCTTAATTAATAATGTTTTAGGATCGGTAACAGACATTTACCAGGTGGACTAATAAATTATGAGAGTACTCTATACCTTAAAGGATCTTTCTTAAGTTTGTTATTGTTGAACCTAAGAAGTTGGCCCTGCCAACCACCTTGTTTTCAAAGTTGAGTAATACGGAGCTATAGAAACACTTGAGGAACGGATTTTCGAGAAAATTCGAAATTTTGTATTTATTAAACAGAGTACAGAGGGTCTTTAAATGAGCAGAGGTGTGCTTGACAAGAAAAAGACCTTGTCTAATATCTGCTGTGAGTTAAACGGTTGATGTTGCAATTTTTATTTTATTTTTTGCTGTGATTGTTATAATTATTAAATAAGAATAGCGTTCATTATTAGTTCTAAGGCAGTTGTGCATTAAAATTGTTCATAATAATGATAATAATAGTCTCCATGATAGGACTTGCAAATCCTTAGGAAATTGGCAGACTATTGGTCTGTCATAATTAGCCTTTTCGGCACACTAGGACTGCAACGTCGTAGCAAGCACTACGCGTCGACCTCCTATGATTACTCCAGAATTTAACTTCCGTTGTACTCATTTTTACAGCCTGAATCGAACTGAGGCCGAAAAAACGGCAGCGGTGTTATGGTAGGACCTGGAATCGAACTCGGAACCTTCAGATTGGTAGTTTAGTCACTACCCCACTAGACCATTATAACACTTGTTCATCATAATTAATTTCCTAAAATATTAAAACTATAGCGTTCCATTTGAAAAAAAACCTCAAAGTTTCGAATATTCTCAAAAAACCGGTGTTCATCTGAATATGTTTTATGTCGATATTAGTTTGCTATTTAATTACAATATGCGATTTTTTGTGCAAACTTCTATTCCTGAAATACCCATGAAAACATTTGGATACCTTTATGACAAACCTGTTTAAGTTGTCCAGATATAGTAGATAATATTTCGAATTCTCTGAAGTATCTTCTTTGGTAACGAAAGTCTTGGTATCGAAGTAACCTTTTTTGTAGATATATGGGTATATGTTTATGTTCCATATAGTCTTTTAATTCGCATTGTAGTTCGAAATATTTTTGAACTGACGATGATTTCGCTATTATTATATCTATTATTAGTGCTGAAACCTGGTTAATACAGAAAGTGCTAAAGTCTTACAGAAAAGCTGACCTACAAGTTATGTACATGTAGAACATACGGGACACGATCCATAAGACGACTGTGAATATGTTGTTTCGATTTTGAGTTATCCATAATCGTCCAGTGTTATTTACCGCTCTGATTGTTTCGTATAAAACGTAAAAATACGTTGTACTGACGTCATGTAAGAGATTGTACGGCATTTCAACCCTATAAAAATACAATACAATATAAATAAATATGGCAATACAGAAACTAATGAATTAGTTGAATCTAAATTGATTTAAGATGTATTCAAGGCTCACCTGCTTGCATTATACTGTGTCATAAGATACTTTAAATTTTCGCTTGTGGTATTTGCAAGATATATAGCAAAACATGACATAATGTGCAAGTACAAAAGATATAACACTATAAGGATAGATATCTTATAGCAAGAGTAGTCAATAGCGTAATTCTGAAATTAAAATAATGGAATTTAGTGTCAATATCAGGTAATAATACAGAATATAATAACATAGGTAATGCTGTGACATTATAAACAGCTCAAATATTAAATACCCTTCAGAAATTATTCCGTGCCATCAATTGAATTTATTATTGGAGTAGGTTTCGTGTTTTGCCACAAAGTTTATCACACTGCTTAATTAGTAATGTCCTTAGATCATATATATTACACGGATACCGCTATGTTTCCCAACTATGTTTCCAACATATCACAGTCATAAAAAAATGTCAGTATTTCTATGTAACAACAGTTATTGATATTTTTTATTCCCTCCTAACCACCCGTGGGCCACAGCGTGAGAAACGCTCGAAATTTGAATTAAATTTGACATAGTCTCTGATGCATAACCTAATTTTCTTGCATGCCAATCATAGATAAATGTTTATAGTAGTAGGAGTTGAAATAATCAATTCTAGGTAGAAATGAATGCTGAAATTGTTAAATATAAACTGTACCATGAACAATTAGGTAATATGTCACTAAATTATTAATTTCTTATCAGTAATTAGAAGCAGTAATGTTTAAGATTATTACAATATGCTAAATGAAAGTTTGGCAAATGCAGGTTCTACTTGTTCGAAGGAAAGTGTAGACTTGCATGGACGTATAGAAGCTAAAGAGATAAATCATAGCAGCACAGATTTTCATTCTTAAAAGAAAAGTCAGATGAACAAATAACAACGGATATCCAGGATATTCTACAGGATATTCAGAACGATATTGACAACAGGATAACACTTTCGAAGTGGATAACCAAACTGAACCACTGGCACCAACCAATAAAAGAGACAATATACGTGATACTAGGTTAAGTAGAAAAGAACTTGGTAAAAAACGAAACAGAGAATACACAATACTCTACAGGAAAAATATGGGCAAAGCAATCAAAGGCGATTATTGCCCCCGAAGCTCATTGCCCAAAATAAATCTCGAGATAATATATTTTTAATGAATTTTTAACAGGCAAATACAGTGTGATGATGATTTACTAGCGATTAGATAAGAAAACAATTCTTTTATAATAATGATAGGCATATTATAGTTCAACCTTCAAGTGAATGTTCATTAAAGTAAAGCAGACAATAAAGAACCCAGTACAAAACTACCTAACCCAAGATGAATCTTTTTAAACTATAAATTTTGAAAGAATAGGAAAAGCAAATATATATTAAAACTGGTAAATGCTTACAAGAGCAAAGTTCCCATATCGGATAAAGGAAAGAATTTATCTTTTATTTTCAAAGCTGCTGGCACATTTTTATAGGAATATAATGAAAAATTTAGAAATTCCAGATGTTTATTCTCCAACGAAGAACAAGAAGAAATTTTGCCATTACTGCTGAGAATGTAAACAAGTGTGAAGTGTTTTTTAAAAATTTTTGCTAAGAGTGAACAAGAAGAATGTTAAAATTACTAGTTTTCATTTTCTCATCTTTTGCCTAATGATCTGTCATGTAAGTGTACTTTTTGATTTTATATTCACAATAAAAACTAATATTTGCACTTTTTAAAGTGGCTGTAAGAACTCGACTCTCTTTGCCATGAAGTCAAGAAGAAAGAAGAAGAAGAAATGAACAATCGTCTACCTTTCCTGGATAGTTCAGTAATTAAGAATAACAGAAAATTAGAAATAGACATATACAGAAAAGAAACTAACGCAGATAGATTCATAATGGCGGATCCAAACAAATGTCAACAAAACAAGATGTCAAACAGTAGACTAAGTCAAAACAGATATGAAAAAGAATTAAAACGTATTAAAAACATTGCAAAACACAATGGTTACTTCTCTGTAGATGTTGATCGCGTCCCTGAGAAGGTCCAATATAGACAACATCTTAAAAACTCCACAACGCTAACTCCGGTAGAACCCCGCGGCAAAAAAAATTAATATTACCTTTGCCGAAAATAACGAAAGAAATTAGCCTACTCGTAAAAGACGAGGATATGAAAATCGCTTACAAATCGGCGAACATACTTCGTAACCTTTTGAGAAATGCTAAAAACCAACCGGAAATGAAACAAAAGTTGGGAATATATAAAATTACATGTGGAGGTTGTGAGAAGGTCTAAATTAGACGGACAAAGAGGTCTATTCAAATTAGGTATAAGGAGCATATCTTCCACTACCGACATGGGAGAGATATGTCTGGCGTTGCTGAACATATTTTTGCGCTCATTCGGTTATACGACTTGATAATGGGAGTCCACGTATTCCCGAACCATTGTTGGCCCAAATTAATTAATACTTTGTGCAAGAGGAGTAATCAGAACAGTCTGTTTACAAAGTGATGATCACTTGATCATGACCTTGAACAATTTTAACTTAAATCTTTTTCAATAAATGAGTGGGTAAGTCGTACAGACGAACATTAGATAATTGCAACAAAATGTATATTCCTTATGATAATGATTGTTATCAGTATATAACCAGACTTTGGCACAAAGGTGTTAAACATTTTGATTAGATATTGAGAGTATTTAAATTTGTGGGAGCAATCTATTTGAACACTTCTTCAAGATAAAATAAGAAAGAAGAAGAATCACAGAAAAGTAAAATCGTATCAAGGAAAAGTGGATATTGGTTTACTCAACATGAGATTACTAATTATATTAACGATACAACCTGCAGGATCTTCTCCGAAAGGTTAATATTCGCCGATGATCTCAAGATATACCGATCAATTGACAGCCCCATTGACTGTACTGCAATCAGATTTACAAATCATTTTTGAGTGGTGTCAGCAAAACAACCTTCCTTTGAACTTAGACGAGTGTAAGATTGTTAGCTATACAAGAAAACTTCAAGTTACTACATTTAACTATACTTTGAATGATATCGTAATAGGAAGAGCTAACTCGGTCAGAGATTTATGGGTGCTCTTCGACAGTAAATTATTGTTTGCGGATCATGTGTCGAGCGTCGCATCCCGTGCGCGTCAAACGCTGGGATTTCTGATCATGAACTGTCGGTCGTTTTCGAGTCCCACTGCCCTAAAGACACTCTACTTGTCCCTTGTAAGAGCTAGACTGGAGTATGATTGCCTTGTTTGGTCTCCCATTTATCAAGTACAGAAGAGACAATTGGAGGTCGTTCAGAGAAAGTTCGTGAAATGCCTGTGGTTTCAGTGTGATTCGGTGTATCCGGAGCGTGGCTGCGATCACCTAGCACTTTTGTCACGATTTGGTATCCCGTCACTAACCCATTGAAGAGTCACGATTAGCTTGAATTTCATAGACAAAATTCTTGATAATGGGAGCCCATGGCTGCTGCTTTTTGGGTACCGCAATTTAGGGGACGCCCGGGTGTGACTTTCTATTTGCCTTTTCCCAAAACCAATATACTGGTTAGGTCGCCTGTGTATGTAATGTGTGACAACTACAATAGTATTTCGGGTGATATTGATATTTACTACGACAATAAGTGTACTTTTAATTACAAAGTCAAAAATCATTTCAACTCCTACATGTTGTAGCTGATATTGATGCGTGTGATGGTTGCTTTTTTACTTAATTTCTGCTGATTGATTGATTTAGTTTCTGTGTTCCCTGCATGATTCAATATTGGTAATTTAGTATTAGTATTAGATATATGTATGTATTTTATTTGTAACTAGCAATTGATTGTTTTCTCTTTTAATGTCCTGTAATTGGAATATGGGTATGTTTTTTTGGGCATTAAATTTATTATTATTATTATTAAAGGTCTTAAATGTCTAGCCCAAGTTTCTTATAGTAATGCGCACATAATATTGAGTGTTGAAAGTCTGATATTTAGATTTGCATATACCTGACAAAAATTTTTGCAGTACCTCATCAACGATAGTATTCTTAGTAATTTCAGTACAGCCATATATGTTGTAACATCTTGCAACGAAGATTTCACTACCGCTCGTTTAGTTTCGAACGATGTAGGAATGGAAGATAGTAAGTCGGGCACAAAATACGTGAAAATATAGTGCCTAGAAATAACAGGAAATTGTCAATAGGAACCCTTAAAACGTATTCTAACTTACACAGCTATTCGCCTTGGATTTAAAACAACAATATTTTTTCTTGAATCACAGTAACCAGTAAAAAATGAGGCAACTACGTCTGCTAGACATATGAGATCATAAATTATGCGCAATTTAGTCCATATTGAACATTGTGTGTAATTACTCCTCATCCTTAAATTATAAAAACTGACTTCGATAGGTATCATAATTATTTGACAAAGTAACACAATTATCATGAATATTTCCCAATATTTCCTACAAAACGATTAACAGTAACAAATGCGGTGGAGGTACGGTAATGTTGTCGCACAACCTAAAATCACTAAACGGGTGTATTATGAACAAATACTTAAAATGGTTACGGTGTTCTATATCAACATTTCTCTGACTTCGCAAGAAGGTTTGCGTCCGAAAATTCACTTCCGACGCCATTCTAAATCTTATTATTAAGTTTTTGATTTGCGTAATTATATTTGAGCTTTGACGAAACATATACATGTCCTCCAACGGATGGGGTAGCTTACAATCATGGCCATTTTTCACGAACTACAAATAAGCTTAAAAGTAAAAATTAATTTTAAGCAAGTACTTCTTACCAAACGATTTTTAATAGCTGCCATATCAGTAATACATCAATACGGATAAATGATAATGATAATAATCTAACGAAAGTTTTCCTTACTGAATCTGTCTTCGATAATAGTAAATTAGAACTGTCATTGTCACAATTGACTTATAGTGCAGTTCAAATTTTGAAGGAAGTATTGCTCTTATGTAGATCACACCCCACATTGCCAAATCTATTTAGGCAATTAATTTTCCATATGTTGTCGCTCTGAACCCTATAGTAAATTTTACGTTGCCACTTCATAAATGTCAAGCAGCGAATTTATCGTGGAAAAATTTGTATTTATGGGTTATGTTCAGTTATGTCCTTATACGAATGTTAATGGAATACTTTGATTATTATATCTAACTGTAAAGAAAGCACAAGGAAACATCAAAATACAAAACACAAATAAATTATTTTACTCCTTATTATTGCTGTATTTATTTACGGAAAACATATATGCTATAAATTTACAAATATTTACACACGTATGCTTACAACAAATTAAAGATCATTTCTATAATAAGTTTGTCAAAATAAGTGGTATCGGAAAACCATGAATAGGTATGATGTTGATGATGAGGCTGATATGTTCTTCTTTCCAGCTTGTTGGTATTTTTTCTAACTTGCGACTTTGGTAAGACGCATTGTCAAGAACAATGACGGAATGAGCAGGTAAATTTTAAGGGTATTCTTTTTACAAAGAAAGTTCTATTCAGCACCTGGAACAAAGCCTTTTTCGTTACGAGCATGAATTAAAGCATTTCGTTGGCCACGACCTTTAGGTGCTGTTAAACCAATACTTAAATCCTGAACGAAAGCTTGTCTAGACGTACTTACTGTGCTGTCAGTCCAGCTTTTGTTAAAAAATATCCACGATTCATTAGTAAAAATAATGTTCCTCCTATCACTACGATGTTTTTTTAATAACACGTAAAAATCAGGACACCATCTTATAATATCATCACGGTCCATCGACATTCTCTTCCCGATTTTTTCAAATGCAAAACCAATGGCAGTTAAGAACCAGCACAGCATACTTCTTGAAAAATTGGGTAAATCTACTTCGGCATTTACATACCCAATATCATGGGTGTCGTGGGTGGAATATTTCGTAGAAAAAAGCTGTATACTTTATGTCTGACAAGTGTTTGAATATACTTGTAAACGAGGATTCTTGCAAATACCTTTAATATCTTTTTTCTGGTTATAACCTCTGTTGGTTATTGGGTTTCATTTTATTTACGAATGGAATATACTATTCTTTTGCCACAACCATGCGCTTTACCAGCTTCCTCCACTGCTCTGGAAACATTTATATTTTTACCAAAATATGTAAAGCAATTTAAAATCATTTGCTTTTCTTTTAACAAAGAGATTTCTCCCTTTTGCCTTCGCTTCCATATTCCAATCATATAAAATCATGATTTTTGTGTTATATGTAAGTATATAGTTGTTTTCAATATACTTACAATAAACAATTGGGAGAATACAAGGGACACAAAAGGATAAACCGAAATTGATAGATGACAGAACCAGTGTTTAATACCAAGAGCCACCAAATAACATATGGCAACAATCCCCGTAATGGAAATTTTGTTTTAAATATATGAACCGGCTGATCCCTTAGTTTCTGAGGCAAGTGATTAAACAATCTAATACATTGCCTCTTTATTTTGGACAAGTGCGTCCTGGGGTGGCAGCAACCGGATATCAGCTTTACCTCTACATATTGTTCTGTTCGTGGACGAGTTCGAGTTACTAAATTTGAATTTTTAAGTTTGTTAATTTCCAAATGTTTCATTATTTAATGATCAATTAGAATGCAATAATTCACCTTTATTAAAGTTACGTTTTGACTTATAAATCTGTAGTAATTGTTTGTTCTAATTTTGACTAATTGTAATTTACAAATATTGTAATTTGTCAAATTTGACATGTATTCCAATAGCTATTGACAAAAAGACGACAATGTTGCATTGTATTATTTCTTAGTTTTGTCTGATGAAGCTACTATCTGGTGAAACAATTTTTGTGAAGGAGATTTAACATTTTATTGGATATTAATAGAAGCCGCACTTGACTTTAACCCTAATTAAATGTCACATTTGATACATTGCAATTTTTAGCTGTTGATCAGCTACTTAGCTCAGGAAATACAGTATCTATCCGTCTTGGCACATCAGAATTTGCTTTGGTTTTGATATTTTCTTTTCAACTGATTTTTCGGTACTTCTTCAAACAACTAATAACATTTCATACAACTTCTAACGAGCGAATTTTTGGAATGTGGAAATATTACTATAAATTTATAACAAAATGTACTACATTTTTTTGTTTCTTTTTTTAATTTTAATTTTTCACAAATAAAGTCGGTATTATGTAGAAAACGTATTAGCAAATTTAAAGTTAAAAATAATTATGATAATTAATACAAGAGAAAACGATAATGAGATATTACTTGTCGTTGATTATGGTTATAAATATATAAATAATTTGGTGGATAGGTATGTCGATATAAATATCGATCAACTAAAAGTACAAGTGATCTGTCACGTACGCCGTTATCGTAATACGTATATAAGGTGGTTGCTTCAAATTATATATCAGAGGCATTTTCTTCGAGCAGTGTAAATTTGTAGTTTAGCATGGGAGCAATTAACATAGCTTATGTGTTGAACATGTTACTTGCAACGTATCAAGTAGCCAACATCGCAATAATTCCTTTGACGCCAGAAGAACTTGAATTGCATGATGCGTGGAAGGATATGATAGAAACAATATTAGGAAAAATGTTTACGGGAGAAAAGGAATTTTTCCATTAATATTCACACAAGTTCTTAATATGGTATGTTTTGAGAAAACCTATGGTTATGCTAAAAGCTTCTCTGCATCCTCTTAGTTGTACCAACCAAGATCACCGCTAGTTCAACGTGAACCTCAGTTCAACGAATGAATTACGTTGTACCAACTTAGGGCAGGGTTAAACTGCGCGTCAACGTCTCCGTTAACTGAACGCTCGTCCTCGGCCGTTCAAGGCAGGTTCAGCTGTTAGATCTGCACACAAGCACACCAAAGCGCACAAGTTCTTGAACATATTACAAGTTGTAGGTTATATACAGTTACTTGTGGGTACCCGGTAAACAATGCAATAGATCATAACTCGATATGATTGTTCACAACCAGTATGATTTTCTAAAATGAATGTGTTAGGAGAGATATCAGACAATGAAAATTTTTAAATGTAGTTGACATTGTAACGCAACCCAAAGTTTACAAAAGAAGACACATATCACCAACGAAATTTCTGATGATATTTCATTTGAGCTTGAAAGGTGAATATAAAACTAAAAAATAAATTAGGATTGATATATATCTTATAATTTTAGGAATGGTACTTTTAACAATAGGTACGGATTCTTGCTTGCGGATCATTTTGCAAGTTGCAAGTGTGGACAAATCAACAGGTGGTTGTGTCATACATAAAGTTAACAGAGTAATTGCAAGATTAGCACAAAATACTCAACCAAGTCTCGGCGAGAAATAGAGGCAGCATTTGATATTTATTTTGAACCTGATTTGGAAATTATATAAATGGCAGTGCATTTTAATCAGAAGCTAATTTTAACAATTGTTAGACAATGATAATGTTGGTTATTTTTATTTAAAGGCAAACAATAAATCTTTTCTCAAACCTATTTTTGTTGTTAAAATATATTTTTATTACACAGCGACAATTAATAAACGATAAGTATTATTTTTCTCAAAGATGTAGTTTGTTTTATATGAGGATATTATTTTTATGCCCAATAAAGAAATATGCAGAACAGGAGACTGCCATGAATACCCCTAACTTTGTATTTATGTAGATCTTTCATGCTTATTTTCTACTATGTGCCTGCGTTCTCTAGTAAATGCACGCTATGCATTACTGCCAACCGATGTTAACTGATGCTCAACTAACCGTGGCTCGACTTGCGTTTTTACAACGGTTACCGCAGTGAACTAGCGTCATCTTTGAACCACTTATCAGTTAACTCAAGGTTAACTATAGTTGGTACAACCGGCCTTTAAAGTTGAACGTTACTGATACTGTTACCATATGTGATGCAACCCTTTGTAAATAAATCCTACAGTACTAAAACCAAAAGAGTGAGTAACATGCATTACATGTACAATTACTAACGTTTTGTAATTTCTTGGATTCCCTTCTATATAGCGGTATTGTAATATTCACAGATTGCGTAATTATTTTAACGTTCGTGCATACTCAGATTTCCTTTATATTCACAGTCTTACAAACTCTTCTAAAATGCGGACTCTGTAATCGTAACTATATTCCTGCAACTGATTACCCGACGAGGCGGTACCAAATTTTGTCTTGATAAAACTTTCTATGTGTGTACGAGTATTTGTGGTTTTCGTATTCATGGGAACAGAGAAGCACTACATATAACCAGCTAGAAGATATCGCACACGAAATTGGGGAAACGGTTCCACTGACGAGAGTTTCAAACCCGGAGACTCGATAACAAGCATATATGGATGATATCTAATTTTAATTTTTATACGCCTAGTTGAGTTCTAAATGGTGTGGTCTCTATGTGATGAAGTAACAATTAATTAATGTTATTTAAAGCTCGCTTAAAGCGGTTCTATATTAATTCGTTATAAATTTCTTGCTTACGGCTTGCAACGGAAATAATGGTATTTTCATTATGAAACAAAAGTGTAAGGGTATAGTTAACGTCTATCCTTATAATTTCTAATAATCACGCGGCCTTTTTCTTAAAGCGAAGTTAATATTTCTTTTCTCTGATCGTGACGTGAGTGGGTGTGGTATCTTATAATATCGTACTGGCTTTGTACATTTGATGTATTTTAGTAATGACTACAGGGAAATTATGATGATTATGGAAAAAAAATTGTTTTCATGTTTCACCAGATACTACAGTAACAAGGAGTAAATTGGAGTTTTTCTATATTTGCTAGTCTTCAATGATATGCTGTAGAGCTCTAATTATGAGATTGACTTGATTTGCTCGACATTTCGTGATGTATTGACATACATATGTTTCTCTGGAAAATATTAAAGCCAATAATTTTTTTTCCATTGTAACAGCCATAAATAAGTATGAAATAATAGGATGCGGTGGCTTAGAATAGTAAAAATAGAAAATAAAAGTACCCTTGCCACCTTGATAAGTGAAGTACTCCAGATACGTATATCGACAACACCAATGTGTGGTGTATATCTGCCAAAGTGCTAGTACTAACATTATTTTCCTTTTAAGATTCTGTTGAGGATGGCAACTTAGTTGCCGAAATACGTATCTGGAGGTCTTCATCCATCACGGTGGTAAGGGTATTTTTATTTTTTATTTTTAGTAATAAATAAGAAAAGACATACCAATTTCGTTCTACTATTTCAAGCAACCGTATCCGTATAATGGGATACGGTTGTTTGAAATAGTAGGACGAAAACAAAAAATACACCTACCACCTCGATGAGTGAAAGACTCTGGATACGCATTTTGGAAACTAGGTTGCCATCCTCAGTAGAACCTACAAAGAAAAAAAAGTGTTAGACTTAGTATCTCTGGTAACACTGACAATGAGTGTTATTCCACTGATGATCTGGTAATGAGCATGTCTTCCACGGCATATCTTCCAGTTTTACCTTAAACCAGAGATACTACGTCTAACACTTTTTTTCCTTGTAGGTTCTACTGAGGATGTCAACTTAGTTGCCGAAATACTTATCTAAAGTCTATCACTCACGATATGTTTTTCATCAATTTAGTTCAACGGGGTATAAGTACTACACATATTATTTTTACTTTAAAACCTACCTACATATGTTTTAAATTCTGTCTTTGAGAGAAGTAAATGGAATTAGTAGAATAAATTGGATTAGAAATGAAGACATAACAACAGAGGGTTGGCGCTATAGTTAAGTAGATCGAGCAACAGCAGCTAATAAGATGGTTTGTACGTAGAGTATATACAGGCTGACGCATTAGTGTGGCAAAGCTCGATATCATATAAGATATCGAAAAAAGTTATTTATGAAAATTGTAGACAGTCTTAAACTTAACATTTTAAAATTATTTTCATATATAGAGGATGTACCATATCACCAAGGCGAACCAAACATACGTTTTCTTTAACGGAACAACGTATATATTATTTCAGATTTAGATTAGGCTCATGACTCACACCCCCAATATACAATTTCATTGCATTATACAGCGTGTTTCATTAGTTATGGTCAATTTCATATACAAATCACTGTGAGTTCGAGGTCTTGTATGCGGCAAACGACACAGTCTGAAATTTTTCTTTTACAAGCATTGATATTTAATATTGGTCCACTTTTATAGCAAAGTGAAATTTTTTCAAAATTGTCAAAACTGAATACAGGGCAAGTCAAAACTCAAATACATTAATTTATCAATTATTTTAAATGGATCACCCTGTATTTTATATCGGAAAAAGATTACTTTCATTTTTATTAAGCACTCTGTATAGTCATTAATTTTTAAGATCTTTTAAAGTGTTTTTAAAAAGTGATATTTTTTGAAATCTTTAACAACTATAACTTTTTCTTGTAATAGATTTAATAATCAGTGCAATAGGCATAATGGGCATACAAAGACATTTTTTTCATATTGTTTCCTTTGCCACGCCTTTATCTTTACCTATACGTATATTTCTCACCGCCGTCATCAAAATTTAAATAGGATTTCCGACTATACCTCCTCCCGGCAACCGTGCTCACTAAATAACTCTTAGGTTATTTTTCATCTTATTACATATGCATATTCGCTATGAATCTGTACCTTCCTTCCTCTCAAAATTTCTCTACCTTAAAGCACCGCTTACTTTGCTGGTACATAGCTCAGGAGACCGCAACTTACATACATCGCTTCCAGTTACTGCATCCCTTCATAATTCCATTTACTTCCGTTTCTATTTCCTTGTCGCATCCGTTACATGTAGTTCTAATTTACCGCCGTTTATACCGACGCTCCTTATATTGCTACCGGCATTTGCCGGTTCTCTCATCCAGAAATCTGAGACGAAATATCCGTTAGCGGTAAATAAATACCTGACTGTGGACTAATTTTCGAATCAGTAAGGTGCGCTCTAATGGAATCACTGCCGTATGCAGCATTCTTCATCTAAACCTGATAGTTTTGCCAGGATAAGCATACTTTTAAATTTTCAAATTTTTGAAAAATAATTTCTTTAGTGTTAATAAAAATAGTTTACTCGGACACTAAAAGGATTTCATCGAAAACATGCTCATATTTTAATAATTATTACTTCAGGATTTTCCTGAATTGTCGTAATTATAAACTTCCTTCCAACACATCTGAAAATTCTACACTGTACGGTCTAAATGATCTACTATAATTATTTTTTTCTAACGAAAAGTTTCCAGCATACCATGAAAACTTTGAATCTATTACGAAACTGTTAAAATTTATTACAAAAGTCTGCTGGAATTTGCTACGGAAATATTAGGTGTTGGAAAAACAGAGCTGTGAAGAATTTGGTTATGTTTTTAACAAAGAAAGGGCAAAAGTTCAACTTGGAATGAAGACATTATTTTATTCTAACGATTAATTAAGACAAACAAAACAACATAAGAAAGGTGAAGTGTAATTTCACAGCAGGTTTTCCGAGCAAGTGCCCTCCATACCTTTCCAGGCAATTCTAGGTTTATTCCATCACATGCAGTACGTGTACGGGGTTTCAGTTCGTGAAGATTACGTATTTTCATGTTATTATAAACTTTACTTTTCAGATAACCCGAAAGAAAGCAATCGTTTGGATACAAGTCAGCTGATCTTTTGAGGGTACTGCATTCCTTTGCATGAGGACTTGTATCGAATCAATAAGTAAGGGATTCATGGAAAGGAAATTTAGTATTTTTCAATGAATAAAAGTAGGATGCAACCCGGAAGTTCTGAGTGTTGACTTCACCATTTATTATTTACCATGAAACTGCAAAAATATTACGATATAGTAGAATTTGGTTATGTTTTTAATAAAGTGCAAAACTTTAGCTTTCAATGAAGAAATTATTTTATTCTAATTGTTAATTAAGACAAACAAAACAAAGGTAAGTGTAGCTTCGTCAGTAAAAAGTGTATCATTCAAAATTTCTACGTTTTCATTTAATAAATTAAACATTCTTTGGCAAAAATCTTTTGGTTTATTGTATCTTCTTCGAGAAGCTCTTGACGATTTGTATTTTGTATAGCTTGTAATTGAATACTTTCACGGTTTTTGTATATCCCACATACCATTCCTCTGCAGAACTTAGGATATTCAGATGTGTTCTGTTGAAACATGATTGATTTTATTCATTTTTGTGTGAGAAGTGAGAACACAACCATCTGCTTTGAATTTGTTAAACATATTGAGCATAGTTTTCCCACATGCTATATGCCTTCAGGATAATTGATTGAAAACATGTCCCTAACTCGTTTTAAATTATTATTCTTCTGGTACCAAGTTATCATTGCTACCTTTTCATCTTTGTTTTTATTATATGTTCATAAATAAATTTTCTACTTTTCAATAAAATGTATTTAATTTGTGATTGATGTATGAATGAATATTAAAAAAATAAATTAATAAAGAGATTTTTGACACAAGGAATTGTTTTTTTCACACTGACTACGCGTAACTGGTATTTTTATTGATCCTTGCTTGAGTTTACCATTGTTACGTACTTCTAGGAGGTAGTAGTACACACTTTGGCCGTTTGTTAATTTGTGTTCTTTGTTGTGCAACTGCAGGAATTTCTTCACGATTCATTGTAATAATTAATCGATTCATTGATGTAATAATAATTGCAGTCGACGTAAATCGAAATAAAGTTCAGATCCAGTATGTATCGAAATCCAACACTTATTTCAGGACAGCACGGAGTAATAAACAGGTGTCTGATAGTTTTTCTGATTTTTTAAATCTTTTATTGTGTGATTCGTTAATATAATTATCTATAATTCATTGCCTGAAGTTCCAGTGATAGTTTCCTGTACAACAGTGGAATGCTTACATATACTGAAAAGAAAATCAACTGTCTGTTTTTCCCCATCAATTTCTATGGGCGCAATTTTTTAAATAATAAGAGCCAATTTTAACACTTTCGTTGGTTACTACCATTTTCTGTTTGTTAGCAAGAACTAATACACCTGTGACAACACGGTTCTAAAATGAGTTAATGAATCCAACAAACAAATCTAGAAACACTCACATCGTGCAATACGAATGCATGCGCAGTAATCTGTAAATCTGTAAAACTGATTGAACACGAACGGTACGCGAATCGCTTGTTATAACAAAGTAGAAGTCAAGGTACTTCTATTTTTAAAAGGTTTAAAATCACACAACCATTTATTTCATTTTAGCTGAATTCATTAATGCGAAAACCAATTCCATAGTCTGCTGACGTTCGGAACTTTTCAGTTTTCCACATCGGTTCGAGTTAAATTGCTAGCTTTCTGTGATGTACGAATGACCGCGCCTTTCTTAGCTAGCACGACGAGACTTCATCCAGACCCTCGAATATCTCTTAGGCGGGCAGTTCAATCTTGTTCCCTGTAATTTCCCAGTACAACCTTGTAATACAGTGAACGAAGTTCGTATAAAAGCAGAACCAAATCAAGTGAAGTGGATAATCAGTAAATCACAGCGAGGAAATGATTTCAATTATAATGTATCCGCTAACTGTGTGAGTTTGAGACCGCATACCGTTTTTAATACCGTCGGAGGTATCATTTAACGTCTTCGACAAAGGTGATTCTTTACTTTATATTTATTCTTATAGTGAATTAGAACTATATTTTCTTTTTTTTTGTAAGAAAAATGGAAGTTTATTTAATATCTGTCCGGAGAGACTCAAAATACCATCGGTAAAATGTATATTTACGCTCTATAATTTGAATATAAACCTCCATTTTATGCCACTAAACTCGATAAAGGATGGGGACTATAAAAAGAAAATAGGCGAGAAGGAATGGGAGCCTTTATGAAGGAGTTGAGCACGTAAAAAAGTTGATTAATAGCATTGTGGTAATCGCTCGCGTTATTTAAAGTAGCCATAAATATTGGCCGTTGTTTTAAGTTTGCCGAACATAAATAACAGTACAGCGATGTAATGATGATTATTTTCTTGAGGTGCTTCGTCATTGCATTTTAATTAGAATTTTCCTAAATATAGAATTTTATGAGAAATTGTAATGTATTCAACTATGCTAAGTAACATTATACCTTAAATTACGCTATACTAATATGTGCTTAACGGGGTGGGCAGTTCCTATTGGTGTATGTTTATATACCTGTTACTGCTCTTTACATTTTTAATACAGTAAAAAGTAAGATAGGTTCGTTATTAATAGTCAAATGTGCGAAATGAACATATATATTACGGATCTATCCCTTTCTACAACTAGTAATGAAAATATACAATTAAACATATACATACATTGAAATATACATTGAAACTTACAGCTAGTTATTTTAATATTTTCTTAATTTAATTCTCTTTAGAAAATTTTTAACCAGCTACTTGATACTTTGGATATTAATGAACTAAATAAAACACTTTTCTTTTATGAACCTGCTATTTTTTTTGATTTTCAAGTTAAAACCAGGCGTTAAACCAGACGCCATTCTCATATGTTATCAGGGGCAGTTATACGGCGATTGTACCCTAAGTATGGTTTCCTAAATTACTAAAAAATACGAAAGCGGTATCTATTAAAAAAAAAAAGGTGATACGCTTTTACCAGAACATTACCGCCCTATAACTGTTACATTCTGCATCTTTAAGGTATTTGAATATTGTTTTTTAAATAGATTCGAGTCACTCGTCTCTCATTTCAATATATATCTGCGTGCCAATATGGTTTGGACAAAACTATTCTATTGCAACAGCTTTTAATGCACCTCACCTAGGAATATTCTTAGATTTAAGTAAAACTTTTGACTATGTTAATCATAATATTTTTTAAAATAAAGTACAAACTTACGGTATGAGATTAGAGGTTAATCAAAAAAACGCAGAAAATGCTACTTACGACAAGGAAAGGTACACCATTCGCAGCAAAATTTCTGGGTATTACCATCGACAGCAATATGAGGTGGCATCAACACATATGCAGTTCATCCAGCAAACCCTTCGCCGCTCTATATGCCATAAAGAGCATAAGGCACACCGCTGGCCGTGAAGCTGCTAAGATAGCTTACTGCTCTTATTTTCGTTCCCTCTTGTCTTATGGGATTCTTTTTTGGGGAACGTCTACAGAAATCCATAGGATATCCATACTACAAAAGAGAGCAATTTGACTTCTCTGCAATCTAAAATATGATGACAGTTGTCGGACATATTTACGGTAACAGCGGTGTATACATTAACAACTGTGATGTACGTACACGAGAACAAGAATTCGTTTCCCCTTAATGTTAACCAGCACACCTATTCAACTGGTAATAGACATGCGATAACGATGCCATACCACAGATTGACGTCCACACAAAAATCTATAAACTATTGGGGCACAAAACTCTATAATCATTTACCGGATTGCATTAAATCGCTGCCAAAAACAATCTTAAAAAAGGTGTTAAAGCAATATTGATAAACAAGGAGTGCTACCAATTAGAGGAGTTCTTTGAAGACGGCTTATGTCACCTCAATAGAGTGTTTTATGTAGTTGTTTTTCTATTTTGCTTGATGTATACATTACCCCATGTTACTTTATTTTATTTTATCTATATTTATATTTAGTATCTTATCTTTACTTTCTTTTGACTTGGCAATTGTATACAGCGCTGGCCAGTTCTAAACTTTAAAGCAGTCTATAAGTAATGTATTCCATCAAGCAGCGATGTCATATCGTGGATCACGCATGACCGACGCAATTTCCCGAATGCTGTCGTGCTGCGCTGGTGGGGTGCATAGAATACTAGGAGTTGTCGTTGTAGCAGTTAGCTTAGTATGCTCGTAACAGC